>OX419582.1:24772557-25157557 GCA_948473455.1 Teleiodes luculella | reverse complement strand
GCTTGACCCAGAAACTTTGTAGCGCATAAATCGCTTAATCTTGTTGCGCCAGCTAAAACGATTGCAGTGCACTTGAACTTGGCTTGCTTGACACAAGTTGACATTACAGTATTTATTTCTGCCGCGTCAGATACTTACCCGCGCGGACTCCTGTATAAGGCCCGTCACACACTTTGCTATGCTATCATATACATACTAGAGGTTCCGTGAGCCGTGACCTCGGGATACAGTTAAAAAAAAGTTATAAAACATTTTTTTTCTATAGCTGAGTGAACTAAATGAATTCCTTATAATTAAATTAACAAACCTGTAGACATACCCTGAAGTGTTCATCAATTTAATAGAATCGGTTGAGTAGAAGAGAAAGCATTTGCATTTTGCCCAAACTGAGATAGCAATACTGAAATTATTTTAGCCCTTATTGCTTCTATTTTCTATGTACGGTCTACCCAAACTACGAGTATACTGAAATAGAAATATATCGCCCTATATTTGTCCACATATATTGGCGACGTAACAAAAAAGGTTCGATCTGCGGTCGCTCGAAGAAAAACATAAAATAAATGGAAAATATATCGTAATATGTCTTGCTCAAATATAAATTTATTATAGCTACCTATGTGATTGGGCTTAAAATCTTCTTTTGCTGCATTCTCTGCTAATCCTACTCAATGCAAATTGGACGACCGGCGAGGGGCGCGTTGGGAATAAGGAATCAGCAATCCGGAACTGGCTAACATCGCAAGACATTTCTATGTGAAAGTTTTTTAAATTTGCGGTTTGTAAAAAGAATTTCGAAAAAATCTCCGGTACATAATATAATTTAAACAATCAATTTAGTTAGATACTAACATTTACGTGTGAATATTGAAGAAATTCAAAAGTAGGTCGAACAACATTTCACCACAGGAAGACTGAACCTTAAATTTAATTTAGGGCATAAATTTAGGGTTTGATTTTAGGTTTAAGATTTTAGACTAACACCTTAAATTTAATTTGGGCATAGAATTAGGGTTGGTTTTAAGTCTTTGTAATAAACTACAAAATATAATTATAAACTATAAATATTGTGGATGCAACAACATTGAAAAACGGTCAACTGACAAATACGTTTGAAACTTATGAGGAATGGGATTCTAGAGAATGTACTGGTTGGAATAAAAGGACAGGCTAATGTTTCTAGTTGGATAATACCCTACTCGGGACGCGATGACTTTTAATACTGACCTAGTTCTGTCTCCAAAGTTTTGTATAGTTGACCTAGAGCTGCAGTTATCTGTCAAAATGAATTTATTATTGTTAACTAGCACCTGATGAGATTACCTATGTATAATTGTTGACTATCGTCTCCGTCTATTGTTGAATAATATTTTTCGTTTATTGTTGACTAATATTTCTCGTGTATTGTTGATTAATGTTTCTCGTATATTGTTGACCAATAATTATCGTGTAGGTATTGTTGACTAATGATTCCTGTGTATTGTTGACTAATGATTTTATCGCGTATTGTTCTCTAACGATTCTCGTATATTGTAGACTAACGACTCTCGTATATTGTAGACTAACGATTCTCGTATATTGTAGGCTAACGATTCTCGTATATTGTAGACTAACGATTCTCGTATATTGTAGGCTAACGATTCTCGTATATTGTTCTCTAAGGATTCTCGTATATTGTAGACTAACGATTCTCGTATATTGATGACTAACGATTCTCGTATATTGTAGACTAACGATTATCGTATATTGTAGACTAACGATTCTCGTATATTGTAGACTAACGATTCTCGTATATTGTAGACTAACGATTATCGTATATTGTAGACTAACGATTCTCGTATATTGTAGACTAACGATTATCGTATATTGTAGACTAACGATTCTCGTATATTGTAGGCTAACGACTCTCGTATATTGTTGACTAACGACTCTCGTATATTGTTGACTAACGATTCTCGTATATTGTTCTCTAACGATTCTCGTATATTGTTGACTAACGATTCTCGTATATTGTAGACTAACGATTATCGTATATTGTAGACTAACGATTATCGTATATTGTAGACTAACGATTATCGTATATTGTAGACTAACGATTCTCGTATATTGTAGGCTAACGACTCTCGTATATTGTTGACTAACGATTCTCGTATATTGTTCTCTAACGATTCTCGTATATTGTTCTCTAACGATTCTCGTATATTGTTCTCTTACGATTCTCGTATATTGTTCTCTAACGATTCTCGTATATTGTTCTCTAACGATTCTCGTATATTGTTCTCTAACGATTCTCGTATATTGTTGACTAACGATTCTCGTATATTGTTGATTAATGTGTGTCGCGTTTCCGCAGAGAGATGTCGCTGTTGCCGCCGGGGGGGTCCGACTCGCCGAGCCCCCGCCGCGCCCTCAGCCCCCTCCTCGAGTCTCGCCGCCCGTTCTGCACCCTCACCTGCGACTTTTGTTCCTCAATAATGGAAGAGAAGTTCAAACGTAAGTGACTTTCAGGCGTCGTCTCCTTCACGATGTATTTCTGTATCAGGCCTAGATTCGAGGCTCCCTCGAGCCGCCACTTGACGCGTTGGTGCATGACTACTTTGGGCAGGACCGGCGCACTCCGCGCCAAATCTCTAGAATGCACCTACGCCGGGCGACCGCGATTTCGCGGCTATTTAGTAGAAAAAACTCGCGCGCTTGTGAAGACGCTATTATTTAGTCTGTGGTAATACGGACACTCGCGGTGCGGTCTTAAGGTTCATTTTGTTTTAATACGAGCGCAACGACAAACGGTAGGCTGTTATAGCCAGGGTCAGGTTCGACGCGTTCAATGTAATTTGAACGTTAGTGGCGTGGTAGCTAGAATTAAATTCGCACGTTTGCTATCAGGGAGTGCGCCTTCTGTACCTAGTACTATTATTAATTCTGTGCTTTGGGGTAGAGCCCTCCGCTCCCCCGCAAGTCCGGTGAAGCTTGTTTCGTCGTATTTTTTTGACACAAGCATAGGTCAATTAAAAAAAGTGATTTAACTCTTACTTACTCCGCTGGCTCAGCTATCTTTTTCTTGGCCTCCTAAACTAGTAGAACGTCACTTGTACCGACCTCGTGCAGTAGATTCGTCGTGAACTTTGAGCTCCGGAGATTAACATCCACCGTGTTTAGGTTATTTGTACCTCGAGCGTCCGATCGGACGTCTCGTCGGCCCTTCGCGAAACCCTCATTATAGTTAGCGGCAACTATGATGAGGGTTTCGCGACGCTACAAAAGCTACTTCAACAATATGTCACGTGGTATGGTACTACTAGGCGCGCACGAAGTTATTATATGATTTTCCCTTCGCGCTCATTCCCCACGGTCGTTCGTTCAAGTTATTTGCGGGTATCCTTACCCATTTAGAAAGGAGGACAGAAATCGTGGTTACATTTTTTAATGTGTAATTTCGATATAGAGGAGCAGAAATGTAAACTATCTCTGCGCTCGATACGTAAAGAAACCACGCGCTATCTAGAAGTTGACTACAGGAATTGTCAAATGAGGATCTTCTAAACTCAAAAAAAAAACAAGTTTAATTATCTATATTTCGCACAAAATTAATTGATATTCATTAGCCGCCAACATAAAAGGCTTGAAGTTTCTAGGTCTTTAAGAAGCCAAATTACTGAAACTCGAAGCTGAATCTGACAGGGATTCTTTGAAGGAGTCCGGTCAATCATAATTTTGTGCGAGGAAAGTTTTCTCATCTAAGTAAGGAGGTGACATTGCGACGGGGCCGGAGCCAAGCCGGGGACTTACCGAAACGCCAGGTGGCTGAAATGGGGTGTTTACGATGAATATCGTTGGTGAAAAATTACTCTATATTTCACAGGCGTCCTCCCTGCCTTCTGCTTTACATTGTTAGATCTTTGCACGTAATTATTTGAGATAATGCCATATTTTCTACGAGGTAAAACATCATTACGTTTTTCTAATTTGTGCCAGACAAAGATTTAAGAAGTAGTAGTAGTACTACGCGTGCAAAGGCACTATATAAATATACAACATCCAGACACAAGGTAAACACACGAATGTTTGCCCTGGCCGTGGTTCGAACCCGCGGCCCAGTGCTTTGAACGCAAATACGGGGTCGTCAATAGGATGTTTGTTTAGGAACTGGCGATACTCGGACCCGCGGCGCGTCACCACTATCAGCCTCCCCGCGCCAATCACTCACCAGCGAGTCGGCTTGGCTATTCTTCGACGAAGACCGCCCGGACTTCACCGCTCTTAAAGAAAACATCAGCCGCATCAACAAGTACTAACAAAGACATAACAAAATCCTGGTTGCCTTCAATCGGTACGTTGCCTATACGCATCTTCTTGCCATCGCTAACCTGAACTAACCATTCGAATAAGTACTTTACTAACCTAGCCACTAACGATTTCAATAACTATGTATACTTACCTAGCTAGATTATTTTTGTAAATACCTATGTACTTATACTACCTAGCTAGATAAATGATTTCAAGATTTCTTTATTACTGGTTGAATCCATCAAGAAAGTTTTGCAGTTCGTTATTTAATTGAACTCGTACTAACTTTAGATGTTTACAGGTTCGATCTAATTATGGAAAAAAGATGCAAAGGGAACAACGTAATATGCTTTTCAATGTCAATTTACTTTATAGAAATCTAATTTTATTCCTATTTCATGTTATCTGATTTCTTTTATTTTGCATCGTAGCTTTCCTTTCTAACGTCTTATAATTCATTTTGATATTATTTTTTTCATTTAATGAAACTGATTCAGCTTCGTATAAATGTGCTGTACAGCTTCTTTTCAATGTCTTAAATGTTAGATAAGTACTACCAAATAGACTCTGTCTTTAAGCATTTGTGAATGAAAATATTTTGACCTGTCTTTGTAAATACGCATACGAGTATTTGTCATCTTAAACAATATCAGACCCTTTGTGCTACACCAAAGATTTGAATTTATATGCATAACAAAACTATATTAATATTAACGACCTAAGGTTGGCGAAATCCATAAAAAAGTTAGAATATCTGAAGTTTCCCAATGACCAACATAAATACTTTGACAGGGACTGTGAGACTTCTACTCGTTTGGAGGCGTTGCTGACTCAAGTAGAGAAATACGCGAACAATCTCGAAGCCCTAGTGGAAGAAAGGACTTCTGACTACCTCGACGAAAAGAAGAAATGCGAAGGGCTCCTGTACCAACTTCTGCCCAAGTAAGTTGTGTCACCAAGTCCTATTCCACAAGTAACCTTCAAATAAGTTGTGTCACCAAGTCCTATTCTACAAGTAACCTTCAAGTAAGTTGTGTCACCAAGTCCTATTCTTAAAGTAACCTTCTCATCCTTCATCATCATCGTCGTTTGTCGTCGTTAACAGCTAATATATGCCCCCACCGAGGGGCTCGAGCCTTCCCCGATATTAGAGTGAATAGGCCTTAGTCGATCACGTTGGACCAGTGCGGATTGGTCAACTTCACACGCAACCTTTGAATGACTTCGCAGGTGTGTGCAGGTTTCGTCACGATGTTTTCCTTCACCGTAAGAGCGTTGAATAAACGTACATATTAATTCGAAAATTTAAAACACATTGGTGCGTGTGCCGAGGTTTGAATCTGCGAATTTTTGAATGGAAGTCAAAGGGCCTAGCCACGTGCGCCTTTGTGAAAGACTGGTGTCCGAACTAGGAGGTCCCTATTACGGATCACCAGGCTTTCACCCCAAACAATCGTAGTTATTATTAAAACAAAATTAATAAAATCTGTTATAATTGTCATATCATCAATCGGTTTTTGCAACGTCATATACGTCTGATCTTTCAACCACAGAACTTCTTCGGTTCATGTTTGTTAAAATTATAATATCTAATAATTTGTCAATATACTCGTATTACAAATTCTTGGACTCAAAGCCACATACAGATAATTTGAGAATTGCTTTCTTTAGGAAAATCGGTTTTAGGGTCAAATTGGAAAACATTCTCTTTATAAGGAGCTCATTAACTAGAGGCAAAAGAAGAATGCTTTTATTTAATCTGACTCGTGAACGTCTACTGGCTGAAATGATGACTGACAGAAAACCACATTCCTCTAAGAGTTTCTCGTTAGTGCAGTCTCGGGGTTTGAAATATATTAGTTTTATCAAGGCTATTTCAGCTCTTTCCAGGACAGTAACGTTAACGGCTTTGTGAATACCTCCCGGGATATTTCAATATGGCGAGTTTCTCATGCTATATTGACATGTAAGAGATAGTTTGTCACAGTGGTCATGATATGGGCAGGTCGTGGTTTGCCTTGCCCACTCATTCTAGTAGTCGGTTTTACGAGCAATATTCCTTTTCCGCTCCAATCTTTAAATTAACACTCTCGTTTTCCTTTTCAGCTTCTAAACTTCAAGGGGGTGAGTTTTTATTGTAGCGCTATCAAAGATGTATTTGAACTTTATTTAGGAAAGTGGACGCGTAGTCCTCTTGGGATCCATGACAGGAGCACAATTTTAGGACTACGTTATTAACAAAGAGTAAAGTAACTATAATAAGGGTATAATACATTCAGGACATCTTTTTCTTTTTGCATCTTCTGTCCAATCTGGGAAAAAACAATGAAGAAGTGGAATTAAATGTTTTAAAAAGAGACTGGATCAGTGTTCTTGATATAAATACTACTAGCTACTTTGACTGGTTGCCTTCCTCTTATTGCATATTTCGTTTGTACTCTTTGTTATATTAATCGAATTGTATAAAATAATAATTTTGTAAAAATATTTTGAAAAGATGCAACGCCTGTGGAGTTTCTTGCGGCGAGTTCTCCTCAGAAGACAGCCAAATCGTGAACTCGCCTCGACGTCGAAAAGTGATTTGTAAAATCTTACATCGAATAAACGCTTTTTGAATTTCGTTTTTTTTTTTTTTAATTATGAATAATAAGTTAAAAGTTAGGTTTGCAATACAAGTCCCTGAAACGTCAGCGCTCTCTAGCTTGGAGCTAGACTTCCCCACACTAGCGTTTTTCGAGCGACGTCGTTGTGCGTCGGGCATACAATCATAGGCAGCAAGGCGAGTGAAACAAAAGACGGACGCGGATGATTGTATGCGCGACGCACGACGTTGACGCTCAAAAGACGCCATTGTGGGGGGGATGTGACAAGGAAGTAATTGTTTACTTACATAACTCCATTTTGTGTCCAAGGTCAGTGGCCTCTCAGCTGATTCTGGAACAGCCAGTGAGCGCAGAAATGTACGACCAAGTCACCATCTACTTTTCGGACATCGTCGGGTTCACAGAGTTATCTGCCACCTCTACCCCGATGGAGGTCGTTGACCTGCTTAATGACCTTTACAGCAGCTTCGACTGCATCATCGACCGCTTCGATGTTTACAAGGTAAGATTCCGAACCCATACAATGTCCCCAACGAGGGGCTCGAGCCTGCCCTAATTTAGGGTGCATAGAATGACCACGCTGCCCAATGCGGATTGGTCGGCTTGATTTTTTAATTTCTTGTAGTAGTATGCAGGTTTTCTCACAATGCTTATTGTCCCTGTAAGAGCGTCAAATTTGTACGATAAATGAATTCGGAAATCTACAACCAGGGCTTGTTAACCTGGTTAAAATTTCAAACCAGGTATTTTGCATCTCCATACATGGTACAAGAGAGCCTTATCGCTTCGGTTTCGCTCTATCGAAACCCATATTTTTTCTGGTTTTGCTCGAAGAGCGAAATGATTTAGTTTTTTGTTAAAATAACCGGTTAAAGAACGAAAAATTTCGCTCGCTCCTCCGAATAGAAGACCTTTTGTCTGAGTAGAATGAGACAGCATATTATGCGAGCGGCGCGCTCGTCTCGCTTACTCTACGATCGCAATGTGAGCAATGGAATTAACCTGGCTTTTTCCGGTTCCGATATCTGTTCAAAACGAAATTTCACTGCGAGCAGAATTTAAAGAGCGTAATGCATATACGGGAAGCCGCTGGATGCGGGCAGCGCAGGACCGATCATTGTGGAGATCCTTGGGGAAGGCCTTTGTCCAGCAGGTGGACGTCTTTCGGCTGAGATGATGATGATGATGATGAATTCATATACCAGGTTAAAAACCTTTATTCAGCGGTCTTCAAAATATCGGTTTCAAGCCCTGTCTACAACATATTGGTACGTGCCGAGACTTGAACTTCAATAGTCAATATGCTGTATAACCCATATATATGTATAACACACCTTTGAAATTTACCTCAAAAGGATAAGACAAACCTCCCGGCATCCCTGCTTCTCAACTTCTTAATGTATAACAACCCCAACCCAACAAAGGACAATCTTTATAAACCGTAACAGAAATAAACATTGAAATTGTTTTAACTTGATATACCTATACCAATAGTAAATTCCAAACAAAATTAGAAATGAAAATCCCATTGGAAACCGGATAATCCGCTTTGCCGCTACAGTCTTTTCAATTATCAACTAGTATTGATGCTTCTGCTTGTTGAATTGTTTGTGATGAATTTTATTTCATTAACACCTATGAAAAAAAATTGAATAGATCAAGTAATAAAATGAGATGAGAATATCATATTACTCCAGTAAGTTTATTATGACACAAGATTTTTAATATTATTTTTGTTTAAAACAATAATATTATTACATTTTCCTGTTTTAAATTTAAACTAAGCAAGAAAAGAAGCAGATAGTCCTCAAAGAAAAACAATAGAAGATTCAACGCCTATGGAATATCTTTCGGCAACCTATTTCTAATATTGCAAATACATAACAAATACATAATATTAACTGATTATTGCAAATTCTTCATATATTGAAATAAAACTCTCCGGTGGTGTTCGGGGGTGTTTTACATAGCGCCTAGCGCTATTTGACTTGTAGTTGATATTCAAAAAGAAGTAGCTTGTCAAAACGCGTTTTCTCTATGGAGTGACCGCCCAGTGACTGAACTGAAGGAGCGGAGAAAAATATACAACGTTAATCTTATACTAAGATGAACACAAAACCCTAAGCAGGTCCGGCGCACTCCGCGCCAGAGCTCCAGAATGTACGTTACCTACGCCGCGCCGGGCGGCCGCGAATACGGGGCCATTTAGTAGGAAAAACGCGCGCGCTTGTGAGGACGCTGTTATTTAGTCTGTTGTAATACGGCCTCTCGCGGCGCGGTCTTAAGGTGCATTTTGTTTTAATACGAGCGCAACGACAAACGGTAGGCTATTATAGCCAGGGTCACGTTCGACGCGTTCAATGTAATTTGAACGTTAGTGGCGTGGTAGCTAGAATTAAGTTCGCACGTTTGTTATCAGAGAGTGCGCCTTCTGTACCTAGTACTATTATTTATTCTGAATAGAGTTGATAGTGAATCTCCGTCGTAGGTGGAGACTATCGGCGACGCGTACATGGTTGCGTCTGGTCTGCCCACGCGCAATGGCAATCGCCACGCTGTGGAGATCGCGCGCATGTCTCTTGCGCTGCTCAACAGCGTGCGCTCCAAGACTGTGCCACACCGCCCTGGGGAACCTCTGCTGCTGAGGATCGGCATGCATAGCGGTGAGTCCTCATCAGTCACAAGTAGAAAACTTCAATGAACGAACACCATGTGAAATTATTTAAGGCAACTACAGAATCAAAGGAAATTAGTCTTATGATGCCTCATCGAGTACCACCATCGACACCATCGAGCGGAGTTCTGAATGTGCTAACCTAATAATGGGATATTACTTTTGATGTCTAAACGCGGTTCCAGTCACGGTTTTACCACTGGCATCTAAATCTTATTGGTTTTAAAGATCTTGTTAACAAAAGTATTCAGTTTTATGATTTCAAATTGAATTGAAATTGAATGTTTCGCATCCCAAAGCCATGTCTGAAGTATGTTATTTTGATAGGACCATGCGTGGCCGGAGTGGTCGGGTTGAAGATGCCTCGCTATTGCCTCTTCGGGGACACTGTGAACACCGCTTCCCGCATGGAATCTCACGGCGAGGCCCTCAAGATCCACGTCAGCCCCGCCACCAAGGAGATCTTGGATCTCTACGACTGCTTCGATCTTGAACGCCGCGGAGAAATCACCATGAAGGTAAAGTGTTCACTACAAATCCTTTAGCTCCAACTACTTTATCAAAACTATTGATTTCAATAGTTGCCGCATCGCATCAAACACCACTATTAACATGACACAAGAAGATCTGCATTTTTTTCTTATGAGAGACCAGAGCATGTTGCTGTTGCAGATCATTTTGCTCATAAGTTTGAATGTAAAGTTCATATCTCTGTCGAATCCCATTTAACCATTTTATTATGCATTACTATACTAAGACTAGTTATTATTTTCTATTATTTTGTTTCAATAATCCAGACTAATTTAATTCTTGCAAATTATGCTACTGAAGCCCTGTTTTTATATCTATGGACCACAGAGTTTTACAGTTTGTATGAATTGTATTTTGTACCTACAGGGAAAAGGCAAAATGGAAACATTCTGGCTTCTTGGAGAAAGGAGCAACAATCAGTCACCACCAAACCAGATGGACCCGTGGGACCCAAGCAACCAGGTGAACGTCAATATGAACGAAGTGGAAGAAATCAAGAATCCAAGCATTACATTTCAAGGTCCAGACAGCCCAGCCGCTTCCACGTCAGCCGACTATAGTCAGCCAGGACCCAGCCACCGAGATCTGAATGGGGATAACGGGTACGATGAAGCTTGTGCATTTGGTACTATTGGATTGGAATCTATGCAGGAGCGAGAAGCCGAGCTCGCTGCCAGGCAAGAAGCAGTCATCCAACGCACTCAGGAACTCCGCCACGAACACAACAAAATTAGCAAGGAGCTCGGAAACCAGCGCATACGAGTCAAGAAGAAGATTGCAACGTTGGTGGCCAGGGATCTGGTCATCAATATAGATCGCGCTGCACGTGCTATTACCAGCATCATCCCAGGGCGAACATCTGCCAAGCCGGCCGTGAACGGAGATGCTAAGGAAGACAAGAGCGTGGCCACACCAGATAATGAACAGGAGGTTGTCATTACCAAGGGCCGAGTGCGCGAGGTGGTTAACCGTTTTAATAACAAATCTATCGGGAACGACTTGCCAAATAAGGCAAAGAAGCCTACGAAACCTGAAGACTGAAGCGTTGTATCGAAAATTGCAAAAACCTGGAATCAATTTGCTAGGTACTAAGGGAACTACATTCATAGTGCAATGGTAGTTGCTACTTTATAGCCTACCAATGATACTATTTTTATTAGATATTAAGATGCAATTGATGTTTAGTGTCATAATTTTATTTAAACCAACAAACACTAACAAATACTCCATTACTCACCAAAACGATAAAAATAGAACAAGACATGTTTCAGTTATAATCTACTTAACTTATTAACAATCAGATAGGTGATAATATAATTTGCAACCGGGGGAAGAGACTTTTTAAAGTCTTCTAGTGACTTTATGTATGAGTCGAACTTTTTCGGCAGTAATTTATAGTTTATAAACATATTTAATAAACATATAACTAAATATGTTTGTTGTTGCAATAGGAGCCGCAACTTTAAAGGCTACCGTTGCATAATATTTATATTAGATATTAAGGACTTCTAGTCAATAAATATGTAGCAAAACCCCAACTCCCCAATAGGCACAGTAAATGGAAAGTGACTCTCGTACAACCCCCCCAAAATATTTTAAAATAATCTAGTTATCTTCTTATGTAATATGTATTATAAAGGTTTAACCTTTTTTATTAGTCGAAGTTTTTCGACTTTAGATGAAAACATTATACAAGAAAATTTATACAAAATTAAATATTCAAGTGAATTAAATAAATACATTAGACAAATATTTCTTCTATTATATTACACTAGTGTTTGTCTAATGTATGTTTATTTAGTTCAATTTATATGAAATTTTATACTAAAAACAAAGAAGCTTTAACGTGCTATTTATCAACATTATAATGGAACACGTTTTAAACGTGAAAACATCATATATTTATACATGAAACTTGTAACAAATATGTTACTTATTTACAAATCTTTCTATATAGAAAAAATACTGACTATAGTCATCTTTAATTTTCTCAACGTTGCGTTGGCATACTGAAAGTTGGTTTGTAAAAGATTTTTTTACTTTAATTGACGCGGTACGAGTATTACTACTATAGTCAATGTATAAAATAGATAATGGACTTTGTAGGTAGGTACCATTTGGTATCACCTGTAATTGTTCCCTATAGCCATGGACTTAGTATATATATAATATATGTAGCTAGACCCTACAGTACGGCGGCAGGCCAGTAAAAAAGTTACCTTCCAGAGTCAATGGAGATCCCTTGTCAGATTGACTTGAATTACTGTACTAAGACTGGCAAAAATTATTAATCCTTGGATGGTAATTATTTTTTGCCGACTGTAGGGTTTAATATATTATGAGAGTGGTTCTCATTTTTAGTGGCATTCTTTATAAACACTGATTGTTCTAGTAACTATGTACGTAATACTAATTGTCAAACCTCCTTTGAACTTGTCAACGCATAGTAGTAGAATCCCTATTTTCCTGAATGTGATTTCCAAAATAGAGAGTTATAATATTATGTTAAGATATAAGTAGATATTTTCTGCATTAGATACTTTGAAAAAATATATGTGTTAAAAAATAAGATTTGTTAGAATAATAACTTTTTTTGGCGCGCTTTAAGCGTGAATTAAATTTCTGTTAGGTTTAATCGTAGTTTAATCAATGTTTTTTAGCTTTTCAGGAGGGTAAAATGGTATCGGTTACTGTTATATACTACTTTTCTGAAAGGCGTTATATTATCATAATACTTCAACCATGTACTTTTGAAGTGTATTTAAATATTCAATAAATAAATGTCAGCATTATCCCTGTTTCATTTTGTAGATCCACTAGATTTTTCTATTTACAGATTTCTACAAAAAACACTACATGTGACTAACACAACAATGAACAAATGAATCATTTACTCTATTTTCATACTAATATTATAAAGAGAAAAGATTTTTATTTTAGTGTGTGTGTGTGTGTATGTTTGTAATGAATAATGTAATAAACTTTATAAAAAAGGTGAAATAATTGTATTTTAGTTTATCACAGCGACATCAGGTTTTGTAACCGAACCATTAAAAGTACATCGACAGACACAATACACAATACAAAACCAAGTAAAAGTTGAAACATTATGAAATAAATGTTTTATATTATTAAAATAAAATCCAATAAGAAAGTTGTACTGGAGTTATAAAATCTGTAACTACGAAAAGGAATACCAAAAGATCAGTTTCAAAATAAGGTGCAAGTGTATTTTATTTTATCAATTTAGGTAATGCAGATGCATACAAGCAGTAGGAAATAAAATGCTTAAAATTTAAAACCAAGTTGTTTGATAATTCAAAATGATCTACTAAACTGGCACACTCGCTAAAATAACCGTATGATAGGATTTTAAAAAGGTGTAGGTACTGAATCTAAAATATTTTAATTTATGTTTCAAATAAAAAAAAAAATGCTGCTACAATTTTTTTATTGTGGTTATACTTTATAATAGCAAAACAAGTTTGTAGGAAAACTATGTTTTTGCCGTCATTGCTGATTGCTTTGTCTTTTTTGTATTTTATCTCTAATAGAGTTGGTAATTGCATTTTATTTTTCATTTGAAACTTAAAATAAATTATCTATCTAAAACGAACTTTTGTCGCATACAATTTAAATTACACTAAAATTACTTCAAAATGTTTACGCACAGATATTTGATATTGTGTTTTGTTTGTATTGGGTGGTGTAGGTAAGAAAACCGCTATAGCAAAAAAAAAGATAAAAAGCAACTCAAGGCTTGGTATTCAGTTACAAAGGCAGTCTCTATAAAAGATTGCTTTGGAAAAAAGTCTGCACCTCTATTATATTTCCCACAACTAACGCTTGGTAAAAGCTCAACAAAACATCACAAGGATTTTAAAACAAAGCAATCAAATAATGAGCCAAAATTTTATTATAATATAAACTCGCAACAACAATTCATGAACATAGTTTATTTAAGCGTAAAAATCTTTATTTGACTCAATACTCAAATGTCACAATTCATTATTACAGTAAAAAAATGTAAACTTAACATTATAACAAAAAAAAATAGACATATAAACTGCCTAACCTATAAGCCCGCCCAGCTTCGCTCCAGGAGAACCTCTTCCCATATGTTTCCCATTGCAGGGTACACACACCAGCAGATGTCAAAGCCCGGCGCAGAAGTCTTGGGAGTCTCCTTTCGCATCTGTAGCAATTCAAGGCAATTGTTTGTTTGTCTGTGTTGCCTTACACTGAATAATAGAAAACTACAACGATGTATGGTAAAAACATAGTTTACGAAATTGACTGAATACTTGTATTTGGTATTCAAGGAAATAGCCAAATGTGACCTATTCTTTTTATATGTATATACTTTATTGCACACATAAAAAACAACATCAGTCAGAATTTTCACAACACAGTCAGTTTATAGCCTCAGTTCTAGACGCGACAAGCACCAGCCATCTCTTCCATTAAGAATGATCGGCGCAAAAACCACACTCAAATCACGTTCAATCCCTAAAGTAATCGAAAAGCAATATCGAAATAAAATAAGTAACTCATATCCCATCCATCATGCAATGAAAATATAAGGAAATTGTTATGTGCTCATTCCCGTATCATTTTTCACAGTCCAATATTTTCTCGACGCAATAAATCAGTTTCAAGGTCACAAGGTAACCTTTGCCTGAACGATAACGCTGCCACTCGAGTGTTTGGATTTGCGAATTGAAGGTAGACAGACATCCATTTCCTGGACCACGTGCGTCTAGTGATCCAATTTATGTTTGGAACCAGCATTCCGCCCCGCGTCATGAGTTGTTTCCGCGGGAATAAGGCATTTTCCCGCGCTAAAAGGATAGCCTATGTTACTGTAAAGTTTCATTAAAATGTATTCAGTAGTTTTTGAGTGAAAGAGTGACAAACATCCATCCAGTCATCCTCACGAACTTTAGCGTTTATCTTTTCAGGTAATCGCATGATTTATCTTTCTCCTCTAAAATGGAGAATAAACGGGTACATAAGTTGGTCTCTCATTAAATGTTATGTTAGGTACTTATTATCTTATATATAAAATTCTCGTGTCACAGTGTTCGATTCCATTCTCCTCCGAAACGGCTAGACCGATTCTCATGAAATTTTGTGAGCGTATTCAGTAGGTCTGAGAATCGGCTAACATCTATTTTTCATCCCCAAAAAAAAAAAGAAAAAAAAAGGAACGCGGGCGTAGCCGTGGGCGGACAGCTAGTCTTATATATAAAATTCTCGTGTCACAGTGTTCGATTCCATACTCCTCCGAAACGGCTAGACCGATTCTCATGAAATTTTGTGAGCGTATTCAGTAGGTCTGAGAATCGGCCAACATCTATTTTTCATCCCCAAAAAAAAAAAAAAAAAAAAGGAACGCGGGCGTAGCCGTGGGCGGACAGCTAGTCTTATATATAAAATTTTCGTGTCACAGTTTTCGTTCCCATACTCCTCCGAAACGACTTGACCGATCAATTTTATATGCATATTCAGTAGGTCTGAGAATCGGCTACTATATATTTTTCATACCCTTGAGAGCGGGCGGAGCCGCGGGGCGAACAGCTAGTTCTTTATAAAATCAAAATAGGTCGTCGCTTATTTTTTCCTTGAAAACTCTAAAAACAACATATTACCAGGGACATCTCATAAATGTTGTCATGTCATAAATGTTGTTTTTTGCAAGTCCTTAAAGTATGTGTAAAAAACATTTTGTCAGTGAAAGATCCTGTACTATTATGGGTGTCAGAAGACAGGTACGTACTTAGAGAAGTACACATTATATCCAGCGCAATTTACCGCTTCAGTTTCATGGAATCTGATAGTATTTACGATATGAAAATTAGTACTTATAACATCCTTGATATATATATGTATAGGTATCACCCAGAGATAATAAGTCGTACACAAGCTAAGTGTTCATGACGAAAAATTCTCCCGCGTGAGAAGCTCGAAAATCTGTCAATCGCGACATAGTGATATAAGAGCCATAGTAGTTCTGTCTTTATATCGCTTTTGACAGCTTCTCAAGCTCGTGCGTCAGGAATTTAGTATTACTACATACAGTCCCTCGCTCTGTTACATGGAGCCATATCACCAAAGATATTACACCAAGTTGAGACGAACACGATTGCTTCAATAATGCTCGCAAAGACCCTGGAGACACGGATTGTAACCAGCGACCATGATTCGCAGGCAGGCACACACTTTCTTCCAAACTCTTTTTATCCATGAGTGAATGTGTGGGAAGGTGTCCGCATATTCTTTCAAGGCCTCCACATGTTTCACTTCACGCTCAGCGAGATTTAATTTGTCTGCCGCGTCTATGCCCCGGATAAATCAAATTGGATTCGTGACGTGAAATCCTAAGCCCCGGATTTACCGGCTCAATAGCCGCATCTCTGGATGGCTTTCTTTAACTTTTTAGCTCTTTAGTCACTCTTCAATTTCCATTTTGGATTTTGGAAAACCAAAAATTTTTAAGCATGCCGGACCAATGGAATCTCATTGATGAATAGGTACACTGGAACCTACATAGTATAAAATAAAGTCGCTTTCTCTGTCCCTATGTCCCTATGTCCCTCCCTTTGTACGCTTAAATCTTTAAAACTACGCAACGGATTTTGATGCGGTTTTTTTTAATAGATAAAATGATTCAAGAGGAAGGTTTATATGTATAATACATGCATAATATACTGAAGGATAACCCACAATAACCATTTTCCCGTGCGGAGCCGGGGCGGGTCGCTAGTTATGTTATAAAGAAATTAAAACATTGTCTAGCAGCTTTCCGCCGCGGCTCCGTAAGGTAACAGTTTTTCCCGTGGGAATGAGGAATTTTCCCGCGGTCAAAGGTAGCCTATGTTCTTTCCCAAAGTCTATTCTATCTTTGTGCCAAGCTTTATCAAAATCGGTTCAGTAGTTTCAGAGCCTATTATTAAGAATAATTATAAGTAATTAGTAGGAATATTGTAGGTATTTTTTTACACCTTGGGTTATATTATTAGGCTTTAGGTTTTAGTAAGGGTCCATAAAGCCTATGTTACCCAGGGATAGTGTAGCTGGTCTGTTTATTCTGATTCAGAGTAGGCCCCTCGGTGGGGACATAATGTGTATGGGCTGTTAACGATGTAGGGTGAAAGACAGCTGATATTGCTAATACAAGGCGGGAAGTACGGGCAATACTCGTATAGAGCGGGAGTGGCTCTGCGGCCGATAATAAACATTCCTCGACGAAGGAATCACCACGTGATGCGTCCGTGTCGTAGGATTATGGGAAAACTAGTGCACAGTCCACAAAATCTAGACATTTTCCAGAATCCTCCACAATTTTCCGCAATAATCTATCTATACCCTTGTTTTAAAAAAACATTTTTAATACCGGGTTACTTTTCAATCCGAATCGATTACTAGATCTGACAAGACATTTTTAAAAATCAAATCTTGACCCTGTTTATAACCCGCCAAACTACAGCTCCAATTATATCAAAGAGTGTTTATACGAAGTTTTAAGAAAATTGGAGTAAATTATTACCTATTTTTTGCATAAAATGGCGATATTTCGATTTTTTGTATGAAACGTGATAAAATTAAAATAATTACAGAATTTTTCTTTTTCATAATATTCTATGTCTAGGTAATAGAATATGTGCACGATTACAAAATCATCTGTATGTATCTAGGGTGCGATGTCATTATTATAGTGTCATATATTTTCAGGGCTGATAGTACAAACAAGTCCTCAGCTCCACGTAACCAAAAAATGGGGTCTTGTTTGTGCGTTGGTTTTCGAGTAACAACTCGGTATCCTAATAAAAAAAATCACCTCTGATCTAATATATTCAATTAATATTTACTTTATTTATCAGTACTTTGTTTTTATGTGTCGCAAAATAATGAAAAATAATGTTTCTCTCTTGTTACAGTATTTGCGTCATTCTTCCCTGGTGAACAAATAACTATTTGATATGCTTTGAACGACAAAACAGCTTTTAATGGCTGGCTACCTTTTGTGACGATGTTGCGAGATGACAAGACAACAATGATACTCCGTGTCCTTAACATTTTCTGTATAATATTCAACGCGTTGCTGTAAATAAAGATAGTGCGTTGCCATTATTTAATGACATTGATGTGCATTAGTATTGAACTTTTCACAATGGGTATTATTTTCACACCTAATAAAGTTTATTAGCAAAAAGCTTTTAACCTTGATATATCTTTTGGCTCGCGACTCCACCTGCGTTACTTTTTCCTTGCGAGAATATTTTCTCTTAGTAAAATGTATATATCCGTTTTTTTTTCATTTTTACTTCATTTTTAGGGTTCCGTAGCCAAATGGCAAAAAACGGAACCCTTATAGATTCGTCATGTCTGTCTGTCTGTCCGTCCGTCCGTCCGTATGTCACAGCCACTTTATTCCGAAACTATAATACCTATACTCTTGAAACTTGGTAAGTAGATGTATTCTGTGAACCGCTTTAAGATTTTTTTACAAAAATAGAAAAAAAACAATAAATTTAGGGGGTCCCCATACATAGAACTAAAACAAAAAAAAATTTTTTCATCAAACCCATACATGTGGGGTATCTATGGATAGGTCTTCAAAAATGATATTTAGGTTTTTAATAACATTTTTTTCTAAACTGAATAGTTTGCGCGAGAGACGCTTCCAAAGTGGAAAAATGTGTGTCCCCCCCCTCTAACTTCTAAAATAAGAGAATGATAAAACTAAAAAAAATATATGATGTGCATTACCATGAAAACTTCGGTTTGAACGAGATCTAGTAAGTAGTTTTTTTTAATACGTCATAAATCGTAAACCGCAATTTCCCTTAAATTTCATTATTACTAAAACATCGATCAAAGTTACAACGAACTACAAGAACTTTTATATTATGTTACTTGCTGATACGGAACCCTTCATGCCGAAACACCGACGTATCAAGGTTCGCTTCGCTGTATTTACGGGGAAGCAGAGCTCAACCCAAACGAAAATATTTTTTTACTTATAGAAGATTAAACAAACACATTTGAGTTTATATTACACAAGGGGTGTTATTTGAGATGAATAGATCAACAAGTTATTTTTGTTACATTTTCTGACGAAGTCTTTTGTACCTGGCTAACATGACGTCAAAGAGTTGTTTACTACGTCAGTCCCTAATGGGTTAACCCTTTGTTTCGGTATATATTAAGACGCGCCGTGACCTAAGTAGGTGTTTTCAATGTCGATAACCGCGCTGTAACTAAATCTGATAACGCCTTACGAGCAGCACTTTCTATTTACTAGACATTGGTGATGATTTTCTATACATTAACCCTTTAAGTAAATGTTCTTTTTTGCATTATATACTTTATACCCCACGGCCGTATTAAGCTTTATCAAAATTATAGACCTCAATGCAGTCTACCATTTATTTTCATTTGGGAAATCATATTACTTAAATTCATTGTTCATTTGACGTCGATAAATATGACTAAAACAGGAATTATTACAATATTCGCCCTGAGACTGAAGCACCACCGATTAAATCATGTTTAAGAGTAATTATGTTACATACTTAAGTCGACATGGATACAAAAATCATACAGCATTGAAAGTGTTCACCTATTTGCTACAAATAACATGTATAATGGGATCTTTGTAGTAGTTGACAGTGACAAGGCGTTGGTGGCAGTCGCTGATTTACCTTGACGACGATAAAGGATAAGACTCTTACCTTCCAAAAGCTATTGAACAAATATTACTCATTTACTTATATTATAACACCCTGAGACGGGGTAGGTTTGGCCCCTCGATGGGGACAATATGGGCTGTCAACGAACCTATATTACACAAAATAAAGAAGCAAAACATTTTTACAAATCTAGCGGCGGTTTCGAAATTGATTAAAATTGATAGGAAAAGAAATCGAATTAAAATGTGGCTGTGGCGAATTTAGGTAGCAAGTGATATTTATATTTGGAGACAACTGTTTTATGTCAAAAAAGCATTTGGTATTTGTATTTTGTATCAAATTACTGCAAAGCAGAGATATGGTTTAAAAAAACACTGAAGGTTACTAGCAAACAAAATTTTCACCAAATCTCACCTAAATACTTTAGGCATCAACTTTAAAGCGATTCTTAAGTTTGGTGCAAACGGGCTGTGAAACGGGTGTATGACAAGGTTAGTGAAAACAGGTGTAAGTGATTTAGCCAACAATTAGTAGTCTTCGTCATATACTTTAATTATTTATTTTGATTACCTTTTGAAACACAACAAAGTGTACGAGTCCAAGTAGTGAGAGAGAGAATGATCAAGTCCAATTAAAACTTTGTTAAACTTAACCAGAAACTAATAAAGTAGCCACCATGATATTCCAATTTATTGTAAAGAACATGATTCTAACTAGGTTCCATTGTAATTTATTATGTTCAATAAATATTTATTATTATTATTATTTTATCCTGTACCTTTCATATTCGGGAGGCGTGTTACGGGTTGGCCCTACCGTGGTCCTACCAAGTACCAGTGTATTTTGAGATCGCCTCCCTAATATCACTACTCGAAGAGTATCTAACGTAGTCTCAACCTTAATTTCACGAATGGCGGGAGTGGTATATTTGTAACCATCTAATATTGTGTTAAAATACTCTGAATGCGTCTTTAAAGCCCTCATAATCTCCAAACCGAGTGGCTCGAGCCTCGCCTGTAATCAGGGTAAACAGGCCAAGGCTCAGCGTGTTGGTGAACTTCACACACAACCTTTGATTTAATTCGCAGGTATGTGCAGGTTTCCTCACGATATTCTCCTTTACCATAGGAGTGTCGAATAAACGCACACATGAATTCGAAAATAGAAAAAATATATTATATTAATATAAATTTATTTTAAAAACACAACAGGGTTAAACATAGTAAATTGAAATAATAATAAACATTTGCAAAGTAAAAAGAAAAAAAAAAAAAGTATACAAATGTTTGCCGTCAGAACTGGCGCAAAGGATCCCAACACGGTCGGCGCATTACCGTACCGCGTTGAATCGCAACTGCTAATTTGCACCATTAATGACTTGGCGCAGGGGTCACATCCCTTCTCTTCAAGGAGTTTGTCAATTTGCTCGATAAAGCTTTTAGTTTCACTGCTCCAAAAAACCTATGTTTACATAATGAGAAGTACACTTAAGCTCGTTTAGGTCATAAAGATTTACTTTTAGAATTTCTTAAATATTTAATTTCCTGAGTGTTTTTATACGTCGTAAAAGAAGTGGATGAGTGCATAATGAGAGCTTTTATCAAACTTTAAAAATACAATTACTTAGTTCAAGTGCCTTCTTCAGAAACAAGCAAAATTCAAATTAAAAGTTAGGGATCAAAAGCTTTGCGAGTTTTTCCTATCGCAATTTTTTTAGGTATATTTTTGTAGAGTGCCCGCTTTTCAGCTAGTTTACTCTCTTGGCTGCTGCCATACAACTATAAAACACTATGGTTCTGTGCTTTGAAGTTCTCGTATTTACGAAAATATTCCTGTGTTGCGCAAATACGTAGCAGTGTCCAAGCTTAAGAAATAAATAAAGCGTATGAAATAAACAACAACTTCAATTTGAGGGACTGCTCTCACATTTTGCAAAAGTTATACCTAACAGAACAAGTAAAAATAATGGTTAAAATACCCTCGAAAAATATATTTTTTTATTTGATTTGCTTGTGGCTTAACAAGCATCACTAGCTTTAAAAAATAATTCCTTCAATGTCGACTTACCTTCGCTTTATTTTCGAGACACTGTCGGAAGTTTGTTAAGCTACTTAAACACGAGACGGGCAATATTTCTCCAAGTTTGGGTGTACGTGGAGGCTTCAGAAATTCATTTTGAAAGAATAAAATAATGGAAACCTCGACAAATATAAACAATTAATACGCACGAGGAGTCTTGCCTTCACAACACAGTAAATAGATTTAGTTTGTATTGACGACTAAGGTCAAGCTTACCTAGGTATATTGAGGTTTGCGACTCTTCCTATTAATTTTTAAAATAAAATATTCATGACAGAGACACAAACATTCTGTCATGAATATTTTATTTTGCAATTAATAGTAAGAGAAACAAAAAAAACAAATACAAACCGAAATGAGGAAGAACAGCGTGCCTAACATATGTAATCATATACAGTCACTTAGTTTTAACCAGCTAACTTTTCCTCAAACTATACTGCGAAAGGCGGCGCCTGAATGCGGAAGAGTCCAATTTCCACTCCAATATAAACTTTAAATTGTCCCTTTATGAAACCATTTTTTCAAAAAGCAAATAGTTGTGGAATGAAGTTTCCTACCAGCATATTTAATAATCTCTGGTCTGGTCTGGTCTGGTCTGGTCAACGCTTATTCAACGCTTTTGCGATTACGAAGTCTATCTAATCTCTTCGCGTTGAGGTCGTAAATAGCGACCGAGAAACTTATACCAGAAGAAGGGCAGCAGCGTCATTCTGAGCATTTTTAGACCATATTCTGTTGATTGCCAACCCACATGCCAAGCGTGGCGATTATGGCAATATCCCCCAACATAATAGACACAACCCAAACAAGGCCACCTAATCCCCAGCAGCTCAAGATCAAGAGAGAAAATAGTTCAACATATGAAAGACATGATCATTCTAATAAGGTAATATTGCGAGTTATTCGTTATATTATGAAGCTTACTTAAAAGTTGCCCAAAAACGACTTGGAATTTAAAAATATTAAAATATTAATTTATGATACGACATTGTATTTCATTTTTTACTATGCCGAGATAAATCTGGACACATTGAAGAAAGACTCTTATAAAACTAAACAGAATAAATATTTAAGTCTGTGGAAGTTTTAAGTACAATATTTTTACAATAGGTGTGGTTCCACGGAGGAGGAAATGTCTATTCATAGGAAATAAAGTCCGCAAGTTCAAGGGTAGGGAGCCCAGCGCGCAATACAACTTTAGAGACTTAACACTAAGTATATTGTTGTTCCCGTAAGGCTGCTTTTCTACCAGAGATGAGCAAGGATGCGTAGCGAGGAATGTGTTTGTAAAGAACCAGTAGAAACGCTCCATTTACCTGGCCTTGATGGCAGCAGCGATTCTATTGGTTCTTTACAAACACATTCCTCGCTATGCATCCTCGCTCATCTCTGGTGGAAACGTAGCCTAAGCCTGTTGACGGAAATGCATTGCGCAGGCATAAGCTTTAAATTCAAGTTTATAGGGAGTACTTAGTACTTCCTTCCTTATTTTTTCTAACCACTCTTCAACCCATGCGTTATATGTTATGTTAACAGCTCATTTTATGTCCCCACCGAAGGGCTCGAGCCTACGAGTACCCTACGCGTTATATATTAAAAAAAAAAGTAAAATATCTAAGACCTTCTAGTTTTTTAAACTACTATCAAAACAACTATATTTTTCTTAAAAACTTTCCTTTTGGAAAACACTGGAATTTCCCGACGCAAAAATGTTGCTTAAGATTTTAATTTTTTACACAAGTTATACCGTTCCATTTAATTAGTAATTCCATGAAACGAAAAACAGCAGAAAATTTACTGATAAAATCTTGTTTTTCTTACTGTAAAAAAACAATGTTTTACATTTCGTTAGAAAATTCATCATTCGATTCGTGAAAAACAAAATCTATTTCTGTTTGATTAACGGCATTCGAAGAAAAAATATGTACATTTTACACGTGTATTTTTCATTATTTTGTTCTGTTGTTTCTTGTAGACAGTACCTAACTGATATTCAAAGATAGAACATTCCAGCGGTTTGTATACTGAGCGGGCTGCCTTAATGCGTGTGAGATACGTCCTTTTCCGTAACGGGGCGGGCAGAGCCGTAAGGCTCTGTGCCGTGCAGTCAGTTGGTATACACAACAACAACTACAACACAACTGTAAAGTTGTAGCACATATACCAACTATGAAAGAATTTACCGTATCAACTTTATCATTTGTATGAAACTTCCTACTGCAACGCAACCAATCGGAATCATAACGTTATTGCCTCGGCTCGGGTCAAGCTTACGAGCCGAGGCAATACGGTTACGACTCAATTACGGTAATTTCAGTTCCACTCAGGGTACTCATCAAACTATAAAAGCTAACATATCGGCCTAGTTGATAGTACGTCTGCCTACGAAGCACAAGGTCGCAGGTTTGTCTCCCGCCCAGGGCAAATATTCGTGTGATGAACACTTGTGTTTGCCTTGTGTCTGGATGTTGTATATTTATATGTGTATCTATATCAGCTGTCCTGCACCCACAGTACAGGCTCTGCCTAGTTTGGGGTCAGATGGCCGTGTGTGATGTCCCACATATTTATTATTATTATTATTATTATCTACTTCGCTCGGGGATTATGACACATAAAGACGTCAAAATGATTAATGACCATAGCAACCACAGTCTTCAGACCAGAGCTAAAGCGAAGCGGCTCTTCCAAACTCTCTGCTTCAGACAAACTTGGGTAACAGAACAGCTGTAGTTATGACGTAACACTGTAAACAGCATGCTAGAATCCTCACATTAAGCTACTAGACTTTCAGGCGAATATGTAATCACGCTGCGCTGTGTACTGACGTTTTTACTTCGAGAGTTGTAGTTGCTGCAGTATGCATACGCGTAATGTACATCAAATCTGTTTAGCTCGTAGTATGTGTTGGGTGAACCGGATCGGGTTAGTGGCCCAAGAGCTTTTATTGCTCGGCTAATCGACTGCGACAACCGCTGCTAATGGCGCCTAAAGGTCACATCTTAATATGAAAGAGAGGGAGAGAAACATACAATCTGTGCGTTTCTTACGGAAGCAGGCTATGCATGGAAGGAAACCCTATATTACCCAGATTTGGTTATAATTATGAATTTTCTTTTTCAATACAGTATCTACAGTTGAACAACACGAAATCTACAATAAATAGTTGGGTTTATTAAATGACTTAGCTATAAGAAGTATAGCTTTTTTCAATGTGTACCTACTGACTTCTCACTTTACTACACCACTACCTGTAATATTTTTACACTTGCCATATTACCACTAAAAAACGCGATGAATGCGTGTCAATAAAAAAACTGGTCAAGTGCGAGTTGTATTCGCCTGATGGAATAGGGTTCCGTAAAAACGAAGTCATAATTAGGGCAAATAAATATTTATGTGACCAGCTTTTGTTTTTGCCTTGTGTGTGGATAAAACAAATTGGTGCGTGCCGAGTCTCGAACCCGCGCTTCCCAAAAAAAGGCAACAGCCCTAGCCACATGGCCGCCGACGCGCTTCTTACCGAGAGGCTCGAGCCCACCCTGATATTAGGGTGAGCAGGCCTTAGTCGACCACGCTGGTCCAATGCGGGTTGGTCAACTTCACACACAACCTTCAATGTCTTTGTAGGTTTCCTCACGATGTTTCCCTTCACCCAAGTCCGGTGAAGCTTGATTGGTCGTACCTGTTCAACACAAGCATAGGTCAATTAAAAAATAAAATTCCTGCACCATACAAATATAATGAGCTCCGAATCAACGCACATATCACTACATAGTATAAAATAAAGTCGCTTTCTCTGTCCCTATGTCCCTCCCTATGTCCCTCCCTTTGTACGCTTAAATCTTTAAAACTACGCAACGGATTTTGATGCGGTTTTTTTTAATAGATAGAGTGATTCAAGAGGAAGGTTTATATGTATAATACATGCATAATATACTGAAGGATAACCCACAATAACCATTTTCCCGTGCGGAGCCGGGGCGGGTCGCTAGTAAATTATAAAAAAACACATTAGTAGGTACGTGCCGAGGCTTGAACCCGAGAAATTCTGAATGGAAGTCAACGGCCCTAGCCACTTGACTACTCCTATATACCATTTATTAATTGACAAAATATAACACCAGCTAATCTAAGCTATGAGTATTTCTTCAGTAGAACATCCCAAGCTTTTACGCTCTAATATGAGTAGAGTAACTGTAGGTAAAGTGTAACATGAAGTTAGGTATGAAGGGGCGGTTTTATGTAGCTCTCGTAAACTGGAGTTTATATCTGCGCGCAGTGGATTGAGAATAGGGTGTTTTGGTCGCACCATCTCACACAGGCTTATAATAGATTAACTCAATTTATGTTGCAAAGATTTATAAACTTCGTCATTCGATTTGTGAAAAACAAAATCTATTTCTGTTTAATTAACGCCATTCGAAGAAAAAATATGAACATTTTACCCGTGTA
The DNA here is from genome assembly GCA_948473455.1 of Teleiodes luculella. NCBI lineage: Eukaryota > Metazoa > Arthropoda > Insecta > Lepidoptera > Gelechiidae > Teleiodes > Teleiodes luculella. The sequence continues at coordinate 25,131,233 of OX419582.1, read as the reverse complement.
ATTTTCATTATTTTATTTATTGACTGTTGTTTCTTGTAGACAGTGATATTATTTTAAAAAATCTGTTTCTTTATTGTGCCTTCTGCTGAATCAAATTTTTCAGTAGGTGTCCTAGGAACATTATTTTGTGTTGAGAATGCATTTAAGGCCAGTTTAAAATAAATTGAGCGTGTGCATCTGGATTGAGGGCCCATTTTTTAAAAGTTTACAAAACGATTTGAGATTTATAGGGGATTTAATAAAGAATAGTAAAAACATGAAGCACAGGGTCACGAATTTCTTAAACATAAATTGGAACTGTGGTGATTAAATAACTTGGGCTCTCAATCCAGATGCTCGGCTAAAATGGCATATTTCAAATCTCAAAAAGTACTACCTTTGGGTTTATAATTTTTATTTCAGCATTTAGTTAAGAATTTCTAAAATGTGTATATAAATTCTCAAATTTGTATAATATGATTTACATATTAATATTACGATTTATCTTGGGCCCTCAATCCAGATATGTCTGGACTGAGGGCCCAATATTTGACTTGCAAAACATTAATTTATATAAAGAAATACATAAATATGACTTCAATATGTCATATTTAGACACCTATGTGAATTCCTAAAAGATAAATAATGACACAAAAGTTAATTGTTTAAAAGTAAATGACGATCGAAAATAATCGAAATTTACCAAAACGTCTGAACTGAGAGCCCAATATTTTCGGCTTTATCGACTAGGCTCACCCTCATAGATCACCAGTAATTAGTATACGTTCTTTTAGAAAATTTAAACTAAAAGATTATAAATAATCCGTTCTTCTAAATTGCATACTTTAAGAGAAAATCGGTTTTCAATTTTTTATATGAGAAAAAATTGTAGGGCGGATATGATTTTGTTACTTTTTCGGACAGAAAGTCTTACCTTTGCAGATAATAGCATTATTTATTTTCATAAATTAAACACGGTTGGTAACATAAAAAAAACTATATATTCCACAGAAAGGGACAGTAAAAATACACATATTATAATACAAACTTAAGAAACAGTTTCGTTCAGAGAAGCAAGTAAAAGATATCGTTATTTTCAGTTTTGACTACACCCCAGATATTTAATGGCTTGGGTTTTTTTATGCTTATAACTTTTTTAAATATAACTTACTTTTATTATAGACTAGCGACCCGCCCCGGCTCCGCACGGGAAAATGGTTATTGTGGGTTATTCTTATAAACCTTCATATAAACCTTGCTCTTGAATCACTCTATCTATTAAAAAAACCGCATCAAAATCCGTTGCGTAGTTTTAAAGATTTAAGCATACATAGGGACAAAGGGACGGAGAAAGCGACTTTGTTTTATACTATGTAGTGATAATTACTTTATTTACATTTTACTTGTCTGACGAGTTAGGGTTAGGGACGATGACAAATCCACGAAACTGACCAATTAGAATCCGATTCACAGATAGGTACTTAATTGAATCAAAGATCATTAAAATCCGTGCAGCCGTTCCCGAGTTACAAAATATTGTAAATAACACGACTTTGTTTTATATGTACCTACAGATTACCTATAATTTTATCAAGATTGACTGTAATGGCTTTTTTTCTTTACATCGGGTGCGTAGGAAAAACAGATGACTTGAAATGATATTCGTTAAATGAAAATAGGCAATATTAATGTGATATAGGTACCTACTTACTTACGTTGACAACAAATCGCTGCACATAAATCACAATTGCTTATGACAGATCGAGCAACAAATATTTATTTAGTCGTTTAAAAAATACCTTGTATGAGAGTACATATTTCAGTGGCTGCCCATCCGCCACCGAAGGAACTGTCACATACTTTTTCTTCTATATTCTGTTCTCTTCAACCCCAATTCTCCTTCTTATCTCAAAGATATTTTCGTTTTTCGCTCAGTGCCGTAATCTTCGTTCGTGTAAAAGACTGTTACTTAACATGCCCCTTCATTCTACAAAATTTTACTCCATGCAACTCATGTTTATGGAATGATCTTCCTGAGTCGGCCAGGCGAGCCCCTTCACCCGAGTTCTTTAAAATGCGCGTTATAGCGCACTATTCATAGCTATTTGTGTAAAGTATTATTATTATTTTTTAAGTATTTTATTTAATGTTGGTTAAGTTGAATTTTAGTTTATTTCAAAACCTACTCTGTATAAAACACCAAACCAACCCGCATAACGTTTACCTACGCTATTTTCATACCCAAAAGTTTCCTGGTAGAAATTGCTACCTCAGCAATAAGGCCGCCTTTTGACTCTTCTGTTTTGTTCTGTTTTTCTGTATATGTGTTGTGTTTCTGTTTGGTGTCAATAAAGTATATTTTTGTATTCTATTGTACATACGGATTAGTCTCCAAAAAAGCACGAAATCATATCCACCCTACAATTTTTTCTCATATAAAAAATTGAAAACTGATTTTCTCTTAAAGTATGCAATTTAGAAGAACGGATTATTTATAATCTTTTAGTTTAAATTTTCTAAAAGAACGTATTCTAATTACTGGTGATCTATGAGGGTGAGCCTAGTCGATAAAGCCGAAAATATTGGGCTCTCAGTTCAGACGTTTTGGTAAATTTCGATTATTTTCGATCGTCATTTACTTTTAAACAGTTAACTTTTGTGTCATTATTTATCTTTTAGGAATTCACATAGGTGTCTAAATATAACATATTGAAGTCATATTTATGTATTTCTTTATATAAATTAATGTATTGCAAGTCAAATATTGGGCCCTCAGTCCAGACATATCTGGATTGAGGGCCCAAGATAAATCGTAATATTAATATGTAAATCATATTATACAAATTTAAGAATTTATATACTTATTTTAGAAATTCTTAACTAAATGCTGAAATAAAAATTATAAACCCAGAGGTAGTACTTTTTGAGATTTGAAATATGCCATTTTAGCCGAGCATCTGGATTGAGAGCCCAAGCTATTTAATCACCACAGTTCCAATTTATGTTTAAGAAATTCGTGACCCTGTGCTTCATGTTTTTACTATTCTTTATTAAATCCCCTATAAATCTCAAATCGTTTTGTAAACTTTTAAAAAATGGGCCCTCAATCCAGATGCACACAATTGAGCGCACATCATAAAATTGTTTTAAAATAAAATAAGTTTTCAACATTGCGCTTCCCCGTTAGGGAAAAGTGCGTGTCCTTCCCAGAAATTTTTCTATTTATACTCTACTAGCGACCCGCCCCGGCTCCGCACGGGAATTTTTTTATTGTGGGTTATCCCTAAGTATATTATGCATGTATTATACATATAAACCTTCCTCTTGAAACACCAAAATCCGTTGCGTAGTTTTAAAGATTTAAGCATACATAGGGACATAGGGACATAGGGACGCAGAAAGCGACTTTGTTTTATACTATGTAGTGAAGTGCGTGTCTTTATGTCTATGCCATCAATAGAAGAAGTACACAATATTTCTAATTAAAATTTGACATAATTTTTAAATCAAAAGTGCTTACATTATTATTTTACAAAGTAACCCCCTGGCCACAGCTTCGCGCGACGGCGGCGGCGGCGGCGGCGGCGTCCGCGACCGGCGGCGAGCGATGGAAACAAACTAGGCAATTTGTATACGATTTCATAGAAGTCGTTCACAGCTAGCCGCGGCCGCCGCCGCCGAAGCTGTGGCCAGGCCCTTACACGTACAAGTATCAATGCTAGAAGTTTTGAATTTTAATTGTATTTTATTATAACACCCACGGAATTTTTAAATATTTAAGTACATACCAACTAATATTTACTATGTGTATAATGTAGACTGTCTGAAATCAAATTTTATTTTAATTTAAATAAAGTTTAGTGTTGCAAATGCTTTTTTGAGCACTTACCAGTCGGTGTTTATTTAGTATCTTGTCAAAGAGTATCTACCATTATAGAGACGGATAGTACTTATAAGATGTTTGTAGAAACGTAATACATGGTGACTTTGTATTGTTCGAGACTGACGGAAACAAAAATATGTCAGTATCAAATCACATATGCGTTGACAGGATCGCGTGGCCTTATATTTCGTCAATATGTTACCAAAAAAATCTTCCTTAATCTATGTACGGTCTCCTGCAAAGAAAACGGACCCCCCTATCGAGCAACGGGTAGTCACCGCTTATGACAGGAGGGTCCGCTTTCTTTGCAGGAGACTGTACCTATCTTGTCAATGAAACACGTAGTCTGTATTTTCCTTGGGTGCCAATATAGCATATTTGTATTGTATTGTATTGTAGTCTGCATACATTTGGAAATTAACCCTAGTTAACAAGCCCTCTCATAGGGGTCGCTACTCTGTCTAAAAGTCTATATCGCGCCGAATTTAGCTGTCTGGCATAGATATCAGTTATTAGTTTAACAAGCTGGCTCAATTATTCTATATTTGAAATAGTATAGATAGACCAGCTGCACCAATCTTGATTAATTCATTGTTAGTAAGTAGCATTTTTTAAAGAGTGATGTTACCTCATTTCCACTGGTTATTTTTCTATACGGAAACAGTTCTGTTATTCATATTACGTAGCCGATGTGGTTCAAATTAGGGGTCAATTTAGCTACGTAATGAATATCGAATTTCAATTGAAAATTTAAAGAGTCGTACGAAAATTGAAATCGTAGGTGATTGATAACAGAGAATTAATATAAATAAAAATGAATTGCTGTTCGTGAGTCTGCTTAAAACTCGAGAACGGCTGAACCGATTTGGCTAATTTTGGTCTTGTAAATATTCGTGAAAGTTCAGGGAAGGTTTAAAAGGTAAGAAAAAAAACGAAAAAAAACAACGCGGGCGTATAGCCGCGGGCGGACAGCTAGTAATAAAAACAAGTGATACCCGGAGATAATGCAATAAAAGCAAACGAGCAAATGTCTAATAAGCTAATTGAACCGCAAACGTATAAAATATCAAACCGTGTCCCTCATTCATTTCGCAAAGCTGGGATGATGGTTATTAAACCACATTAAAAACGAACAAAGCTCACATCCTTCATGAAATTAATCAATTTAGGTATTAAAGCGCAATGCAGAGATCGTTATATTTATTGAAGAGAAACCGCAAAGAACGAGTATACATACTCGTTATTATTATTTACACTTCAATTTGTTTCCATTTTAATAATATTTCAAGTACTGGCAAAATACGTCTCATCGACGACGTGAAGCCACAAAAAAAAAAAAAAGAAAAAAATGTACCTACTTTTAAATTGATTGTTTGTATTTCGAAGTACAATAATTCGATATAGGTCTTCTCTATCGATTCGTCTCTATATTTTTTTTGTAACTATTAATTAAAACCGTTTCGAAATGTACTAATTCCTCATTATTTGCCAAGTTTCGGATAATACTACAAAAGGCTCGCGAAGATTTCAGCGTTTTCAATTAATTTTATTTGACCTCCAAATGACCTTTTTGAACTTTCTGCATGAGCCACATTCGTTAAGAATATTTTTATTTTTTTAAATTATAATATCGAATTAATAAACAAAAAAGAGCGTCGGTGGCCAAGTGGACAGATTTTATAACAATTTTAGAGCAACACGAATTTAAAGCGCTTAAAAAATTAAAACTGTAAATGGTGTAATAATTTTAAAATTATATTACGGTCTTTTTAGTAAAAAAATAATGATGACCATCCAAGCAAAAAAAAAACAATTAATTTACTAAATCTTAGATCATATCAAAAAAATAGAGTAGAATATAATAGTCCACCAGTAATTTATATGTAGATACATGGGAGACACACAAATAATTTCTAACAGGCAACACAAAGTCATATATTTACATAATTTAGGTAGATAACTGTATGTACTATAATTTGTTATAATGATAATATTGTAAATATATTGAAAAGAAGCAAGACGATGTAGATTTCTTGGCGGCCGTTCTTCTCCTCAGACGAACGCCACTTTGTGGGTAGGTAGCCTTTGTGTTATTCTGATGTAGGTAATAAGCTACACCACTGTAAAGTTTTATTAAAATTCATTGAGTAGTTTTTGCGTGAAAGAGTAGCAAACATCTATTTATCCATACATACATCCATCTCCCCAACTTTCGCGTTTATTTATATATAATAAGTTCAGTTAGGCTCAACTGACACCTATAGTACAGGCCGTGTGTGAGTTGTCTCAACATTATTACTGTACGAACCGGCCCTAATGGTGGAGGACAAGGAAAACAACATGTGCTTTTAAATTGAAGACTATATATTAGAGACTTAATAACGAAACATTACAAATGCTCAAATGCTTTAGAAAATTATAAGAATGGCGTCAGGCTCGTAGCACGGGCTACGGCCATCTCTCTCTCATCAACGAAATTCAAACTGATATTACTTTACATCTTTTTATAGCCTCAAACGAAAAAGAGGCTGCCAGCATGAAACGGCGTGCATGAAGGACACATGCACACCACATCCCGCCCGGTACAGCTAAAAAAAAATATATTCGCAATACCATTGCAGAAATATATTTTTTTACGATATTTCGTTACAAATGTCCGTCCTAAGCTAAGCTACCTGCCTAAGGATGGACAAAACATCACAAAGTCACAGACATGTCAAAAACTGACTGCTGCTACCAGCTAGTTGGTGTTTTATTGTTATCCAACCAAGTTGATCAAAAACCATCAAAAAAGAATCAACACAGCTAAGCATGTCTGTCTACAGTTAATCCAAATAGACATTCAATAAAATTTTGAAAAAGTTTACTAAACCTATCTGTGTCGGATACTATGAATAAAATAATATCAACTAGTTATTAATAATTCAATAGTCACCAAATAATCAATTAAGAAAAGTTATAAAAATAAATTTGAAAAAGTTGGACGACCACTGATTTTCAATAACAAATCATAATATATATTTATAGCAAACGTTCACGACTATCTCGAATATCAAAACCTAGCTTTGGGCAAGACATGGGAATGGGAGCTATTTTCTTTCTTCAGCTCCAACCTATCCTCTGAAAAGATTAGTGGGAATTCACCTAGCTGCGGTACCGGTAACGAGAGTACTCAAAGTCATGAACCCAACCAAAGTTCCTCCACAGCACTATGTGCTTGATGTGGAGTGACAGTAAATATTCCGTCACGGAACACACCTAACTAAGCATCAACCCAATTAACCCCAAAAAAAAAACTACCCAAATTCTAGTTAAACGCGCACGTTTTTCTTTCTTCATACCGTATGGTCATCTAGATTTAAGTCGTCCAGCTTTCTCGAAGGGTCATCACATCAGAAATGATCATCATAATAAATTCGTCATCACAATTGTTATCAAGTTTTTCATATCTGAAACATTTTAAAGCATTAATACAGGAAAACACTCGTACATCCTAACCAAACCTAACAAGACAATAAAGAATTGAAACTAACCTATATTTACTATATTTTATATATTTTAGCGTAAAAATTAATCAACAATTCATATATTTCAATGTTTACAAATTGTTTGACATAGTTCCGTCAAAATTGTCACGAGTCATTTTGTTCATGACACAAACAAAAATACTATTTGCCGAGCAACGAACCTATCACTATGACTACGTCAAATTACGAAAATAATAAGAAATTGAATTAAAAATAAGGGAAAATTTGCAAAATTATTTACACAATAATACACTTTCTACTCTAATCCTGCAAACTAGGTAGGCAAAAACGGCGACTCTTCCGTCGTCTCTCCACTTCGCACTCTTCTAAAACGCATCTTCAAATATCGCATCGGGAAAAACATCGACACGTTTGCCTTTCGTAGCAAATCACACGAAGCTCGCTAACTTCATCCAGGACACTTCGTCGAGAACACTTTATTAATAAAATTAGCACTTATCTTTCTCAACGCATCCTTTAGGCATTATTATCACAAATGCATCTGCAACAACTGCAACAACGTGCGGCAAACATCTTCTGGGCACCAACGCTCCTCGTCATGGCTGCCATCATCTTCGTATTTCATCTTCGAATTTCAGGGGTATAGCGTTGCGTAGCGGTTATTTCTCTGGTATAACTTCTTCTTATAGGGCTCCTTGCCCACACACCAGGCCAAGCTCTAGTGTCCTCGGGATCCACGTCCAGCTACACTGTAAAACGCGCCTAAGGCACCTCCACCATGTACGAACCGGCCCTAATGGTGGAGGACAAGGAAAACAACATGTGCTTTTAAATTGAAGACTATATATTAGAGACTTGTGGTGTGCATGTGTCCTTCATGCACGCCGTTTCATGCTGGCAGCCTCTTTTTCGTTTGAGGCTATAAAAAGATGTAAAGTAATATCAGTTTGAATTTCGTTGATGAGAGAGAGATGGCCGTAGCCCGTGCTACGAGCCTGACGCCATTCTTATAATTTTCTAAAGCATTTGAGCATTTGTAATGTTTCGTTATTAAGTCTCTAATATATAGTCTTCAATTTAAAAGCACATGTTGTTTTCCTTGTCCTCCACCATTAGGGCCGGTTCGTACATTACCTATGTATAGTAATATATTTTTAACACTAAGAGTTTCTAAGTTACAGACAGAAGAACGATTTTAGGATTACTAAAGACTACAGAACCATAGGACGTAATTAAGCTCACGTACGTTCACAATTATGCATTCGAACGCGGGTGGAGGTTTGCAGGCATTTTGCAGTGCATGGATTTGCAGGCGTCGTCGGCAGCTTGATGAAATCTTCGGAGGTAATAATACACCTTTTGTTCACGTAACAAGGTGTTTTAAAGGTAGCTTATATACATCGTGAAGTTTAACTAGTTGCTTATCCGCAACATAGTCGACAGTCGTAGTGCTCATGAAACTGACCAACTATCACAAGGAACTGTTTGAAGCGGACTGAATATTTTATAGGATAGAAAAAAGCTGGAATAGTTTTATGGATTGAAATTATGAAAATAGGAAAAATACTATGAACGATTAAAACTTGACTTTATTCAGACAAGATAAAAAGAAGAAGAACAATTTTGCAATAATGCTATTTTTACACACGCATTGAAAAAACAATTGAAATATCAATTCTAATTTTAAACTCATTTATATTTTTCTGCTTTTATAGCCTTGTTTAGAACTATATTTAAAAAAGATTCTATGTTGGTTTCCAACAGGGACTTAAGTTGAAATCTCAAAATAAAAATATACAAAGTGGCCGGTCACGTGAGTAAAGTTTAAAGTTGGAAAAATATTTTTGTCAACCCTTTAGGCGAGCTTGGTTATTTTCACGTCATATTCTTTGTAACCTATTTTCCTTGGGGAAAGTGGTTCAGTTTTATGAGTACTACCACTATGTTAAATATCAGTTCAGAAAGTATAACAGATAGAAAGATTTATGCATTTGTAATATTTACCTACCTAGCTTACTTCGGATTACTTCTACACTAGCGACCCGCCCCGGCTCCGCACGGGAAAATGGTTATTGTGGGTTATCCTTAAGCATATTATGCATGTATTATACATATAAACCTTCCTCTTGAATCACTCTATCTATTAAAAAAAACCGCATCAAAATCCGTTGCGTAGTTTTAAAGATTTAAGCGTACAAAGGGAGGGACATAGGGACAGAAAAAGCGACTTTGTTTTATACTATGTAGTGATGACAAGGGCAATTGAGTAAGATGTAATTAATTAAATCACAGCACGCCATATTAAGTCATTCACTCCTCAAAATCAGAAACAATAAAATAAAACCATCCAAGGGCAGATTAGTAAAATTAGGTTTTAGTTGAATTACCTCATGCAAATGAGTTCTTTTGAAACCACAAGCGTGCTTATTCCATTTCGCAATCTGGGATTGGTTGAATTATCTCCGAGGACGCAAATAAAGTAGGTGAGTAAATTGAATTCACAGAAGCATGGGATATAAGACGAAATCGAGTAGCTATAAACAGAACAGCGTGTTAACAGCTGTCCCCATCGAGGGGTTCAATCCTAAGCTGAAATCAGGGTGAACAGGCCTTTGTCGATCACGCTGACCCAATGCGGATTATAGTCAACTTCACGCACAACCTTTGAATTTTTTCGCAGGTGTGTGCAGGTTTCCTCACAATGTTTTTGTTCTACATATGAATTCGAAGATAGAAAACACAATTGGTATGTGCCGAGGCTCGAACCCGCGAACTTCTGAATGGAAGTCAACGGCCCTAGCCACGTGGCCACCGATGCTATAAACAGCGTACTATATGAGAATTAGGCGACTGAAAAATAAAATCCTCGTAAAACCGATCCGATACTATTTGAAGGAAATAGGACGCGCAAGATGGATTCCAATATAAATGAAATAGCCACATAAAAAGAGCTTATTATTCGAGCCTTTTTATAAGCTCTCTTTCTCCCTGCAACTTTTCCCCCGTTAATAACTGCCCCCTTTTCGGATTCTTTTGCCACGATACGATAATTATTAGTTTTCCCAAAAACAATGCAAGATTCCACCATATATTTTACAAGACTAACTAATAAATAAAGAATAACTGCCAATAGTCTTAATTAAAATTTTCTTATTCTTTAGGTATATTAGGTATTCTATCCATTGTAATCTTACTAGCTTTCCGCCCGCGCTAATAGTTTTTCCCGTAGGAATAAGTAATTTTTCCACAGTAAAGGTAGCTTTATGTGTTATTTTCATGTATAAACTATATTATTGTAAAGTTTAATTAAAATAAATTTAGTAGCTTTTTCGTGAAAGATTAACAAACATCCATCCATCCTCACATTTTTTTTAAATATTAGTAGGATTCATATCTTATTCATCGTCTTCTAGCCAATAAAAATATATTGGTGTTTTTAAACGGGCAATGTTTTCCCGCAATGTGAAGCTGCAATACAGTGGCCAGTAAGACTGCCAGCAAACTCGCCAGCTTGATTGTGCAATATTGCAGTAGGTACTTCTCGGTCAAACATATACGGTGATAGCGCACAGCTATGAGCTATGAAAATGTTTCCGGGCAATGTTTTCACGATTGCCGGCAATGTTGTCATGATAGCCCGGCAGGAAAACATTGCCCATTTAGAAGCGCCCTTAAACAGATTCGGGTGGGCTTTGTTCTGGTGTATTAAAACAGCAACAGTTGTTTAAGTATCACTATCTTTAGTTTATAAAATTAACTCTAAGTTATGTACATTGATCATTCAGGAATTTAAGGCGCATCGTCTCCTCTAAGGGGCAGGTACTGGTGACGTCGACTGCTGTAAAGTGGCCGTCGCTGCGGCGCGGGCGCAGCGTCCACCGAGGAACGCGACTGCGCAACTTGCAAACCAACTGGCGCCACTGGGACCGGAGTCACGGCGTACCCAGCGGCAACTAACGCGGCAAACTCTTCAGGAGTGTAAGCCCGGTTATTCTTTGGGGGCGGTAATGCCGCCCGCTGCTCCTCCAAACTTTGACCATGTTGCTCAAGATTCACTTGCTCCACACTCGCGGACTGGTCTACTCGCAACGAAGATTCCCTTGATTGCTCAGCTCTGGCCGGCTGTGGCCTGCTTGCTTTTTTGGGAGCTACTTTCTGACTAACGTAGATAGCGGAGTGCGGAGGTTTGGTTGACTCAATAGCAGCGCGTTGGTGCTCCATCTGTCTGTGGCTTTGAGGTGCAACTTCGTATCTTCCGCGGGGGTCGTTGGTTCTGTACACGGGTCGTAAGTAATATTGTTCTCCGATTAATTGGGGCTGTTGCTGGGCTAGTGCTTCTTGAGGTACTGGTTCATATATTTTAATTGCTCGCATCTTTTCCGGCTCAGGGAATCTCTTTAAATAGGTTACGGGGCGTTCAATGCTGGACGAGGGGACACGTTGCTCCTGTCTGATAGGTTGTGCTCTTGGTGCTTCTACTATCCTGTATTGTTTAGGAGAGGCTTCAGGCTGCTGGTATTGAGGGATTACTCTGTAAGCAAGTTGAGGTCGTGGCTGCTGTTGAAGTTTCGGTGGCGCAACAATCTTTAATCCCTGAGATTCTGGACGTTCGTAAAGAGCTTGTTGGAGATAGGCCTGGGCTGTTGGAATGGGCACATATCTTAAAGCTTGAGGAGCGCGTTGTGGTTGAGGAGCAGGGCGGTACTGCTGTGGCGCTGGCTGTTGCTGCACGTTTGTGGTTTCGATGAGGTACTGTTGAGGAGCACTCGAAGCCTGTGGGGGCGCAATTTGAGAATGGACTTTAGGTCGTAGCTTCGTAGGTTTCTTGCTCGGTTTCGTAATGTATCTGTCGACCTGTGGAAAAAAATTGTGCGTTAACTGCTTGATTTTGAAATTGCTATTAAATAGGTAGAATATTTTGAGGAAAGCTTTTTGAGAAAACCTGTACCTCTACCTACACTAAGAAGAAAAAGGTTAGGTTAGGTTAGGTGTAAAGATGACCGATCCTCATTGGGCTATCGTAGTCATCTAAGGCCTATTGAGCTCGGTACATAGTAGGCTCAAGCCCTTCGGTGAGGCGGGGCATGTAATGGGCTGTTAACGAAGTATAATGGAGGTACAAACCTGTTGGTACTGAGGCGCAACACTCTGAGTGGAAACCTGCTGGTATAGGGGTGCGACACTCTGTGTGGAGGCCTGGATTTGTTGTTGGTAGGCCGGGTGCTCGTCGTGGCGTTGGGGCGCGAGGGGAGCGGTGGGCTGTCCCAGCAACGCCAGCAGGTCGGGGTCGGGGTAGGAGGCGGAGGGGCTCAATCCGGAGTCGCTGACCGACAGCGCTGCGCCGACTGACGCCTCGCCTCCGTTCGATGAGTAGTGCGGCCGAGCGATCACGGCATGGGAAGGCTGGAGAGACACCTGAATCCAGACATATCATATAAATACTCCATTTCCATACCCGATATCATGACAGGTTAACATAGTATAAATGAAAGGTTTTTGTGCCCTACTTTACAAATTAGTTGATCTTGGCTACAATTTTCGTTAATGCAAAAGAAATAGTCTAGATACCAACGTACCGTTAATGGAAAATGAAAACCCTTAATAAAATCCTCACAGAATCATGTTAAGTTCGAGATTATGATCGATTATAAATAAGTAAATTAGGTTAGGTAATAGATGAGAAAAAAATATTACTATGTTTTGGGTTACATAGTTCAATTTCTTTAAATAAGGAGAACTATAAAAAACTACATATAGGTACTTAATATATTTATAATAGATACCAAGACTTAGAGGTTAATATACGTTACCAGACGTCCTTGTCATAATAAGGATTTCCCTGGTGGATACATAATACGTCGTTGGTTACCTGCTGCGGGATAAGGTCCTTGTAATAAGTCTGTTGGTTGTCTTGGCGCTGCTGGACTTTCTTGGTGTCGTATAGCTGTTGCAGCTGAGCTGGGCTGACGACCGACCACTTGCGGTTAGGCTGCAGCTCCAACAGAAGGCCACCAGGCTCGTTCGGTGGCATTACCTGTCGTGCGCTCTGAGGTTCTAGGTAGTAGATCTGTTGCAAGTTCTGGTGGTGGTCCGGTTGGGGGTTGGAGTACAGTTGCTGAAGCTGCGCAGGGTTCGCGAGCGGCGACTTGCGCTCGGGCTGCAGTTCCAGTAGCTCTTGAGGGTTCAGGGAGAAGACCTGCCCTGGACGGTACTCGCCCTGGTCAGCTCGGCTGTAACAGTCGGGAATTACAGATGATAATGGTATTTTTGATTGATCTCAATACACGTGGTTATTTAACATTAAAGCTGGGAGTTTTCAGTAAGCATAGAACCTGTGTCAGGAAACTCTAAATATAATGCATGTTTTATGTGAAAGCAGCGTAATTTTAACCGGACAGTCAATACTAAAATTTGATTTGATCGATCATTGTTTTGTTCTATCACGAATTTGTCTAATATCATTGCTAAATTCCAATAGTTACATTAAAAACCTTTCCTCCGTATTTTGAAAATATCAGTGTCACGTTACTTCGATGACATCGTTTATTTATAGAGACGAGACGACGATGCATACCTGGTTTTACTTAGCTATAGGTAATTTATATGGTTCTTCCGATATAATTCTATGTCAGTGATATACAGAACAGCGGCTTTTTTTTCTTCATAATAGCACTAGCTTTTAGCTTTGTGCCAGTGACAAGTAAAAGGTAGGGAAACAAACAAAGCACGTAAAATTATATCGGGTTATGTTTAAATTACAAGAGCAGCAGCTTTTCCTTTATTATTTTTCCCAGCTTGTCATGTGTTCTCTGGCAACACAGTTCGACCAAAGGAAAATAGCTTAGTGGTTGATAATAGAGTAGTAGTTAGTTTTTCTACTTTGACTGGTTGCCTTTCTCTAATTCGATATTTCGTTTGCACTCATTGTTATATTAATAAAATAGTATAAAATAATAATTTGTAATAGTGTAAAAATATTTTGAAAAGATGCAACGCCTGTGAAGTTTCTTCTGGCGAGTTCTTCTCCACAGAAGACGGCCAAATTTCTGAACTCGCCACAAAAGAATATGTAACTGACTTAACTAAGTGATGTAAAAATCCTAATGCTAAAGTTAAAAATAAATACCTTGAATTTTTTAACTTTGTAATTACCTGACTTGATCGCGGTCATCATCTTCAGGATTTTCTTCCACAGGAGCGACTGGTTCCTAAAAGCAGAAAACAAAGAATGTTACAAAATAAGATACTTGTTTGTATCCGAAACTAGGCAGATTCATTCAGGACTATCAGACAACCGATGTACATAGTAAACAGTATCTGGACACAAAACAATCACAAATGTTTTCGCCCAAATATTTCGAGCCTGCGACTCTATAGTATTGTATATTATACTTTGTAGGCCAGCGTACTACCAACTAGACCACGAAGTCGTCGACGTATAATACGGAACAAGGTAAATTATGAACAAATTGTTAACGAGATAACAATATAAGGGAAAGTCTTCGTTGATAAGTGTCACTGACAAAACGAAGATAAATTATAGGTTTGAGCAAGCGGAAGACTAGTCCATGTGTTTAAACAAGGGGAATTTTCCCACAAACAAAGAGAAAAAGTAACAATCGGCCTATGGTCGGTTGAAATGGGCATGTTTACTTTGTTTTGTTTGTCTAAATAAAAAATGTCGAGATATACTAATTCCATTATAATGTTTGCCAAGTACATGTGACATAATCAGTTTTTTTTGCTGAAATGAAAATGTTTGCTTTCAGTGCGGACTTGTAAATGTATACTAATATTATAAAGAGGAAAGATTTGTATTTTTGTGTGTGTGTGTGTGTGTATGTTTGTAATGAACTCAAAAACTACTGTGCCGATTTCAAAAATTCTTTCACCATTAGAAAGCTACATTCACCCTGAGTAACATAGGCTATATTTTATTATCAAAAAAATTAGGGAAAAAATGCTAAAGCGGGCGGAGTTGGCACAGAGATGGAATAGACCTTGCGGAAGAATATAGGCTAGCTTTTATCGCGGGAAAATACCTGATTCCCACGGGAAAAACTATTAACGCGGGCGGAGCCGCGGCGGGAAGCTAGTTGTTAATAAAAATAAATTAGAGACAAGATAATATCATTGAAGGAAAACTAGAAAGGAAAAGGAGAAAGGACGACTAGACGTCGTGTCGTATCAGAATGTTTAACAGAAAATGGAAAACAGAACAGAATAGCGTAGACTCCACTGATAAAAATGCGGCTCTTAAGTGTAAAGAAGAAGATAAAATACCGAAGTTGATCTCTTGAAACGAGCTACTTTCCTGAAGCATAATATGTAGTTGTAATTTACTGTTAACATGATTGATCTCTTTAGCATGTATGTTACTGTTTCAATAATTGATCTAATTAGCATAATTACTGCGTCCTTATTCTTAGAACTCTTATTGTTTTTCTTTATTTGTAAGTATTTTTCTTTTGTATCTTTCATGTGCCTTGCATAGTATTAAAGATGTTTCTGTTTCTGTGCATTGTAGTAAATAAACAAATGTCTGGTACCAAAGAAAATCAACATACCCATTGGCGATACGACGGCGGCGACGGCGAATGGCATAACGTGATTATAATTATGTATTACATTGAGACTCTTAAGCGCTTGCGCCGTGATGCGGTGAAAGTATAGGAAAAACTAAACAATGTGTCGAAGCAATCATCGGCCATGTTCGAGACTAGGAAGTATAAATATCACGCCACACACGCTTTGGGGTGCTAGTGCTACCGTGTGGAAAGGTTTTCTTCTCGAATTCTGACTGAAAATTATTACAAATTGCGGGAGAAGATTAGTTGCCAATATAAAAACAATGATCTTGTTTTTTATATAACTTTCTTATGAGATATCATAGCCCTACCCGTACACACCTTTAAAGAAGGGAATTTTCCCGCACCAAATCGAGTTCCCCCCCCCCCGCACCGCATCCTGCAGACGCCCCTGACGAGCGTCTGATTTAGATTTAGATTTATATCACAAATTAATGGTCTTAATGTAACATATTTTAGGTCTCACATATCTAGCCTAGGACAGACAGCATGCAAACATTGACTAATCTAACTATAATACTAACTTTTTTTAAAAACAACACATTAATGTGATGATAATGTGTGTTACTCAATGAAGCATAAAAGACCATTTGCCTTTGATTTACATTTTTAGACAGTCGTCTTATAAAATTTCAAATGGCCTTGGTTGTTTGGAGTGTGCCGCCTGTGATATGGGTATAATTGGATATACTGACTAGGTCGGCTCATGGTCCAAGAAAACAAGGTCTTGCAAATAGACCACGTGACTGACACAGGCCATTCATCCTTGTCGAATGCGTGTAATAGACAAGGATGAACAGCGCAAAATGACGTAGAAATGACGTAGGCTTGTGTCAGTCACGTGGTCTATTTGCAAGACCTTGTTTTCTTGGACCATGGGTCGGCTGCTTTAGGGATAGTGTGTGTCTTTACGCATCAATGGCGGAATAAAAACGATAGCGTGTCATACATAAAGTATACAATACAAATTATGTCTATATATATGCAACTTTCTAGTTCATTGCATCATTGTTGTTTCCCTGATACGCAAAATAGTGAAAATAATTGCAACGATATAATAATATAAATTATACATGATGTGGTGCACAAATGCTCTTGACCGCGACTCATGGCGTAAACAAGGGGAGGCCTTTACTCAGCAGTTTTAAGAGTACAGGAAATAGGCTAATTAAAAAAATATATATGAGTAATTGGCGACTTAGCAAATACTGAAAGGACACGCTCAGTCAACGGTTTTCAGCATATTTCCCAAGGAAACATTTCTTGGAAACGGAAACGAAAATTAGACATTCTCATACAATAAAAATTTAAAAGTACCTATTCAGTTTGAACGGAGAATTAAATTTTTTGCCGTTTCCGGGAAAAGTTTCTTTGAGAAAGTCGAAGTACAAGTCAAAGTATTTACATTTAACTCATGTTGTTCGGTTATGTTCTTTCCTGGCTGCATTGGGCCACTTACACTCAAACTATCATTTTTGTATTGCATAATTATAGAAGCTTACCATAAAAACCTTGTGACGGAATTTATGATGCAATCTCGAAAATATAGACAAGCTATCTTCATCGCATCCGGCTTGTGGACACATGCAACATGCACCTGTCACAATGCGAGGGCGTTGTTCTTCGAGATGTGTTATTAGTAACTTATTACCATTGCACATGCACCTACTTGCTTCACCGTGGTCGTAGCGTGATTGTGGGTATGTTGAAACGGCTATTAAAAGCGTATTAGGAAACAATTGGTGTGACAGGGACCAGGGTGGATAGCGTAACAGATAGCTTAGTTGCTTTGCTAACCGATGGGTCAGTGGGGCGCCGCCGGCTACGGTACGTTTTGGTAACGCGTCCAACTTAAGATGGCACTTGATGTCGATGCTAATCGATGTATTGGTGGAGCTCTTTTAGTGGTTTGTTAGCTTTAGTATTGTTAACCGTGCTTAGTTTAGGCAGGCATTTCACGGTAGTCAAAAGTCAAAAGTGTAAGGGACGCAGTTATGCGCAAGAGTGAGCGCGGTGTATTTGTATCT
This sequence comes from Teleiodes luculella, assembly GCA_948473455.1. Classification (NCBI taxonomy): domain Eukaryota; kingdom Metazoa; phylum Arthropoda; class Insecta; order Lepidoptera; family Gelechiidae; genus Teleiodes; species Teleiodes luculella. The sequence goes on along the minus strand of OX419582.1, from coordinate 25,113,268 downwards.
CATTCTAACGCATAACTGCGTCCTTAGACTTTTGTCTTTGACTTCTTTGAAATTGACGAAGTTCCCTGAATTTTTGACTATACTCAAAATACCCAATTATAATAATACTAGGGCTCCGCCCGCGTAAACAGTTTTTCCCGTAGGAATGAGGTATTTTCCCGCGGTGAAAGGTTGCCTATGTTACTCAGGGTGAATGCAGCTTTCTAATGGTGAAAGAATTTTTAAAATCGGCGCAGTAGTTTTTGAGTTTATTCATTACAAACATACACACACACGAGTATGTATGAATATAAGTATGATAGTATGATAATATGATGAAATAAAAAATAGAACGTTAGTTACCTTTTTTCTAATTATTATAAAAATTTGCAAATTTATTCACGAAGATTATAAATATTCGACTGCAGTTATTGACCTTCAAAAAAGTAATTCAGAGCAAGTGTTACATAACTTTAAAATACTAATTGGCAGTAATGAAACACTCTAAACAGAAAATTTGCATCGAATTAAATATTTTATTATTTAGTTTCAAGGTTTTTATATAAAATATTGGTATTTATGTGCACCCACTGGTCGTCTTCAAGGTGACATTTCATCAGATGCATAATCTGAGGACATTTGCAGGTTAACGTAGAAAGATTTTTAGTTATGCTTTACGATGCGATCACGATCGAGCTATGGGAAAATTATACAAGTTGCCTTTTTTGTGAAATTGACTAACTGTATGAAGGTTTTTTAAAATGTAACTGTCGAAAGAAAATAAAAGTAAGTCTAGAAAAAATAAAAATAAAATATTATAATTGTAGTAATAGTTGTATAGTTTTCTCTATAAAAATAGTTCTTTCATGATTTTTTTATTTCCAATGATTTGCCGTGAGCCTGTGACTATTTTAGTTGGGCAGTTAATTTTAAGTCAAGTGATCGAGGTATACCTAACCTGATATTTATTATACTTAAAAAAACAGTCAACGCAATAGAACTTGTTGAATGTGCTTAAATTATACAGTTTTTATATTGTTAATTCCACTGATGAATTTTATTTTATATAATGTACTTAACTAAAATACTCTAGGTACGTATTAAAAGCAATAATTAGACGTGGTTGGCTGGAAGAGACACCTTAGCAATAAGGCTGCCTGTTGACTTCTATATCATGAATTTAAGTATTTAAATTTCTGTATTTTCCTTGGGTGTCAATAAAGCATATTTGTATTGTATTGTATTGTAAGTTAAGTAGTATAGAAATCAGATGACGTGTAAGTAACAAAGAAGTATAAAAACATACCACAATTTAATCTCCCCTCTGGATGGCCAAACTTATCCGTTGTAAATGTTATAATAATATTATAAAGAGGAAATATTTGTATATTTGTGTGTGTGTATGTTTGTAATGATTAAACTCAAAAACTACTAAACCAATTTCAAAAATTATTTCACCGTTAGAAAGCTACATTCACCATGAGTAACATAGGCTACCTTTTACCGCGGGAAAATGCCTCATTCCCACGGGCAAAACTGTTAACGCGGGTGGCGCCGCAGCAGAAAGCTATTAATATTATAAGAGGAAAGATTTGATTGTTTGTTTGTTTATTTGTTTGCAGCCCAGCCGTTCAGGCGTAAAGACGTAAGAAGCAGAGTATTAGTTGAATGCTTGTTTAGTCCACTTTCACGAGTTTGGATGAAATTGTAATTATTTTTTGAGTACCTACCTATATAAAATCGTTTTATTTATTTTTTTAGTTTTGATTCATCTGAATAATAAAATTATTATCACTTGTGATCATCTTCATTAAAACCGGTAGTCTATACATATACCTAATACTTCAAGGATAGTATAAAGGTAAATATCCAAAAGTTAAAAAATAAATTATTTTAACTCTTTGAACATGTTTGAGCATATAAATTATTATTTTACTAGTAATTTGCTGCGGTTATAATCGCGGTGTTTTTGACTTGTCACAAAGGAATATCGGTTTTGGCTTCTGATCTAAATAATTGTAATTCCGTATGGACGGGAAATAAAATAAAAATAAATACACTTTTATTACATTAAATTTACGTTTCCCCCGCAAAAAATATTTAAAAATATACCTAGTTTGTAGTTAAGTTTTAGTGTAAAAGTATTAAGTAGCTAAGTTTAGGTAGGTACGGGTTATTTCTTGTTCAACCCTGTGAGCTGTCATCTTTCCTTAATAAGCGCTGGCTTACATGGCGCCAGTTTCAACAGAGTGGTTACATTAGAATATTGCGCATTCGCTTATAATATAATTTCAATGCATAATTATTATGATTATGATAATTTACATTTAATCCTGCGTCACCACAATATTGCGTCTTAGTCTCACCTTTTCAGGACTCATGAATATTAAGTAGTTGTTTACTTAACAACTTACCTAGACCTTCAAAATTAAAATATCTGCTAGTAGACACATATCAGGGCGGATTACTAACGCTTGAATTTCTATTCATTAATCGGAATCTTTAGGTTATAGGGCGGGCTGATTAATACCTGGCTACAACAATAAAAAGAAAAAAAAATAATAAAAAAAAAATTAATAACAGAAAATTGAAGGTATTTTATGTATCCATAGTTCACAGTTTGGAAGAGATGGCACCATTGTTTTTCATAATACCATAATAAAAAAAGTTGTTGGTTTCTTCTTCTCTATATCTACAAGAAAATATACCGGAAATTGTACTCATCCCATGTTGTTAACAGCTCGTATTTTCACCACCGAGGAGCTTGAGCCTACCCAAATAATATTTGTTTAGTATTTATTTTTGCGATCCTGATGAAGCTTATAAGGGGTTTCTATAGTAGACTGCCGCACGAATTTGTTGGAAAGAAATATATTGGTAGTTAGCTGGGGGCTGTAAGATTATAATTCTAAAATATTATCGTGCGGAAACTTGTAGTTTTTTAGGGGCCCCACCATACTACTCCCCCCCTGAGATCTTTCTGGGTGGCAAAAAAAAATTTACGCTCGCTGCGCTCGCTTCGTTCCCGCCTTAGCCTTCGGAACCTATTTTTGGGGCTTAAATACCGTCTAAAAAACTACAAGTTTACGCACGATAATATTTTAGAATTATAATCTTACAGCCCCCAGCTAACTACCAATAGATTTCTTTCCAACAAATTCGTGCGGCAGTCTACTATAGTCAACCCGCTTATAATGTTAATGGAAGTTTCCTGTCCAAATCCTTTCAGGTATAATTATTGAACTAACAATCAGAAAAGACGTTAAGTTAAATGAAGTATATTATTATTATTATTGGACTTTCTGGCTTGCTTTACCACAAACCCTGGTGTCAGCATTATTGATCCGATGGCTTTTGACATGGCTGGTATGATGACTACGTTCGTAAACCAAATTATTTAAGTACATGCCTTTCGAAGTAATTTCGCCTGGATTGTCGTAACTGACACTGGCACAAAGCAAGCTATGCTAGTGCCTTAAAAAAAAACTAAACGGGGGAAAGTCTCACAAAGTGATATTTTTTCGACTACCGCCCCCTTGGATTTGAACCCGGAAGCTCTTTAATGTGAGGCAAGCATTTTACCACTCGACCACGGAGGCTGTTATATTTTATACTAATGAGTAAGTAAGTGATTCGGTCGCTGAGTTTCGGCCGCTGCGACCGAAACAGGAATACCTGCATTGCGATTCAAAGATAATTTATTTACAATGTTCAAAATAGGTATTACAATAAATTTTGTACCTTGCTTGATACTATTTAACCAGTTAACCACCCCTATCAAAACATTAGCTAACACAAATTTAATAATATAATTAATAAATTAAATTTTGGTTACACCAAAATGTTTACTGGAAATCTAGACAAAGGCACCGAGCCATTGTTAAATTAATCAACAAAGAGTTCAACATAATATAATAACCATCAAAATATCGTATTAAAATTTTTTTCAAAATACACGAGCGAATCGTAAGCTGATTACAGCGAAATGTATAGAAAATTTATAAATGCTTGATACGGAGAGCTCAAACGATTGTATATTTACATAATACAAGCTTACAAATACCCATAATTTGTTTAAATAGATAAAAGTGTTGATAAAACAATGTCGGTAGTAGAGAAAGCGAACGAAGATCTCAGTAGGTACACAAGTCTAGCCACCGCAAACGGAATACCGTAAATAAATAGCTATTGTATGGAAGTATTGGCCCACCGCTACCTCGAAAGTTTATTCAAAGCCCAGCCCAATGTACTTTCAGATTTATTTCATTTGAAAGTTTTAAACTAATTTGAGCAACTCTCCCGAAGTTTTCATATAAGAAAATTAAGAAAATTTCAAAAGAAGACGACCAAATGTTTTATTTAGCAAAATGTTGAAATCCAAATGTACGTGCGTCATCAAACGGATGACTGCCCAAAACATGCTAGACGTAAATTTAAAGTTCTAAATTATCATACTCGTAATTTAGAAAATGAAATTGGTCACTTCTATTATAAAATAGTAAGCTAGGAACTATGCGAAAAAATCTATAAAATCTTTGTCATACCTAGACCACATGCGACGGCAAGAGCTGGCCGGAGTTAGAGGTTGCGGCACAAGATCGGTCGAATTGAAAAGTATGCTGAGAGCCCTATGTCCCTAATTAGGGACTACAGTATGTGATGATGATGAGACTACATTCGAAAGAGCACGCACGAAAGAGCGTCGGAGGCCAAGTGGCTATTGCCACTCAGAAGTTCGTAGGTTCAAGCCTCGCTATTTTCTCTGAGTTCAGGGTAGGCCTGAGCCCCTCCGTGGGGACATAATACTAGCTGTTAATGTACTTGTGGATTAAGTCTCATTGAGATATAGCTTTTCATTTTATTTAAGACCGCGGTCTTTTTCTTTCTTATAGAAATCGAAAAGAACGGATGATGAATGAATATAATTTTGAATGAACGATATTTAAAATAAGAGTGCATATCCGGCGTTATTTAAATCAATGTTTTAATTAAAGTGTGTTAAATCAATGTTTGCCGTCTCTAAATTTAAATTGCCAATACCAGTATCTTTTCCTTTTAAAAAGTATGGTTTTTAAATGTAAGTCGGAGCTTTAGAACAAGAATCGGTTCTAAAGTCCTGTGTTTGCCCTTTCACTCCAGTCCGGTGCCCTAGTTTTCGTCACGATCACCAGCAAATCACCAACCCAGCGCGACGAAGCTGGTATTAAACCCACTACACAGCACGTAGCTGTAATATAATACTATAATATTATAAAGAGGAAAGATTTGTATTTTTGTATGCGTGTATGTTTGTAATGAATAAACTCAAAAACTACTGCGCCGACTTCAAAAATGTTTTTACCATTAGAAAGCTACATTCACCTATAAGTGACATACCTATTTCTGCGGGAAAATGCCTGATCCCCACGGGAAAAACTGTTAATGCGGGCGGAGCCGCGGCAGAAAGCTAGTATTATATAATTGGACCATATTACTAATACAAATATGTATTTTTACACACACGTCGTTTTAATTTATATTTCTGTGACATTACTAAAATAAGTCGACAGATTTAGCAACTTATGGACCTGTCTGAAAAATGAAACTATTTTATTTTATTCTTGTTACTTTCGAAACATGCCAGTCAGCAGAGCCATGACCTGTGTAGGCGCGTTCGCAAAATAATTGCTGCGTACTTACTTTACACGGACAGTATACAAAGATTTTAGTTTAGGTATGTGCGTAGAGTTAACTTAGTATATAAACTGTAATATTTGGAACAATAAATAGACGACATTGTAACCTTGGACTGCGTGTTTCATTTGGTCGACGAATCCTTCCTCCCACATTCAAGAGTGGTCGAGTACTCCCACTAGCAAGAGTGGTCGAGCCCTATCCCACACAAGCGTGGTTGATGTTAAGCGTGAACAGGGGTCCACCTTTGATGCTCTCTTCCAGCATCCTCTCACTACGGCCAAGACACCTTTAGCCGTCAGACACTGATCTGATCACTCTTCTGAGCCTGGTTGAGTGGTAGTGAGAAAACCATTTCCTGTGCACATTGCACGTCGTGCACAACCCTCTTTTCCTTCCCCACTTCCGTCTGTTGCCTTAGATCTCACGGTAACGGACATCCCGTATTTATTTATATACGTATTTATACACGATTTATATTGTTAAGTAGGGAAATTAGGCTCCAGTAGGGTCCTGTAGGGTGTAGGCGTGTTGGTAGGGATTACTACTGGTTTCCTCCCTCTCATATAAACAATTCATGTACAGTCAGCTAGCTATTTGTATGACCAACACAGACTATACAAGACATTACACTAGACAAACACAAATTTAGTCAGTTGACTGTACAATTCTTTTTATACATTTGTATGTAGATGCCGAAATATATTTGGAGAGCTATATGTTATTGCTGGGTATATTATTATAAATTATAGCTGTACGTTTGTGGGGGGCTTTATTGGCAGTTCAACGGATTCAACACAAAACAATAACAAAACGGAACAACCGCCAACCACAGTCAAACATTGTTCCTCGTTTAAACTGTTGTTTATACTTTTTTTCTTGTCCTATGTGTAAAGTACCTACATTTAAACATTGTCTGTAGGTTCTTATTTAACTTTGTATTATTTGTTCAAAACATAATATTTTAAATTTCCATGTTGTGTGACATAATACGTGCCATGTTACAACGTGAAGCATTTTAACTCAGTACGAGTATATAAATGATTTATTGCCATCAAACAGGGTTCTGCATACAGATTGTAGACTTTGCTTGACTTTCAGAACACGACTTGACATATTTTTTAAAGATACCAGAAACATTACCGGCAATGACTATGGGCTCTCTTTGAAAAGGTTCTCTATGCAAAATATATTATAAACTAGCGACCCGCCCCGGCTCCGCACGGGAAAATGGTTATTGTGGGTTATCCTTAAGTATATTATTCATGTATTATACATATAAACCTTCCTCTTGAATCACTCCATCTATTAAAAAACCGCATCAAAATCCGTTGAGTACTTTTAAGATTTAAGCATACATAGGGAAATAGGGGCATAGGGACATAGGGACAGAGAAAGCGACTTTGTTTTATACTAATGTAGTGATATGTAGAGTGACATCTCACGCTCGGCCATCTGACCCAAACTAGGCAGAGCCTGTACCTACTATGGGCGTCAGGACAGCTGGTATACATACATATACATTAATATTCAACAATTAGAAACCAGACAAACACAAGTGCTCGAATGAACTCGCGACCCTGTGCTTCGAAGGCAGGCATACTACCAACTAGACTCCGGGGCTGAGTATGAATGGCATCGACGGATAGCTTAGGCATTACTGCTAATAATGTTTTGTTTATTCGAGCATTATTTAGTGCATTTTTTTTAATAGATTAAGATTCGAACTATTTCGAACCCGGATACTAATAAATAAATAAATAAATAAATAAAATAAATAAATATGTGGGACATCTCACACACGGCCATTTGACCCCAAACTAGGCAGAGCCTGTACTATGGGTGTCAGATAGCTGATATACATACATATATAAATATACAACATCCAGACACAAAGCAAACACAAGTGCTCATCACACGAATGTTTGCCCTGGGCGGGATTCGAACCCGCGACCTTGTGCTTCGTAGGCAGACGTACTACCAACTAGGCTACGAGGCCGACATGTTACTAGTACCGACGACACTAATACTAGTTAAATTTTAATTTCATCGTGTCATACCAGTGGCTAGTCACGTGACTGAAGTTTATATGAAAAGTTGAATATTATTTTTGAGATTTCAACCTATGTTCCTTAGGGAAAGTTGTTCAGTTTTATGAGTACTACCACTATATTCAGAATAAACAACCAGTTAATTTTCACGGTGTATCGTTAACAGCTCATATATGTCCCCACCGAGGGGCTCGAGCCTACCCTGATACCAGGGTGAATAGGCCTTAGTCGACCACGCTGGCCCAGTGCGGGTTGGTCAACTTCACACACAACCTTTGAATTTCTTCGCAGGTGTGTGCAGGTTTCCTCACGATGTTTTCCTTCACCGTAAGAGCGTCGAATAAACGTACATATAAATTCGAAAATCGAAAACACATTGGTACGTGCCGAGGTTTGAACCATCGAACTTCGGAACGGAAGTCAACGGGCCTAGCCACTTGGCCGACGCTCTACGGTGTATAAAAAAATAAAAATGGAATCCGATCGTAACAAACGCGACAAAAGCAAAAACTTGCCGCAAATATTTTACGAGCAATAAATACGTTATTATAACACACCGTATTTTATGAAGAATAAAAATGACACCTGATATTTTTATAGTCTTTTGGATGTGTTCAATACTAATGGGTGAATTCAAAATATGTAGGTACTTATATCTAAAAGCCAAAAAGGAAGGGTTATGATTTTAATAGACTGTGTATGTTTGCAAGTTTATATTCCCACGATTGCTTCTACATTTATACGAATAATATTTATGTAGAGGAGGACGAAAAAAATTTGCTATCGTATCTGGTGATCACTTTTTACAAGTAAGTAACTATGTATGTAAGAAAATCTTGGAATCTTAATTTGACCCACTTCCCGGTTTTCGATTAGGATGAAATTTTGCACATGCTCTGAGTTCTGATGACAATACATGACTAGCTAAGAAACGTCATTACGAATCCAATATGGCGGCCTCCTCATTATAAGTATGAAAAAAATCTTGGAATCTTAATTTGACCCACTTCCCGGTCTTCGATTAGGATGAAATTTTGCACACGCTCTGAGTTTTGATGACAATACATGACTAGCTAAGAAACGTCATTACGAATCCAACATGGCGGCCTCCCCATTATAAGTATGAAAAAAATCTTGGAATCTTAATTTGAACCACTTCCCGGTCTTCGATTAGGATGAAATTTTGCACACGCTCTGAGTTTTGATGACAATACATGACTAGCTAAGAAACGTCATTACAAATTCAATATGGCGGCCTCCCTAAGATGGCGAACTGGCTGTTTAAAATCCACCCCCATGATATGGGTATCAAATGAAAGGGTTTGCTGTCAGGAATACGAAAAAAAAGTCACATGACTTAAATCCAATTTGGCGGACGTCCAAGATGGCGGACAGGAAGCGTGTTTTTTAGTTTTTTAAACTATGTATTATAATTATTTTCTATTTTGCATTGGTTTATAAGGCAGTCAGACATTGTTGTTTTGTATTCTTATAAACATACAATACAATACAAATAAACGAGCTTGGCACTTTGTTGACACCAAATACAGAAAAACAACACATTATACAGAAAACAGAACAAAACAGAAGAGTTGAAAGGCGGCCTTATTGTCAAGATACCAATTTCTATCAGGCAACCTTTAGGTATAAATATAGCGTAGGTAGATAAAAAGTTTGTGAGGATGGATGTTTGTTTATACTCTTTCTCGCAATAACTACTGGTTGGATTTTAATGAAACTTTTCAATAATTTAACACTACTACTACTTTTTACTGCGGGAAAATGCCTCATTCCTACGGGAAAAACGGTTAACGCGGGTGGAGCCGCAAGGCGGGAAGCTATATATAATATACCATACCTGTTTTCTGGCGGTTCTGTACAGGAACTGAGAGGGCACGAACTCATCTTGCGTTTGTCGCTTGCTTTGATCCTTGTTGTCTTCTCGCTCAGGCTCGGTCTTCTCTTTCACTTCCGCTGCGTGCACGCACAAGGAGACAGCTGAAACAAACAAGTCACGGTTCTTATTAGAGATGTACCGGGTAGGTACCGGGTTACCTATGGTACCCGGTTTTTGCGTTTTCCGGGTAGTCGGGTGCCCGGCACCGGGTATCTGTCAGCAAAATGCAATTCGATTCAGTTCAATTCTTTAATAATACTAATTTCGACTATTACATTATCTAACAGGTAAATACCTAAATTGACAATGTAAAATTTATGTTTATACCTAAATTACCTAGTACTACTAATCTATTTACAAATATGGGATCCAGTTTTGACTAATACTTCTCACTTATTATTTTTAACTTATTTATTACTAATGTCAACGGTATAGATTGATGTTAGCTATGAATTCTAAGTTTGCAAGCAATGAGTGGCTATAGTTGCATAAATTTGAAGTCTTGTTTATTCTAGTTTTCTTTTTTAAACTGATAATGTACGTATATTCGTGGTGAAAAGTTTTCCGTAGGATTCACAAAGCGATTGTGATAGTTAAAACTGTGTTAAAAGTGCACGCACAGCACAGTATTTGTATATGTTTAATTATTTTACATTACCTGGTTTGGCCAGGTACCGGATATCCGGTGCGGTGGTATTACCAGGTACCCGGCTAAATCCTAAAAAAAAACCGGGTACGCGGAGTACGGTCCTAACCGAATACCTGGCCTAATGTCTAGTTCTTAAAGCCTTTGTTATTTGAATATGTTTTATAGTTAGTACCTAATTCGTAATTATTTTATGCGGGTGTTGTCTATTTGCGAATATCTGTGGCTGAAATGGAAAAAAAACCCTAGATAAAAATCAAAGAAAGTTTTCATTTCGCTTCGTTTTATAATACTTGCAATCAATCATATCGTAGTCCGGCTAAAGCTAATTGTGTTGCGATTCCGCAGTAAGCAGTACCTAGTTTACCTATGCCACTTCAAATCAAACGCGTAGTTTTAATCGCATTAAAATAATTTCCGCCACCTGAGCTGTTGTGATTCAATGTGGTTAGAGTAACTAGTATTATCTGTGGTAGAGACAACGCTATAGCAAGGTACTGCGTGTTTGTAGAGATTGCGATCGCTATGGTACAACGCGTGCGCACCTACCGAGTGCTAATTATACCTATCTCTTTCTCATTGTAAAAGCGGTCTCACTTTAAGGTAAAATAACACAACATTCTAGCTGGGACAGAGAAAAATATTATAAGAAAATTTGAATGTGAGGTTCCAACTGAAGAACGTTAAATAGCGTTAGAATGAAAATGTTTTATTGAATCACAATTAAATATTGTCCCTGTCAAATGCAAATAATGTATCCATAAAAAAATATGAATGCGATACTATTCATATTTTTTCTTACCAAAAATAAATCTTATTTGCGCCGAACCTATGGATTTATAATTGGCACCAGTAGGCTCACTGCATTATAAGAAGCTCAAAGGTATCAGACGCGACTAGTGACATAATAGTTCTGTCATTGTGTCGCGATTGACACCTTATCGAACGTTACGTTTTGAGTCTACAGTCCAAAGGCGTAGAACACACATACAGAAGCGATGTGAATCGGATGCGGTGTGGATGTGGGACGGATTCGTTATCTCTTCAAATCTTGTTTGTACAAAATGTATGAAAGAGATGCCTTGTAAACACACAGACAGGATACGGTGCGGATTTATCACTTGGAAATCGCATCCTTCTGTGTGTTTACGAAGTATATCTTTCATACATTTTGTATGAAAAAGATTTAAAGGGGTAACCAATTCGTCCCACGCATACACATCTCATCCGTCTCACGTCGCTTCTGTGTGTTCACGCTAAAGGTTACATAGTTACATAGTCATTTCCACAGGATTAATGACATATGAGAATTCGCAGGACGGAAAGCAAATCCAATTAAGGTTCATTACAAGTGCTTCTGTCAACCTGAAGGAAATATTTAGATTAGGTATGCTATTCCTGTCGTGGAAATAACATTTGTAAACTCCGATTCCTAGTACGTAGTTTTTTAACTTAGAGACGTATGTGAAGATCATGGATAATAGAGGGGAGAGCATATGCCAAATTATGAAGGCGTTGTCCTAATAGAACGCGACTACGCGACCATCGCAAGTTCGCGCGAACGCGCGATTGTCAAATGTATGAAGAAATCGTTCAATCGCGCGATCGTCTATTAGGACACATATTCGACTTCAATATGTTTGATCGCGCGTTCGTACGAGTAAAGTTCGCGCGAATCGCGTAATCGTGTTCTATTAGGACAACGCCTTAGGCGGTGACGTCACAAAATGGTGAACATAAAAAAATCTACCTCTATGGTGGTGAAGATCAACACGTGTACAAGAGAAATGGGGCCTTTTTTTGAATGTATAATAATAATAATAATCAATTTATTTCACACTCAAGTCCATAGTTTCTTAGTAACAATAATCCACTTAAAAACTATATTAGTACAAAATTCAAAGTATTAAGATGAGATGTTTTGATTATGCTTAGATGTTTAGGACCTGGGATGTTTTATTTTTACATGGCACATAATTGGTTCGTTTTTACGCAAAGAAAAGAGCTTACAAATGTAATACGCTAATTAAATATTTGTACTCGTAAATTCAGGTTAAAATACTTACACTAGCCTGGTTTATACTGCACTAGCTTTCCGCTTCGTGGCTCTGCCTACCTTAACAGTTTTTCCCTTGGTAATGAGGAATTTTCCCGCAGTAAAAGGTAGCCCATATCCTTCACCAAAGTATATTTTATCTTTTATTTGTGACAAGTTTCATTAATATAAGTATAAGTATCAATAAAATCATAGTTAAGTATTTATAATATTTCAGTATAAAGACTTTATATAAATAGATTCTAAAACGTATTTTTCTTAGAATACGAATAAAACTTTTACAACGATCTGTGCATTGTTAAACACGCTTTAGAAATTATAACAACAATCAGCCTGGCTCTGGCGTCAAACGAATTCAGAATACTTTACACAATTGTGAAATATGTTCTCAGAAATAGGACCACTAAACTTTGATAAGTAGCTCATAAAATATACCTAGTACATTACAGGAGTGAGAGGCACTGGTTGGTAATAATTTGGGTGATAGGCGACGACGGCGACCATTTACTAAGTCCTTGGATGTGTTATCTATACAAGATCAGAGGTTTGCAACCTGCGGCTCTTTTAAAACCATACGCAATTATTTATATAAAAATTCTGGAGGGAATAGGGGTAGCTAATTGTACCTAATTTAAATTTGCGGCGCGGTCTCAATGTTACCGAGGGCCAGGACAAATAAGTCAAGGTACGCTCCGGAATGGCGTTGACTTGTTTCATTGCAAAATGGCAGAATGGCAGTTCACAAAGGCTATTTAATTTAGTAGTAAATTTAAGAATTAATGTTATTTTTTTAAGTTACTTGTCTATAAATTACTTTTTTGGCATGGTCACGATGGAAATCTACCTGTAGACCGTGCTTTTTGACAAAGTTAAATGAATAAATAAATTCTGAATCGATTGACGACGATCACCACCATTTTTATCTCTCAGCAGCCCATTGAACTCGCTTTTCACCACACTCCGATTATCAAAAAATTGATTATGTTATAATAATAATACAATTTACATATTACATAATTTTTGTAAAAAAAGACTACTTATATATAAATAAATTTCAGAATAGAAAACAGATTTTGAACAGATTTTTTTTTCCAAAATACTTTATTTATGCGAGTATCGTCGGCAAAAAAAATTGTGACTTTTTCAAAACTTTGAATATTGGTTAATTGTAATTTTGAATTCTTCTGACTCAAAAGGTTGGGGACCCCTGTACTAGATCGGTCCAATTAACCACTAGCCAATGTGCTCAACTTAGATGGCTGGAAGACTCGTCGCATTCCTAGGGCTCGAAGGCCACGCACTCTCGCTAGCTGACCAGTAAGGGCAGCATCACAGACACACTTTAAAAACAACTACTCATAATAATAATAATAAATTATTTAAAAACATTTTTTTGCAAGCCACATGTTGACATTGTGATACAGTACATTTAGATAGTGCTTATGGCTAGTGGTAGTTCCAACAAAAGGAAATAGCTGACATTTAAAGCCTGAACAAAGAAATAAAAAAACCTCGCCATATTGCGGAATTCCAATGGAACTAATTTTATAGTGGAAATTGTTGCCATAAACATAAAAATATACACGTGGCGCTCCCAGAGTACGTATTTTATTTCTTTGGTCAGGCTTCAAAAAGGAAGATTCTGTGCTATAAATGTTAGCTATACATTTTTAGGGTCACCGAATAGCAGAGCCAACGTGAGGCAGATTCAGTGTTTTACCTTGTGTCTGGATGTTGTATATTTATATATGTATGTATATCAGCTGTCTGACACCCATAGTACAGGCTCTGCCTAGTTTGGTGTCAGATGGCAGTGTGTGAGAGGTCCCACGTGTTTATTTATTTATTTATTTATTACTTTGGCCTTGATAAAGATGCTTAAAATATTAAAAAAAGAAAGAAATAAAAACCAAATGGAAAACAAAACTCGTGATTGTGGGTACACCTCGAAGACTGCTAACGTGTAAAGTTATGTTAGGTGTCAGTGTGAGAGGATGTTCTTTTTAACAGCCCATTTAATATGTCCCCACCGAGGGGCTCGAGTCCTAAATCAGAGCGAATGGGCCACAGTCAACCACGCTGGCCCAGTGCGAGTCCGTCTACAAACTTTTTTTGTCAAATACAAAACTAATTCTCATTTTATACGGTAGAAATACTCGTATTTCCTTGTTCAAGTTATTTTTCACAGAAATGGAGCAAAGGCAATTTTAAATTAAAATTTATTACAGGATGGAATCAATTCCCACAGCCTGCTATTAAATAAAATGGAAAACAGGAGTTTACTTAAATTACTAGGTACGGTAAGGTTGCTAACTTACCAAGAATTTTCGTCATAAAGATTGTTTACAGTAAAGAGCACGATTAGATAAGCACTTAGTTCATTGAACAAGGAAAATAATCATCGTGCTCTTGGTCACCATAAGTAAGCTAGAGTCTAGTGACAAGACTATACAGTACTTGACACTGGCACAAAGCTAAAAGCTAGAGATATTATAGAAAAAAAAAAAGACTTTACAGTCCTCACTTCAATTCATTTGTTTATTTTGTCTGTATGTCTAGTTAATGTGTTTTAAATGGTACATTATGTACTGATAAGTAAAATATTGTTAATGTAACGTTTGCACTACTCAATGCTCTATCATTGCTTTCCTATACTCCAAGGATGTCTAGAAGAGATAGATAGATAGCGATAAGACCGCCTTTGCGCACATTCTATTTGTAATTTATTTGTACACTGTTTTTATTTTGTGTATGCAATTAAGTTTTTCTTACTTACTACGTAGTTATAAGATTTACTTAAGAGCAGGGAAAATAACGTAAAATATATATAAGTATAATAATAAAATATATATAAATAAGCACGTAGGTGCTTCGTATCATTTCGTTATTCTGAGGTATTTAGGGCTTGGGGTAAAAAAATACGAAACCTTTTTATTGGATCTACTGTACTTACTGCTTATAAATCCAAACAATTCTATATTATGTGTGTGCGTATTTACACGATATTTCGCTATAAGTAAAATATGCTATCTTTACTAACAACAGGCATAAGTTATTCCAAATTTTTTGCAATAAAATCCGTTATGTAATTTAATCTCGCAAAATATGTTTACTTATTATTTCCGGAAGATACATATATTCGCAAAAGCAATAACAAGAAGTTTATAAGGCATGAACAACTTAATAAGTAAAATTCGCATAGCCATTCGCAGTTCAGCTGCTAACTATACGCTCATTGACACGGCCTAGTTCTCACACTAAATACAAATATACAGTCATAATGTCCAGCAACAACCATTTTCTGTGCCTCTTGTCTTGAAACGTGCACGAATTTCATAACACTGGTGGTAACTCTCCCAAGTCACACTCGAAACCTAACTTTGAGTCGTAGGCTTTACAGTTCTTTTCGGAACTGAAAAAGACGGGAGAGGAGAGATTTTTTTATCGGCATATCGCACGTATAGATCTAGTACATAAACTAGACTGAGCCTGTATCTTATATCTTATATGGTATTTGAATTAATTATACATCGTAGCATATTTAAATTAGACGTAATTTAAAGTTGGATGTTTGATGTTTCTAAAACTAAATTGACAATCTCTTGTCCCTTTCAATTCTTAAAGGCCCTATTGACGAAAAGAGTTCAGAGTGTCGGTGGCCAAGTGGCAAGGACCGTAAACTTCCACTCGGAAGTTCGCGGGTTCAAACCTCGGCACTTACCAATGTATTTTCGTTTTACGAATTATTGTGTACGTTTATTCGAATATATTGCGGTAAAAAACATCGTGAGGAAACCTACACACACCTGCAAAGTAATTCAAAGGTTGTGTGTGAAGTTGATCAACCCGCACTGGGTCAGCGTGGTCGACTAAGGCTTGAGCCCCTTGGCGGGGCCATGTTGTATAAGCTGTTTTTTTTGGAATTTTGCTTCTTTATAATTCCGCCAATGTCATGTGCCGGCGGATACAAGATATAAACAGAGAAGAAAAGGTCGAAAAGGAAAAAGTAGTATAGACTTTTAAGTTAGAGCAAACTATTTTCCGTGGCTCTACTGCACGAATTTCATAACACTCATTTGAATTTTAACGCCACATAAAGTTACTTAAAGATCATCACTCTAAATATTATACAATAGGTTCATTTCCTCGAGTGTAATACTCGAATGTAATAATTAGCTTTTCCGCCAGGTAATAAAATTTTTACAAGAGATATAATATTTAATACATAATAATTTTACCCTTGCGACACGATGTTTGGAATAGGGAGTTATGATACACAGTGTAATACAACACATAAATAACTAGGTAATATATTAATAGTAGCATTGCACGAAAAGTCTTTGTTACGGTTTCCTACCGTTCACTGAGGAAATAAGGCCCGAGGAAATATTACTAGACTGTACTGTAAGGACGGTCGCGGGAAGCTGCTGGATGCGGGCAGCGCAGGACCGATCGTCGTGGAGATCACAGGGCGAGGCCTTTGTCCAGCAGTGGACGTCTTTCGGCTGAAATGATCATGATGATGTACTGTAAGGACAAGTCATTTTGAGAGACTGGAATTTTTAGAAATTACGAGTGTCATGAAAATTCTAAAACACACTTGACATTTTGATACACTAGTCATTTATAGTGCATAAGACTTAATGGTCCGGAAGGAATTTTAATTTTGAACTAGCCAATTCAAATGCTAAAATGCTCGCCTCAAATTGTGGAGGTTTCAGATTGCAGCCTGGTGGGGCACTCGTCGAACACCGTGCCCACCGGAAGTTGACCAACCCGCACTGGGTCAGCGTGGTCGACTAAGGTCTATTCACCTGCACACGCCTGGGAAGTAATTCAAAGGTAGTGTGTGAAGCTGACCAACCCGCACTGGGCCAGCACACTGATATCAGGGTAGGCTCGAGCCCCTCGGTGGGGAAAAATATGAGCTGTTAACGACGACTCATCGAACATATCACTTTGTGAGACTTTCCCAGAGACATTACGGGCTAAAGCACCCTATTTCCCTAAAACGAAGACCTTGTTTCATCAGTTGATCTTAGCTATACCTATACTATCTACGGATAATATTATAGTCGTTATGACACCAATTAAACTCGGACCCCACATAAAAAAATCACTTAGTTTTTGCAATAAAGCTTTACAAATCTAGGAAAGGTATACATACGTGCCTAAAAAAACGATTTAGACTCATCAATAGGAAAACAAGACAATAAAGCTGAGCTCATCTTCCAAATTAACGGACGTTCACGGCGCTATCGCATTATTCTCCACTTTTACTTTCCACTCCTATTTGTCAATCCGTTCCAATAAATTCCACTAATGATAGCATTAGTTGGAACATTGTGGGTAAAAAATCCACGAGCGTCCGCGGCGACGTCGCAGAAAGTCGAAAGTGATCGCGTGCGCGTTCCACCGAACGCCAGTAAAAGTAAACTTCCTAGGCACCACTTCGCGTGGCGACAATTTGCAAGTACATTGCGTAGTCGAGATGATAATAATGAATCGTTTATATTTGACCCTAATTGTCTACGCAATGAACTCCAAATTGCACTTGTAAATTGAAACTGGCCCCTAATCGCGCATCGGACGCAGCACAGCACAATGGACGATTATTCACAAGCGGTCACG
The DNA here is from genome assembly GCA_948473455.1 of Teleiodes luculella. Taxonomy (NCBI): domain Eukaryota; kingdom Metazoa; phylum Arthropoda; class Insecta; order Lepidoptera; family Gelechiidae; genus Teleiodes; species Teleiodes luculella. The sequence continues at coordinate 25,095,335 of OX419582.1, read as the reverse complement.
CGATTCATCAACCCAAACTATGCCAGTTTTGAAGGTCAAGAACACACCGTCAGAGAATTTGTAGAATGTTAGCCATCCGCAGGTATCCAGTTCGCTACTAAGCAGGATCTTTGACAATACATAGTCGTTTCTCAATTTTTGGCTTATTACACACAAAAGGAACAATTACAATGGACAACACAGGTAATCAGAGTGCACAAAGGCGGCCTAATCGATTATAGCGTTCTCTACCAGGCGGACTTAGCCGTATATTTCTGTACGTTAAAATAGTGTTATATTACTACGTTCATGGTTAAAACGCAAACGAAGTAACAAACTGTGAAAAGAGCTCTTAACCATAATAATATGCTTCTTCTTCTTTTTTGCTCGTAATTGAAACGGAAAACGCCTTTTAGCATTTGAAACAAGACGGACAGATGCAATATACGTAGGCAGGATTTCGTCACTCCTCGCATAAATCACTGTCCATTCTGCTTAAGGACGTACCACACCAATTGGGGACACTGGCCACGCTGGACTATGCAACATTTGTCTATATTTATATTGCATACAACTTAATAACATCTGTTCCTAATGGCTCTATTAGCCCGATTGCTAGTTAAGATGGTTCCGTGGTCACTGCTATTAACACTTTTTTCTGTTGAGCTACACTTGTGCCAACGCGTCTAGAGGCGGTTTGAATATCGGACCTCGACCTAGCGCGTTGATTCTAAATCCTTTACTCATCCTTTTTTAAATATGTGAATGCAGCTAATAACGTGAAAACATTTCACGTGAAAAAGGGATTTGTAAAATCTTACTTCGAATAAAATCCTCCCGACTTTGACTTTGGAAAATTCTTAAAGCTAGTTTGAAACTTATATAGGTATGAATAATGCCAGAATTCTTAAATTAAATAAATTTAATTTAAATGTAACATTTTATGATCCTCCTTCTGTCTTCTCTTAATGGAATAGAATGGCCTTAGCCCAGTTAATTGTTAGGCTGCATCATAATATAAATATTTCCATTATTAACATGTTACAAAACTGACAATAATACTAAAACGTACAAAACAACTTTTCTTCTTCAAAGTTACGGCGCGGCGGTCATCGATGGCGCAACACGGAAGGTGCTAATAAAAACGCGTAGTAAAACAACCATTTTACCTAATTTGCTGATCTGACTCACCAGCCATAATTTCTGTTAGAACTTCTTACATAACAATTGTAACAACAGTGCGGTTGTTATATAAACACATGGATTGACGTTATTAAAAGGCGTTTTGTAACAAGTACGAGTACCTAACAGCAGCGCAGCCATTTTCATAGATACAAAAACAAACTTTCATAATCTTTGTAAATGAAAAACGTAACAGTAAATTTTTGAGTGGTGTTTTGTACTGCCCTCATACCCTCATCCCCTCGCTTGGTAGAAGGGTGGGGGTCGTTACTCAAAGGAATGACAATATCCTGGGTTATTTTATTATATGATTATGTCCTTTTAATTTGCCCGCGCTCCAGAAAGCGTAGCAGCGTGGATAGGCATAAGTTGGACCGATGATCGGAGGAAGCGTGATGGGTTACCGGGAAGAGATTGCTATCTAGCAGTAAGGCCGCCTGTTAAAACCTTTGAATTTTCTTGGTGTCAGTATAGAATAATTGTATTGAAATTGTATTGAGGTTTAAGGATGAGGAATTTGTGCAGCAGTGGACATCTTTCCAATTAAATGTTTTTGACTGTTTTTTTTTGTATACAATAAGCATGTTATTCTTCAGTTAAAACCTAAAGTAGCTGAAAGATTCGTGTAAAGTCAACCAACTCAGACAGAATCGACAGAATTGGTCTATGTTACGTTTCAATATAATGATAATATACCTAACTATAAAAATAATCATAAAGATTTAGCGTCCATAACTTGATAATCTATAGTAATGATAATTGATAAACCATTCTTTAGATATTAAAGTGCATTGAGTAACTTTAATGTTCCTACATTTTTAATTCTAGTCATTATTACCTATATAGTGCGTTTGGATATTTTTATAATCGGACATCTATTTCGATATCAAGAAGCTATTGAAACATTATTAAAAAAGAAATATCAATTTATATATTTATTCGCAAGAGTGATCCCAAATTAAAGCAACTCCATAAACATTAAACAAATAATTATTTTCTAAAATTATTTATTTAGACAATCATTCCTAGCTGGCACATAAAAACATTAAATGAAAGAAAAGCCAAAGAATGTTGAGATTGTGAAGTAGATTGTGATCGACGCGAGCGCAACGCAATTGGATGCGGTATGTAGGGGGTCCTCTTACCATATTACGAAATTGGCGGAGGAAACGCTCTGGCGGTAAATATTCTCGTGCTAGCTTCCTAGACTTAAAAACCCTTATTAACTACGAGTAGATTGCTGACGGCTGGTCTCGCAACATCCCTTTACTGGGACCCGTTCATAATCTATAGTTACTCGTATTGTAATTTTCCGTATATTTTCTATGTCTGTTTTAATTGTGAATGCAGAGAAGTCAAGTTTGTCAGAGTAACAAACGAAAATATTTTTGCAACGTGCCATAGTTCGGTTTTATTATAAGCTCTAATAACATTTTTGAAAATTCAGGTAATGTGGCGGGGACGAAAGCTAGACATAATTATACATTTCCTTAATGAAAATACATTGCGCCATAATTTATTTATTTTTTGTAGTGAATGAACAGTAAATAGAACTTTTCATGCTTGGACGAAACAAATCTTCATGCCATGTAATTAGGATATTATTCGCAGATTTTCCTAATAACGATGCTCTATTTTTCCCGCAATGATCTATTTGTGGTTTAGTCTAGACATAGGTCAGTGCCTGCGTCTGCAACCGGAGCAGCATTGTAGGTTGTCATTATAAATAAGCATAATTAATAACTAGACATCCATTTTGCTTCGCCCTCGTTATTACTTTTTCCCGGGTAACCTATCATATTTTCGAAAAACTGATATCCGAATTTCAATAATCCGTAAACGATTCATACATTTTTCAATTTCCATTGTATGACTTGACATATTTTTAAATCACCACAACAACACTTTACAGAAGTATTCTTTTTCCGCACAACGTTATTCCGTTTTACGATTAATCTTTTTTACTAGATACCGTAATCTCACTTGGTCTTTTTTTAAACGCTAGATTTTTTTTGTTGTTATTTTTATTATTCCGAAGTAACAATTATTATTATTTTTTATAATTACGATACATAATGTTTTTGGAGTTCAGGGCACCCCGACATCTGTCGGTTAGGTTAGAAGGGTATGGCGGGCGTGGTGGGCGAGCAAAGCGAGCCCACCTCGCCCGCCATACCCTTCTGTTAGGTTTGACATGTATGCATGCCTGCTTGTGCTTGGTTGCATGCTTGCTTGCTTGCATGCATGCTTGTTTGCATGCATGCTTGCTTGCTTGCTTGCTTGCTTGCATGCATGCTTGCTTACTTGCTTGCATGCATGCTTGCTTGCTTGGTGGAGTACAGAACATAAAATGGAGAAATGAAATTTGACCTTGCAATATAATGGTTCAATTGAGCTATCGCATATGTAAAAAAATGGTTAATGTTGTCATGGATTTTCGGTATACTGGTAAATAGTTAAGCGGAAATTTGAAACATCGGTAAACAAGTAAAAAGGTCAATTAAAACGCGGAAATATAATACAATGTAAAATGTTATTTCGGATAATAAATACAATTTCCAACTGATAAATGTCAAAAAGTTAGCGGAATAACAATATTCGGAACAAAAAATATCGGAAATACAATAGGTAACCTTTTTCCCGACACAAACTATTCATCCGAACAATGACCTGACTATACAAGATAAAAAATAGATAGATGATAGATGAAAGATGATGATGATAGATAATAAATTAGATAATAAATTAAGTTACGTCTAAGCAAATACTGAAAGGACACATCTGTCAGTGAATTTCAGCCAAGGATCTTACCGAACGAATCCTTTATTTTACCGAATTTACCACAAAACTTTCTTATCGAAATAATATATCCAGCACTCAAATACTAAATTGTCATTACAATCGGGCAGTTTGTATAGAGAGGGCAATTTCTTTTTTGCCGGTAAAAGTTTTCCCTATTCAATGCAAACAAACAATGAAACCTTTCCCCTTTAGGGTTGCCTGGTAGAAATTGCTACCTTAGCAATAAGGCCGCCTTTTGGACACCTGTGTTGCTTTAATTATGTTTGTTGTATTCTCTTGTGTGCAATAATGCAATGTCTATGTTCTCCTCTATATTTTTTACAATTCAAGCTAGCCTTCTGCTATTGAACCTAAAAAAGTTAGTCTTTTTTCATGGTGTTGAAAGTCAAACCACAGTCAAACACCTGCCAGTTTCTAAATGTGTACATTATTCAGTGTTTATTATAAAATTTTAGATCTGTTTAATTTTATGTTAATCGTAAAATGAAATACAAAAGTATTTTTCAGGTTGTAATTAGAGGCTTTATATTTTGCCTTTTAATGATAACGTTTTACTATCACAGTGAAAGTTATAACTTAGATTCCGCTTCCAATTTCCTTATCACTGGAATTCTCGGTGGATTTTCTTTAATAAGCTTGGGCACTTTAATTGAAGTAGGTAAATATAATTAATTGGTGTTTTAAAAGCTACAAACTGTAAAAATAACCACCAGACGAGGGTAAGTTAATTAGTTAAGTACGATAAGGCAAGAAAGATCTTCACCATTTTCAATTATATTTCCTTCATCTATTCAAATTTAAGAGCAAGGCTCTTGTCTATATCGCCACCTCTCTCTGTCCGTAGCCAGCTCTTTAGCTTCCTGGTACAACATGACCCCAATTTCTTCCTTCACTTGATTTAAAAATGTACGTCTTGATCTTCCACGTCCTCTCCTGCCTTCCATCTTTGCCTCCAGACATTGCAAAGTCAATATTTCGCTAAGACCGAATATATCATTTAACGTATTGGTTTGCAAACGAAAATGAACATTTCGTTTGTGCACACGATTTTCTACCCTAAAAGTGTGTGTGGACTAGGGTTTTCGGGCCCGGGTACCCGGGTCCAGTATACCCGGGTATTCAAGAGTTTTTCGCCCCGGGTATTATTTGATGAAAAACCCGGGTACCCGGGTATCTAAAAAAATACAAATTTCAGTGTAAACACGTCGTCAAGAAAATTATGAATGCACAAAATATCTATGTACAGTAAATGGTTTTTTTCTGTATCGTTTAGATTCCTAAAAACAAGAAAATATCTTAGTATTTTTAAGAACTTATTTCAATCTTAGATTATTTAGGTTTCAACATTACAACATTAAAACTACAGCAACAAGCAGAGCCTGTACGGTTCACACAACTAATATACATATCATATAAATAAATATACAACATTCAGACACAAGTGCTCATCACATAAATATTAGCTCTGAACCAAAAGGGAACTTGCGACCCTTTGCTCCGTAGGCAAACACACCACCGACTAGGCTATGGGGCCATCAAGTTTTGATTTCCATTTTCTTTTTCAATGACAAACGCCACTTTTGAACGCCCAGAGTCATTCGTAGCCATTGGTCTTTGAGGTCAAAATGGTGTTTTTAAATCTCCCGCAATACTTTTAATTAGCTCTATTAAAAACTAGCTGTCCGCCCAGTGACTCTACTGCGTTAACGTAGAAAAGAGGTTTTTTATCGCTGCAAAAAACTTAAAAACCAGTAGCCCTAGCATGAAGCACAGTGACAGACAACACCCGTACCCGGCGGGGGCGCGACCATAACCAAAATCAGAATTTATAATCAGAGACGTAGCCCCTCAGGCGTCGTCTCCTTCACGATGTTTTTCAATATCAATGCGCTAGGCCGTGGTTCGAGGTTCCCTTGAGCCGCCCCTAGACGCGTTGGTATATGACTTTTTTTTTGGGTACAGTCTTCCGCTCCCCCGCAAGTCCGGTGAAGCTTGATTGGTCGTACCTTTTCGACACAAGCATAGATCAATTTAAAAAAAAAAAACAATTATTCCATATTTATCTGAAAAAATAAAAGCTACTAGAATCCTATTATATGGAAATATCCTCCAATGGGATTAGATTATTCACACGGCAAAACTGTATCTGTCACACGTATAAATTGATAAAAAAAATGATATAGGTAATTGTTAAAAATTGTTATTTGCATCTCTGCTTAATGCGATAATTTCTTAAATAAGCGAAACACATGTCTAATGAGACGTTTTCTAATAAATTCAAAAATACCCGGGTACCCGGGTCTACCCGGGTATTTGAAAAAATAATACCCGATACCCGGGTATTAAAATAGTCCGGGTATCCGAAAACCCTAGTGTGGACCAAAGATCTTTTAAGGTAATACTTATAAGATCCTTGGTGTGGACAGTGCAGTTGACAGCTTGATTCAGAGTAGTACAGTAGCCAGCACATGTGGCTGGACACTAGCAATACGAAATTTGTCCCTACTGCTTTGGAATAACGGAGCTATCAAGATTAAAATGTCCATCCGCATACTGCCGCTTTAAACTCGCCTGGAGAGGGTTCTAAACCAAAGAGGGTACGAAGTCCATCAGTAAAAAATTATTGGACTGATAGAAATGAAGTTTTTATGCACGTGTACGTATGTAATCCGTGACCAAAACACAAAAATCTGAGTTGAAAAGTCATGTAAAAATTAAAATGGTAACAAAGTTTCAATCTATTCGCATCTTCATGATGTGATGAGTAAAGTGCAGTAAATGGAATGAAGTTATTCTGTAATACAAATTAGGTATTTAATGGATCACACGCGCCTAAAATGGATAGTTATCATAAATTAAGATATCAACAGTACATACTATTTTAAACTTACTCTGGCTGCAATTTCGTCGTAGATCTCACAAAACATGGGTACTGATTCTCAATTCCCACAGATTTTACATTTAGATAGATCACAATATGAATCATAAGTTGAGCTGCTTTTCTATTTTTAAAATATTTACATTTCTTTTTGTGATCGTTATTTTTATTTTTTCAGGGACCTTCAGCCAGTCGGATTACGCTATAAGAGTCACCTTTGTAATTGGTGGACTGTTTGGCTTGTTGTGCGTAGTAACGCTAAGTTTAATAGATTTTATCAGAGGCACTAACTTAGAATCCACGCCATTGACTAAAGCACTCTTATCAGCAATAACATCCTTCCTTTACTTAGTTGATATTATATTTGTTCACGTTAAAGGTTAATTTTCATAAGTTTTCTCGTGCAAGTTTTGTCACGTCTGTGACAATGGACTGAAGTTAACTTTTAAAGAAGAGAAGCTGAGCTATTTCCTTTATTGAATATTTTTAACTGTTTTAAATTTCAGCCCAATATAGCTCCTATGTATGAACTTTATTAATACTCTTAAACATGCTGTAAACTATTTGAAGCGATTTTTCTTTTACTCGATTGCAGATATTAGAATAGAATATACTTTATTGCACACCAGAATAAAACAAAACAAAGTGTACATGTAGGCGGCCTTATTGCTAAGTAGCAATTTCTTCCAGGCAACCTTAAAATATGTTATGAATAATCAAGAGCAAACTAAGTTGAACACGACCACCGCCTTGTGTCAGGATGTGGTATATTTATAGTACAGGTTCTGCCTAGTTTGGGGTCAGACGGCCGTGTGAGAGATATCCCTACATAGTTATTTATTTATAACACTTGCATATAAAAAAAAGGTTTTCTAAAACATGTTCAAACCTTTGTCCCTCAAATGATGTGAGAGGTGATTCTGCGTAAGAATTCTAACTAGACATATTGATAGAACCATCGTGTTCACGTAATAAGGTTTAAAATATCATCGCAGTTATCACTAGGCGCTTTAGAGGGACCATAAACATATAATTTATAGATAAGGTCACCGGAATTGCACAACCTTAGACGATCGTTCGAGACGATTGATGACGGACAATCCTTCTCCAAACGGAATATAGTGCAAGGTTGTATAATTTAATTTCCTACTAATGGACTTGCAATATATTAAATAAATTTGCCGTATCCTTACTTCATTAGAAATACCAAGGTCCTCCAATCTTTTTCTTGGTTAGGAAGTCGTTATTCCTTAATTTCAATGCAGATGTTAATATAAATATTTCGACTGCAGTTTGAAATGCTAATTAATTTGTAACTTTTATGAATTGATCACGATGGGTTTGAGAGGAAAATGAAAATGAAAATGAAAAAATGAAAATGAAAAATGTTTTATTCGAAGTAAGATTTTACAAATCACTTTTCGACGTCGAGGCGGGTTCACAATTTGGCTGTCTTCTGTGGAGAAGAACCCGCCGGAAGAAACTCCACAGGCGTTGCATCTTTTCAAAAATATTTTACAATGATTATTAATTTATACAAAAATTTAAATAAAAATTTAAATAAAGTTGAAAAGATCTTAGCGGGCTACGAATACGAGGTGGTAATGTCAATGCCTTATTTCTTTATGCTATGCAGCAATCCTAGTCAGTAACAACCTGTGTGGTCGAGTGGTCAAAACCTCGTCTGACGTTACGGAGGTTCCGGGTTCTAATCCCGGTGCGGATCCGTCGAACAGGTTAGAACATTGCAGGCTGAATCACCTGATTGTCCGAAAAGAAAGATGATTCCGTGCTTCGAAAGGCACTTAAAGCCGTTAGGCCCGGCTACTATCTACGGATGTCGTCGTTATAGGAGCTATGTCAGAAGCCTAAGGCGGGTCAACAATTCCGACACCAGGGTTTGTGAGGTAGGTTAACCTCGAAACCCACTCGATAAGAAGAAGACAGTAAGCCATCGAAGTTTTGGTCACTTGACAACCGTTCAGAACGAAATAAGTAAACAATGTTCTTTCGAAATCTCAACGTATAATCGAAAGCGCAATGAAGAATATTTACAGAAAAGAATGCTTGTGGAAGAATTTGAAAATTCAGTGAAACCGGCAGTGGCTGGTAATTGAGAAGCTGTTGCTAGCTATTCCACATACTATTTCCTCTAATATGGCCGGGGTATGGCTGGGCGCGGAGTGTGGGGGGTGCACGCGACGCTCCGTCATGCGCGTAACGATTCGTCCACTATCAATTATTTTTTTCCACCAAACGCATATTTTTCTATTATCCGTCGGCGTTTTTGCCCGTGGCGGAACAAGATCTCATTCTCGCGCGATTCACTAATAATTGATGTCGTGGACGATATTTTATTACTGGCCAGCACGTTAGAATGTTCTGTCAATGTATGGCTACATTGTCACGGCAGCTATTCGCTTTTTCGAATCGCTATATCGACTAATTACATTTACATTACATTAATACATTTGCTGTATTAGTTTACTATTCTACCGCTACGTTTAATTAATCACTTTAGACGCCGCCTATTCCGCTTCTGTCCCGTCTTGTCTTCGTTACAAAATATATACAATTAAACTGAACGTGAGATCTAGATGCTGTCATAGTAGCAATGACTGTATTGTATAGGTGTAGATAGACGGGGTGGTCACAAAGATATGAGCAGGACTTCCGCCACGGAATGCCCTCAAATATTCATAGGTGGTCATGCGCAGTTTCCTAGCTCTTATCTAGCCGGTTGCCATAATAATAAAAAAAGTGGGAAAACCTTGATTAGCTGAGTTCGAATAAGTTATTTACGCATTAAAAATAGTTTGCTATATGGTTATTTCTCAAGGATGTTATAAGCTAAGAGCAAGGAAAATCGCGCTTCACACAACCGTAATACCGTTATAAATGCTATTATCACCATATAGCAGAATATCTGCATGGTTTTATCTTACTGGCGCATTACTTGGGATTTTTTTTTTAATTTAATTTGCTGTTAAAAGATCATGCTTTGGCAAGGCTAGAATCTCACACAATTTTATCACAAATAAGTTTACACAACATTGGTGTTGAAATATTTTTTGTATACTATTACTTATATTATAAATGCCGAATTAAAATGCCTGAAAAAATATATGCGCAGATTTTGTAAAGTGAAACTTAAAGCGCCATTTTAACGGAAGGAAATGTTATTTAATATTGACCTCACGTCTCAGACTCAGGACGCGGTTAGAGAAAGCGACTGTCTAACCACAAAGATTACTATAAAATATACCACATTTACACAAAAACGATGGACAGTTTGAATTACTAAATTTAACGCCTCATATAAACTATGTGAGGTTAGTCTTGGTTTTGAAATAAGTTTATTTATTTTTCGTGTTTAAATACAAGTATTTACAAAAGCACGAGTGATCGACTTTCTAGATAAGACACTTTTTAAAGTCTTGGGGAATTAAATTAGGGAACTCTGTTTAAAATAATTCAATTCCTTAAAAAAATATCCTGGGAAAATCCTGTTACTTACTTTCTTTCCCTCTTCTGTTAATTATCCTGCTTAAGCTTACTAAGCCGTTGTGTACCTTTCCTTTAGAAAAATCCTGATGCAAAAATATTAGTAAGTGCGAGGCATAAATGTACATATGAATTTGAAAAACGAAATTGCATTAACTAAAATCTGCACCACCACTCATGGCCGATAGCCGCGGCGTTGCAATGGATTAACGCACCGAAAATTATTACTTATCACCTTCAACATAAGGGTGTTGTCATTTTAGTTCTCACGTTTTTCGGACGCACTTTTTGCAGGACATGAGGGGTGGCGCGGGCTCTATGTGACGATTTTTAAACCCGCGCCTTCCGAATGTAATGAAACGACCCTAGCCATTACTACCGACTGGCTCTTGCTCTTAAGGTTAAGGAAAACACTGTGAAGAAACCTGCACACACCTGCGAAGAAAGTCAAAGGTTGTGTGTGAAGTCGACCCGCTCTGGGCCTGCGTGGTTGACTAAAATCCTAAGCTTGAACCTCTCGGTGGGGACATTATACTCGTAATATAACGAACGAAAAACATAAATGAGCTTTGTTATCTAACTTATAAGAACCAATATTCATGCATTATCCTAAGCCGTCATATTTTTATAGGTTAACGAATTTAATTTAACTCAGATGTTTATCTTTTACTTTTTAGTAACATCAACCATTATTAAACACGCTAAGCGTGGTTTAACCGTTGTCGTGTTAAAACCAAAATTAATTTAATCTGATTCGGCATTAGGTCAAGTCAAGAATGTTGCAATGAAGAACATAAAAATATGAAAAACAAAAGAGATAGACAATGTGAGTGTCTGAGGCCAGCGCGTTAGCACCAATAGCACCAAATGATTGTGTGCATTTTATCCCACATTCGTCAGTCGAGCTTTGAAGGTTAGTCGAACGAGTGCTCTCAAAATCTAGTTATTATTTTAATAGCACTCTCGACTTGTAACTTAATTGCATGTTTTGGTATTGCTGAAATATTTCCAAATCGTACGACGGAAAAAGCTAATTATGTCCTAATGTTTTATTACAATTATTATCGGCTCAAATACGTCCCCTCTGACAGGAGCTAACCAGCCTTCGGCCTGATTAAATCTTCTTCGTCCCGGCCACTTTATATTATTAGTTAGATTTAGATTTCGAATGATCCTTTCTCGTTCTATTGTTTCCAAATTCACGTTTAACGCATTGTGCTATCCACGAACAGGACTACCGACGACGTCATTCCCGGTGCTTTTTACAGCCAACGGGATTCGAAATTTGATATGTCAAGTGCCAGACGTAAACAAGATCAAATGTGCGAGAAGGGGGGGAGTGATCGGCCGGTGAAATTACTTTGTTCCGGGGAAGTAAATTACGGATATAGTACTAATTATAATAATTAGCTTGTTTTCCTAGACTTTCGGGTTAAGTTTTTAATATTTGTGGATTTAATTTCTTTGAGATAATCTTATAATAACACAACATACAACCTTTAAATTTATTTGCAAAAGAGTTTCCTCAGAATGTTTTCCTTCAGTGTAAAATTACTTCTACTACATCCTATAAATTGTCCATAGTTGAACTTAATGCTCTCCCTTGGAAGGAAGATGATGTCATAAACCCTACGCTTGACAAGTGGGGATCGCAGTTGTTCTCAATACATTAGTGAGCGCCGCTGTCAATTCCCTGAACGTTCCTTTACTTGCCTCTTACGGCCCACAGAATGAGTGAGGTTCGCTCTCACTCACGTTAATGTTGAAACTAATGAAGTACTAAAAACTGTTTTACAATCATATTATACAACTATTATTTGCTCGCGTTGCAACACAAAGTATTGTTCATGACTAGCCACGGGCAAGGGCAGGCTCCTCACGATTCGACATTTTGGTATTATGAATTGCAGAGACAATATCCGGACAGATTTACAATCAGTACTTGTTACACATTAGGTTTCGCAATATAATATTGATTGTTATTATGAGATCTTAGGTTGCAAAAGATTCATTAGCGACAGTGTTCTAAAACATCTGTAGAATACCTAGATACGAGTATATGGGGCACAGAACACTACTAAAGCGATGTGGGGTATTGAGAATTTGAACAGCTATTCTGTGAAACAAAAAAAATATATAAAGACGTCTACTACTGGAGAAAGAGTCTCTACAAAAAGAGCGCATGAGCTATATGCATCTAGAATTTTTTCAATCGTTCCATCATTAAAATCAACAACTTGAAAATAATATTTTGCTCTTTAATACTTCTAATATTGATTGTAAGATGTAAATAGTTTTACCCTTGGCCAAGTTTGGGCCAATCCTAAACAGCCAACAAGTTTGAAAACAAATAATTTTAAAAACTCATAAATACCAACTATTCCATATCCAGCTATGATTACTTCTAATGTTGAAAATTTGCTTTAAAGCGCGTTTGATTAATTTTAAGGTGAGTTTAATTGTTTTCAAATTGGCTTTATATGCATTTCAAAACGTTCGCAGACGTGATCGTATCATTATTAGTCCCACGTAGTGAAGGATCTATCCACGCTTAATTATTTCGATGCATGTTTGAGAACTTTTACCTACTCTTCGGGATATGTCGGTAACTTGGAGTATAAATAGAAAAAAATCTGGGAGGGAGGTAACTTTCATGCGAGGATACAGTCATTGTAATATGGTCATTTAGCAAAGAGTATTATTGAACTAGTGTTCAACTAGTGTTCAATAATACTCTTTGCTAAGTGACCATGTCTCTATAGTTAGAAAGAAATTCTGTCGACTAGCTGAGTCTCGGGGTTGTGTCTGGTTGTGATTGTTCCAAATGTCATGCAGCTTTCTATAAGTGACTTTCTATTGGTCGAAACTGACGGAAAACACAAATATATCAGTATCAAATCACATATGTGTGGACAGGATCGGGTCGCCTCATATATTGAAACACATCTACCACCATTTTTAACCCCCGACGAAAAAGAGGGGTGTTATAAGTTTGACGTGTGCGTCTGTCTGTCTGTCTGTCTGTCTGTCTGTCTGGCATCGTAGCTCCTAAACTAGCTTTTGATCTAGTTTTTTTCGTTTGCAAGGTGTCACAATCGAGAGTGTTCTTAGCTATGATCCAAGAAAATATCTTCAGCCGTTTGAAGATTATCAGCTCGTTTCTAGTTGTTGAAAGGATCAAGAAACGGTTTTGTGTCGGGGGTTTTTAAATTTTTTAATTTAGTGTTATATACAATGTTTCATGCAAATAAAGATTATTTAATTCCTTCATTAATTTATTCATTATAGTCTCTATACTACCAATATTTTTCTGGTAAGGCATAGGATATTGGACGGTTGTTACTTGCCTAGATTTTCTAATCTGTACTGTAACCTGAAACCACGTCTCCGATTCATAAATCTCGATGAGAAAATTAAACTGGGGGGGTCTAACCCCTACTTTCTTTATGAAACTCTGCGGTATTTCGTAACCACCGCTACTTTGCAATGTAAAATTACAAATAGGTATACTTAAAAAGAATTATATGTATTTGTCTCCCTAATTAAATAAATTTCTAACATAAAACTATTTTAACACTGAAATGCACATTCCATTTGCTTTTATTGCCAATCTATTTTTTAATAGTTTCTTTCATATTTTCGACTTGTATTATAATATTATTTTACACTAATCTTAAAAAAAAAAATTAAGTTGAACATGGTGTTATTGAATATTATAAGTATGATGCAAATAATGTGCTAATATAGCTTAACAATAACAACCAACACAGGGTTCCAGATGTCAACACATCTTTATGCTTGATACCTATCTTCATTTAATTAAATAATAAACGTATACAAATAAAAAAAAATGTTTTGGATGAAAATATATCACTACATAGTATAAAACAAAGTCACTTTCTCTGTCCCTATATCCCTATGTATGCTTAAATCTTTAAAACTACGCAACTGATTTTGATGCGGTTTTTTTTTAATAGATAGAGTGCTTCAAGAGAAAGGTTTATATGTATAATACATGCATAATATACTTAAGGATAACCTACAATAACCATTTTCCCGTGCGGAGCCGGGGCGGGCTAGTTATTTATAATTTTGGCTATCATCGGCACAAAATAGTTATTTTACTACTGGTTGTACTCGTACAATTGGAAAGTAAAAAGGAATAAAAGGAAAATAATTGAAATACTTCATTAGCATAATTCACAAATCTGTTAGGTACGTAGATTCCGGACTAACGGGTTAGGGTTGTTAGCACTGCCCAGCTGGGGCTGGCAACCTTTTTCAGACAATATTCTCCGGAGAGCTAGGCGAATTAAATTAAAGCGACCCTTAGCAGGACGAGTAAAAAATGTGGAAAAGTTTTTTATTGTCTTTTTGTTTTATACCATTCTTATATTTTTAGCAAAATTTATTTAACAAAGGTACATAAAAAATAAACAAAAACAACATACACGTTGCGCCCTTGAAAATAACCAGCTATAAAAGGTTTGCAATCCCTGAACCGGGTAATCACCGTATCTGCAGGATATTGCGCGTTAACGAGTCTTAATCCTGGTCTGTATATAACTAGCTTGCATCAAGTTACCTTTATCTGAAAATTACAAATTATCAAACCTCTATTAATGTAACTGCTTTATTTCCCGAATGTTCATTTCGCATTCTAATTTCTAGTTCTGTGTTTCTGTGAACCCTCCACTGCTGGTAAATTTAAAAAAATAGTTGTTTGGTGTAATTGATCATACGAAAAAGTCGTTGAAATAGAAAAATTTAAGGTTGAGTTATTGATTTCCATGAAATGCAGAATGATATTATATTATGTCATAGGTACATTAGATTAGTAAGAACTTGATGTTGCTTGCTTGATAACAGAATTTCAGGAACTTTCAGATGAAGATAATTATTGAGCCGCCTGAGGCTTTAGATTAGTGTAGTGTTAGTTTTTATTTTATTTATTGGTATCCTTTCCTTTATGTAACTGTTTGAAATTATCACATTTTTATTATCACAACCACAAAAAAAATTGAAATAATATTAGTAAGAAAAAATTCGCAAACTCTCTTGCTACTTCTCTTCTTATGCACTAAAGAAATGAATAAATACGAGTACCTACTGCTAAAAAACTCTATTACCAACTCATTATTAGTTTAAGATAGTTTATGTTCTCTGCAACGGTTTGTAGTTGGTGGCGAGGTAAAAGTAGCATAATTACGAGCCAGTGATGTTATCGCGATCAAAGTTAAAGTGCAGCTCCGACGTGCCTCCTCGCGTAAATTAGACCAATGGACTTACTAATGAAAGTTACTGCCTATTTAACTAGCAGATTTTAACTACCAAGAGACTACCTCATTTTGCATTGCCGCCATTTTAAAATAAATATGAAAATGAAATGTAGCAAATATTACCTTCACTGAAAAAAATACTAAAAGCGCACCAAAATAACTGGTTTGCTCACTGAACATTGGATAGGTTAGATATTGTGTGCTTCATTTATTTTGATGAGCATTTAGTACTTTTTTGTTATCTATAATATCTATGTTATAAAATATGTGGAATAACTCACACACGACCATCTGAACCTTAACTAGGCAGAGCTTTGGGTGTCAGAGGGCTGATAAACATGAATAATTATATAGAAAACACATACTTATATAAATAAACACCCAGACACAAGGCCAACACAAGCGCTCATTACACGAATGTTTGCCCTGAGCGGGATTCGAACCCGCAACCCTGTGCTTTGAAGGTACACGCACTACCAACTAGGCTACGGGCCCGCTAATATTAGATATTTTATCCTATCTTATCTTATCTTCACATGAGAAAGAACCCAAACATAAAACTGGATATGTGTATTAAAGTTGTCGACAAATTCGAGTTTAGTACTGACTACTGACCGCAGTAAGTGACCCTTAGTAATAACGCAGTAATAGCTGTTTGTATGTAAGGGAAATTACGGAAAACACATAAATTATTCAAACACGGGAAAAACTGTTAACGTGGCGGATTTGGCACAAAGATAGAATAAACCTTGGTAAAAAACATAGGCTACCTTTTACCGCGGGAAAATTCCCCATTCTCACGGGAAAAACTGTTAACGCGGGCGGAGCCGCGGCGAAAAGTTACTGTAATATATAAAAGTTACTGTAATATATAAAAGTTACTGTAATTTCATTTAGAAATATATTTCTAAATGAAATTCAAAGTCATTAAGTTACGAATAGACTTTATCCGGTTTAAATTTCAACTAGATAATTAAAATATCGTTAAAGTAAAGAAAGTGTGAGATCTAGTAATATAAAATAAGTTATAAATTATAGGGTGTAAATGGCGGGTACGTATGTAAAAAATTCACAGGTTTAGTGCCTCACACAACGGTCGAACAATCTATATAATAAAACTGTAGGTCAAATGTCCGTACATAGAAAAAAAAAGATGTAAGAAGTGAAATACAACATCTAGTATTAACTTTTTTGTTTGTTTTTCTGTTTGTTTGTCTGTTTGTACGGGCTAATCTCCAAAATTATTGAACCAATTTGTATGAAATTTTGCATGGTGGTTCTTTACATCCTTTTTACTGAAGAAAAATATCTCATTCGCGGGCGTAGACAATAATGAAAAGAAGATTTTCATTCTACAACTAAAGCATTGGCTTGCCGCTATAGGTATTATGGATGAACTTGACCTTTCAAATTTTTCTAGCAGGTTCTACGAGTACATTTCATACGAATCGAATTGTCAGTTTGTATGGAAACTAAAAACAAAAAAAAATTAAACGAAAGATTTCAGTTTCATAGAATATATGTATAGTCATAAGTACTAACATAGAATAAGTTTTTCATTATTACTAACACATCTATGGGCCACGCCTGAAATAAATAATTTTCACTTTATTTTATTTTTATTTTATAGAGAGGTATTACGTTATTTAACTAACACTTATAATACAATTGTAACGAGGAGGTGCTTTTCAACCGCATTTTCCATTTCTTTCTCGTCTCAATTCGAACATTCAAATTTGGAATTGTTTTGTCATTCATACGTCATCCTCGTCCATTGTTCTTTAGTCTTCCATAACTTCCGACCTTGACGGCCTAATTTATTAAAATGTTTATAATTTTGTAAAAAATAACTATTAACATAATTTTGAACGCCGAATTCACACCAGATTCGCTTTCCATGTAAATAAATGTTAAAATTTAGTGTCAGTTCAGCATTTATTTGACCAATAGAGCGTGTACTACAATCTACGGCCGATCCTGACGGCTCGCCAAGTGCCTGGTGAGCCGCAGGCGTGACAGTATCACCCTTCAGGTAACAATTACCCTTCAGGTAACAAAGCCCCTCAGGCGTCGTCTCCTTCACGATGTTTTACACTATCAAAGCGCTAGGCCTAGGTCCGAGGCTTCCTCGAGCCGCCCCTAGTCGCGTTGGTACATGTTTTTTTTTTGGGGTAGAGTCTTCCGCTCCCCCGCAAGTCCGGTGAAGCTTGATTGGTCGTACTTTTTCGACACAAGCATTAAGTCAATTAAAAAAAAGACAGTATCAATCACTACAACACCACTTCCTTAAAACAAACCCGGTGATTGTATCAAACAAAGTTAATTACTAGTTACACAGAGATTCTAGTGCTTGTCAGTATTTTGTATAAAACACAGTAACGACAGTTACGTTGTCTAGATATGCGCAACAATCGCCGAAGGTCTGCCATGGGAACAGTAAGATCAATATCTAGTAATTGTTTTAACCCTACACTCCCACCGGTTTTGATGTATTGTTCTCTAGCATTGTCCTTAGAAAAACAAGGTACGTCTAAAAGCCTATACTTTTGGCTGATGGCCTCGCTGAAACACACAATACAATATCCTTTATTGACAACACAATAAAACAATTTGAAACAAATACAAGAGTCCAAAGGCGGACTTACACATCCATTTTTAGATGTTTTTACAAAAGTTTTAAAAACAGAGACCTAAATTAAAACCGTTTATTGTCAAATAAAAATGACAAAAATATATATAATTACACTCGTATTATAACATACATTATGCATTTATCTTTATTATATTTTATCTTTTTTGTCACGTCGAATTGAGAACCTCCTCCTTTTTTGAAGTCGGTTAAAAAATAACATAACACACACACACACAAATTATAGATTTATTACCTACTATTTTTATTGCTTTGTTGGTAACTTTGTCTTCGTAATGTTATTGCTATTTAGCATGTGAGTATATATCATAATCTCAAAAAGATTTGATTCAATAATATCCGATAAAAATATTTGTCTTTTCGTAATAAGAAGTGAGATTTTCCAACTAAGCTACGGAGGCTGCTTTTCTAGGAAGTACAAATGTTTCTACACGTTTTCTTGAAATAGTTACACGCGTTGTTCTAGGACAAATAAAAAAAAAACAACTGCATTGTCACAGTCAATGTCACGTAAGCCCACCTCTTTCTAGAAATAGAGGAACGAAGTAACATTGTTTTCCTATTATTTACTTTAAATTCAGTCTGAGAGATAAATGTAAAGAACTTTTCCCGGGGCAGACATTTTCTTTTATAATTATTTTAATCAAGAAATGTACCTTTGTTTTTTCCAGTCGTCATTGAGGGGTCAATATAAGAGAGAATAACATAAAAGAGAAGAAAATAATAATCACAGCCATTTTCGTAAATATTAAAGTAACATAAGTAAATGACAAATAAACAAACATAAAATAGTCATAACATTACTGCCAACAGCATGAGTTTAAATTTGTAATCGTATGAATAAGTAAGTACTTAGCGTGCCTCGTCTAGTCGCCGCAGATCTGTGTTTCTTGCTGATAGAAACGTGAAGAAAAGGTTTTGTTTTTATTATGTATTGTATTGGATGAACTACCCTACTTCAGATTTTTGTTTTGTTTATTCGTACGCTCGACGCAGTTTTAAATTACATTGTAATTGTATTTTCTCATTTGGAATTGTTAAATTTCTTTTCGAGAAATGAAGATATCTCAACATATCAGTTTTCCTTGTTGTTTTACAATGTCAAGACTTTGTTTTGACGAATCGAGAGAATCGCTCTCCTCCGTGGAATCACTAATTAACAATAAAAAAATAATAATAATAAAAAAAAAACAATGAATTTACCGAACGAGTGGGCGATATTTTTGTTACAGTAAAAAAATATATTTTCTTTTTTAATAGAAAAAACAAATTTTATTTCAAATGTCATGTTAATTAGTTTGTTAGATGTATTTAAATTTCTGGAAAAGTATTTTAAAATAGCTGTCCGCCCACGGCTACGCCCGCGTTATTTTTTTTATTTACCGTTGTTGTTAAAATTATGTAAGATGTTGACGACATATAAGGTACCACCATGCAAAACTTTATTTAAATCGGTTCAACGCTTCCAGAAATTAGCGTGTACAAAAAGACAGACAGACAGACGGACATTTTTTCAAAACTTGTATTTTTGTGTTCAGCTACACGCACGTTATCACCTACAATCATTTTTTTGAACTGACACGCCGATTCTTCGTTTTTATTATAATTATGGATAGAAATTTTTCTATTTATACTCTAAGGTATAGATAATCTGAAAAGCTAACGGTATTTTGACGCATGTTATATGATGGAAGCGAATCCTTTGTTCTGAGATTCCAGGTAATTTATTTACTTAGTAGGGCGCACTTAGGTATGCAAATTTCAGTATAAGAGCATCTTAAATAATTCGTGCCTGTTTGTATGTTAGATGGTTCGTTGGTTGAAGTTTGAAGCTTCCATAAGCTTCACGCACTAGTAGTGATTCACATGAAAACAACTTAAGTATAAACTCAATGTATTTATACGAAACTATACAAAATTCACTTTTAAGAAAACCCTGCCGTCAACGTTAACAGCTCATGTATGTCCCCACCGAGGGGCTCGAGTCTACCCTGATACCAGGGAGGATAGGCCTTAGTCGACCACGCTGGCCCAGTGTGGGTTGGTCAACTTCACACACAACCTTTGAATTTCTTCGCAGGTGTGTGCAGGTTTCCTCACGATGTTTTCCTTCACCGTAAGAGCGTCGAATAAACGCACATATGAATTCGAAAATCGGAAACACATTGGTACGTGCGGGAAAACTGAAGCAAAATGGACGATGATGACGTATGAGTGGCGTAAGAATTCTAAAATTGGATGTTTAAATTTAGATGAGAAATAAATGGAAAAAGGGTGGAAATGAGATTGCAAAGCTCCTCGTTACAGTATGACGCTGAATGTAGCTTCAAAACTATATATTATATTACTAGTAGATACTACTATATTACTTTATTGCACATAATACAAAAACTACAATTCTATACAACTTTTTTCGCAAATGTCTATCATACTATTATACCTACTATAATATTATAAAGAAAAAATATTTTTATTTTGTAATGAATAAACTCCAAACTACTGGACAGATTTCAAAAATATTTTCTCCATTAGAAAGCTATATTCACCGTGAGTAACGTAGGCTCCCTTTTACCGCGGGAAAATACTTCATTCCCACGGGAAAAACTGTTAACGCGGGCGGAGCTGCGGCGGAAAGCTAGTTTAATATGAATATACAAAAATAGAATACGTTTGTTTTAATTTAAATTTACTAAACACTGAAAGGCTCCACATGTTTGTAATTGTTGTATTTAATTATATTTTAAATAATTAGCATTTGTATAGTGTGTGAACTGAGGGACCACCAACAAAAACGTAAAATTCACAATATTTACCACTGTTTGTGATCTTTCTTTAGTTCTAGTTTTTTTCTTGTAATTTTTACTGAAGATTGGCTTATGAATATTTAATGTTCATGTTATAATCTATTAATTATGAGATAAATTTATGTGGGCCCTCAGGGACCACAGAAAGGCGTTTGTAAATTTTTATTATCTATTCACATTACGTTTTTTAATGTTGTGTAGATGATTATTAATGTTTTACTAAAGGTCTGTAACCAAAATTTGTTGGTGAACTCATTATACATCTAGATTTGGGAGCTCATGTGTGTGGACTGAGGGACCCACTTAAGACGACATATTTTTTGAACTATGTCTTTACAAACTCTAATATTCGTTTTACAAATATTTCCACACCTTTTACTAAGGACTGTTGTTAGTTAAACTGCAAAAATCCTCAAAAATAATAATGGGCTCTCAGTCCACACATACATATTATTTTTATCACAAAAGTTTCTGGATGAAATATATAGCTGACTACATGCACAATCTATTTCTTTGTTCTTTTCTGTATGGAGAAACGTATTATCCTGTATTAACGGGGGTACTAATACACTAAAAACGAACAAACAAAAGAACATTCTATTATACTAAATACACGGCACATATCAAATGCCTATAAAGTACTAATTATTTTCTCCTAGACGATAACAATCTTGTTTAGTCGCGGAATAATCTCATGTACCTGGCTAGTTCACAAGCTTCCACAATGAAGCCATTACATCCGACATTGGGAAATACCAATAAAACATAGATAGATAGATACATGGCTTCATAAAAACCTTGAACATTCACTGGGGGACAAAAACTACTATTTACAAGTTAATACAAAGAAGTCCTGCCTATTGTGTGCTACGAATATTATCATAGTTCTATGAAAAATGCACCTATACCTCTAGTCAAAGTAATTATCTATAACTTTAGCTAATTCTTGACGCTTCAAAGTCAAAGGCAAATTCAAAATATTTATTCATCATAGGTTTAAAAAAGCAATTTATTACATCAGATAAATATAGTAAATTACTCAAAGTAAGGCTAGCTCTCGTCTTACTTTAATTAAGCAAGAATAAAATCAATAATTTAAAGAAGTGATGCGACATTAGTTTGGACATAACTGGCAGGTTTGCGCAATGTGTGTGCTGCTGTGGAGAAAAACCCGCCGAATAAATTCCACAGTGTCGCATCTTTTATTATTTTCTCTTTTTTGATAAGTTTCTATACAATATTGCTTCATAAAATGTCTTGTGTCGTGCTGGAGCATCTAATAAATAACAACGCTTATTACTTCTTAAAATTAAACTTACCTTTTCAATGTATAAAATTATTGTATTGTACTGAAGAGTTTAGTATAAAATTTCAGCAAAATGAGTCTATTTTATTACCATGGCTTTCTTGAAGCTAGCATTTTTTTATTACAAATATTACGAATTTGGCAACTAATGTCGATAAGAGTTATGACGCTATAATAATGCGAATAAATCTGAAAGATTGTTTTAACTCCAAGAACACACATTCTGAGAAAAGTAAAGATAGATAGATAGATAAATGAAAGTTTATTGCATAAATATTGCACACCCACAAAATATAACAAAGCTTAAAGTAATACAATAACTAAACTGAGTTACTATCACGAACTTAAAGAATAATAATAATTTTAATAATAATGACTAAGCGACCCATGTGTGGTGCTGTATGCAATAGGCCCAGGCTCAGTGCAAATTTACCCAAAAGGACTGATTTTCAGCTGTCACCCTAATTATATAATAGGTATACATAAAATGGGGGAGGCCTTTGTTCAGCAGTGGGCGTCTTACGGCTGAAATAATGATACATAAAATAAATATATAATATACAAAAATAAATAGAAAAAGATATATAAGTTGGGCACTTGGAATCATCTATACCTACTGTAAAGAGGATAGACTTGATTGTTTGTTTATTTGCATTGAATAGTCTCTTAAAATACTAGAATAGACCTTAGAGAAGGACAAAGGCTATCTTTTACCATTGTTTTTTCTGAAATTATATAATTTACTGCACAAAATTATGTTATGTTCTAAAATTTAATATGAATCGATGTGTAGCTATAAATATTTTTCGAACCACAAGCTACCGGAAAGTCCTACTCCACACCACACACACACCAACACAGTCGCCTAAGCTCTAAAGCCGCTTACACAATGTCGACCGATTGCACTCGTGCGTAATGAATGTGTTCACAGCCTAGTACGACGGTAACAAAGGAAACTTGTCCAATTATCTTCTGCATTTCAGGGCAATAAAATTTGCACGAAACGCCTTCAGGCCGTAATGAGGAAAGTAAGTATTGGTGAGAAAAACATTGCGATCTGGCATGAGTAAAATTACTAGGGTATTTCTACTTTTTCTGACTTGGTGTTGGATTCCGTAAATTTTTAAAACGTAAGTGGATTAATCTTATTACTTACTTTGTAACGACTTTGACGCAGTTTTAATAGTCATCTGTTGAAAGAATATTGCTTATAACCCGACCAGAAAATAGAAGACCTCGCCAAAGAGCGAAATTTCAGTGGAACAAATTTTATGAAGGAAAGGGGCCAGAAGGAAGCCAGAAATATGAAAATTACTTTTACTTTGTTATTATTGAGCGGCTCTTGATGTTTTGGAATTATTTTGCAGTAAGTCGGATTTTTCTACTCCTTCACTGACAAGGATTTTTTTTACTCACAGGGTTTTCAGTTTTTGTGAAGCCACCACTTTTCCTAATAATATTTATTCTTAGAGTATAACCACTACATCATACCTTTATAATATTTAAAATTACATTTACATACTCACATTTTACACATATACACACATATTTTTTAATTTGTAATTTTTTTTGTTATGTTATTTTAATGTTATGCAATTTCCCGCGTCTAATATTTAATGTTTCTTACTTAGCTGAGTTGCATGGTAGAAATTTATTTAAGCAATAAGGTCGCCTTTTGTCTAACCCAGTACATAATAAAATTAGTTATATTTGTACTATTTTCTGTTTGCGTGCAATAAAGTATATGTATTGTATTACATCTTGTATAATATCTGATTCCCTTTTTACAATAAAGGTGGGTCTTGGGTAGGAAAACGGCGTTTTCTCAACGAGGTCACAATAGCATGTGATCCGAATGACCCGCTGCGGATCTGACCCGCTGTTCCCACGGTCCAGATATGTCGATCTTCCTTTGGGTTATTTCTGCCGATTCATTTTATGATAAGCACAACAATGGTGTCTTCCTCTTAAGATGTTGGTTTCAACATCAAAGACTTATTATTGCGAATGTGCGCTAATTAAAATATGAGATTAGCTGTGTCGGAAAAATATGGTTGTGACCAAATTACAATTCAAACGTCCTTGGTTGTGACGGAAGATTTAGAATATGATTTGGCATAAGCTCAGATGCCATTTTTCTAATTTGCGGTATGAGGTCTAATAACTTTTGACGCACACATAGGATTGTAAATGAAAACAAGGTTTCTTGAGGGGCTACTTCAGGTTAATTCAAATAAAATTAAAATACAGAGCACAAACTACGTACAAGTCGCTATATAGAGAGCGGAAACGAGAGAGGGAAAGAAAACATCTCTTTTTTTATTACTTTTTAGTGTTGCCATTTTGTAGCATACAAGGATCGATGGGGACTTTTGACAGTTTATTTCTAATGGTGTACCCAAGGTCTCCGAGAAAATTTGGCTTTATGGATTTTTTTGTTAATTCCTAAGAAAGGCGCCTGTTATGATTATCGCGAGCCGACTTCTGAATACTCCGTAGCCTAGTTTAAGTTCCTACTGCGACTAACATAACCAAAACATGGTGTTTAAACGACCATTTGACATTTGATTTTCATACAATATTAATGCCTAGCGGCCGTTTAAACACTAACCAACCGTTATGTTTATTAGTGAAGATTCGATGCACAGGGTTGCAGATTTTGAACCCCGCCCCAAGTTAAACATTCTTGTAGTGAGCTTTTGTGTTTGGATGTTTATAAAAATATGTTCTATTTGCATGTATTTGTAAAAGTATCGATAGCACATGCTCTGCCTAGTTTTGGATCAGAAAGCCATGTGTGAGATGTCTCCACCGTGTTATTTTTCAAGCTGTTATTTATTATAGTACTTTAGCAAGGTAAATTTTATTAAAATCATTAAAAAACTATCAAAAACCACCCACTTAACTTTGCTATGAA
Source organism: Teleiodes luculella (assembly GCA_948473455.1). NCBI lineage: Eukaryota > Metazoa > Arthropoda > Insecta > Lepidoptera > Gelechiidae > Teleiodes > Teleiodes luculella. The sequence continues at coordinate 25,070,034 of OX419582.1, read as the reverse complement.
GATCGTAGTTCAGTTCAGTTGAAATCGCAAATTAAGTCCCGATGACAAATTAAAATCTTTTTTTGCCATACAACATAAATAGAGCGTCGATGGCCAAGTGGCTATGGCCGTTGACTTCCATTTAGTAGTTCGCGGGTTCAAGCACGTCCCAATGTGTTTTCGATTTTCGAATTCATATTATGTACGTTTATTCGACGCTCTTTTGATAACGGTACGGTAAATGAAATATCGTGAGGAAACCTGCACACACCTGCGAAGAAAATAAAAGGTTATGTGTGATGTTGACCAACCTTCACTGGACCAGCGTGGTCGACTAAGGCCTATACATACACTCGAACCTCTCGCTGGGGACATGTAAGAGCTGTTAACAACATAAATAAACAACGTAACATTTAATCATCAAATGATTGGTTCCCTATACATTGGTTTATTCCGGCAGTATATTTCCTACAGGTAGTAATGCCTGTACGAAATATATTTCATCATTGTAATGTACCTATCATTTTAATTTAATTATTTCATCATAAAGTCCGTCAGGGTATTGAATTATTGAATCGAGACTGAAGGCGTGATCCAGGGTGTAGTTTTGAAACTCTAGATAGGGTAGGACTCAGTCGATTTATAAAATATTATGTCTGATATAACCGTTATTTGTTTTATGTGTGTAGTATATTGTATTTCAAATGTCACAATTATAAAATTTACCTGTAGATAAGAGTGCGTTAATTATACGTTACTTAATATTAAATTACGTTAAAAAATATAAACAAAAAAAATAATAATCTTAAATCATAATATAAGTAAGAAAACTATGTATATAAATTGTACCTATTTAATACCTAACCTACTACTTATCGTTACAACTCCTGTACCCAAGAATTGCCTGATAGAAATAGCTACAACAATAAGGCGATCTTTTTGTACACTTTGATTGTTATGGATTGTTTAATTTTGTTATCTACACATCTCATTTATTTGAGACTTTCGCGCAATAAACACGTTATAACGTATTTACTCGTATTATTTCATTAATCATTATTATTATTATGAAAAAATAAGTATCGAAAAATTATCGAGTACAAGCCCCGTAGTCCACACGCATTTTCAAAGATGACCTTTGTAGAACTAAAAGAGTATTAAATTTCCTTTATAAACCTCATTCAGTCCTTATATTCCTGACCAGATAACGTCTAGTATTTCCAATCTAGCACAAAGATAATTTGTTAGAGGGAAATGGTTCGCGTTCTGATATTGGATCTTCGCTTTCGCATATTAATTTGCCTTCGCTTACGCTTAAATAATCGCTTCGTGAAAACCAGCATCCATTTTCCAACGAAATTTTACAATTATGTTAATCAGATATCGAACTCTACTGCACCTTTGTGTATTAGAAAATTTGATATTGTTTGCGAGTTTTATCATGAGGTAAAATGAATATGCTTTCCTAGTTTCACATTATTTAAAGCATGGGAGCGGGTCCGCAAATTTGCATGAATCTCTCTCACTTCCTTAGTCAAGTACAATGGAGTCAATCGACAGGTATATCTAGCGCGATTTTCTCTACGGCTGAGTACGAGAACATTGTCTTAAAGTAGGAATAATTTCACCTTATACCGATTTGGTGTTGGCTACAATTCGTTCACGACAGCAATTAGCTTGAAGACGCTTTATCCGCGGATACTTGGCAGATACCGCAATATCCGTCAGCGGGGTAACGAAACCCGCCCTCAACAAACTTTCCGATAAATTCCAATGTTCTACTGTGCTGAAACTTTCTTCATTACACAAAATAAAAGTAATAAAAATCGAATCGTTTAATAATGAAAAAAAATTACTTACCTATGAAAATAAAAATCTTCGTCTTCATTTTGGAAGAGTCGGTGATTTTCTGATTTTCACAAAATATATTTTTTTTAATCAAGTTAAGTATAATATAGTTTTGTTTGTTTGTCGTTTAGTCGGCGGCGTTCGACGCGCGTCACCGCCAGACCGCGTGTGTTGGCTGCGCGGGCGCACGCGGCCGCTGCGTTTGCGCACCTTCACTTTCTAGGTGGAGGGGTCGCCCTTACCCACCGGGAACACTCGCGTTTGTTGACACTACACACTCTACATAATTGGACTAGTTGTTATTAGTATGCATAATAGATTATGTATGCAATATGAACATAACAAAAAAATTCTGTTTACGGACTTTAAACCGTTTATGGTTTCTTAGATTGGATACCATTATGTTTTTATACAGAGCGTTTTTTTTTTTTTCGTGGGAAACTTACAGCCTTTACATAAAAATAAACATGAAATCCGTAAATTACATTAGGCCAATTACAGGTTTCCGCCTGAGTCCGTATGTGACGACTTAAAAAAAAACTAAAAGGACTTAATAATTGGATTCGGTCAACTATACAAATGTTTTTCGGAAATAAAATAAAGTTTGATTCCTCCATACAGACTTCTAATCAAATTACTATTTTGCAAAGAAGATAAAAAACGTGTTCAACCATTGACTGGGCGAGTATGCCTTTACATTACCTATTTGTTAAGGTGACGGCTTAACTTACACTCTGAATATATTTGCCGCTAGCAACTGAATGTTGCCACAAGCTCATGAATCGATTTCAGATATTTAGCATTGGCATATCAGTTACCGTCGCCCGTGACTTTGAAATGTTGGCGCACAATATCCCGGGAATTTCCCTGCAGCAACGCGCCAATATGTCAATGGTACTAACTGTTGTCCAGCCTCTCTTGTTACTGGTGTTTCACCGACAGTGAACCAGACCTTGCAAACCTCTAATAATGCTGACTCCACATTAAATCCTGCTGAAATGCATTTTGTGAGCGAGCCTTTCCGACCCAGAGGATGAGATCACGGATGCGGTTAGCTATCAAAAAGTTTAGGTGACAATGCCCTTTTGTTAATTACTATTTAGGTAAAAATTCCTGCACCTAAAGGTCGTGGCACAATTCAATATAGATAGAGGTAGAGTCCCTTAGGTAAGACATTTCCTTTGAGGTTATTTTTTATCAACGTCTCGGCTGAGGTTTGATGTTTTTTTGAGCCGCCCCTAGACAAGTTGGGATATGACAACTCAGGGGTAGACATTGCTCCCGAAAGTCCGGTGAAGCTCTACTATGAAAAGTAGTCCCTGGGGGGCGCGGATTATCGCCGCCAATTGTATACTTCGACTCTAGTCGTTGGAGTTGGAGTAGAGCAAATAACTCTATGTTGCCCCTAATGTAGGCCCAGCTTTAGCGTTGTTGCGGTAGTCACTCAATGGCGGTTTACAGCCTAGCTGTCGTAAAGATATTTCTCCCGACGATATGTCAACATCATAAATTGGAACAAGAGATAATTTAAAGCTGCCTAACACTGCGCACTGCTCTCACAGATCTGACAAGAGACAAATGGTGACTGAGCTAGCTACTGGTTATCTACCCTGCAGGTAATGCGAAACTGCTCATTATAGCGGGTTAATACGCAGTAGTGTACAGATTTTTTAAATTACATTTTTAGTTTTTTGTATACCTGAGTGTGTGGCCAGCGGACACTTACAAATTATCTAATCATTTTGAAATACGAAATACCTGAAAATTTGGCTTCAGAATAAATAATAGTGTCAAGCGTGAAATACACACTGCAATTAAGGGACTTCTAAAGGGGGCGCTTAAAAAGGTTTGTTTACGCAATATTATATCTTAAAAAGCGAAGATGGATTATGGTGAATTTTTCGTAGCCTAATGTGCGATCCAATTTTATTCAAAATAATATTCTGAAACTTTATATGATAAAGTCGTTATAATTTAAAAGTGGCTAAGTATTTTGTAACCCTCGTTCGTACTGGGCCAAAGCGATCGACTAAGGTCTGTTAAGTAGAGCCCCTCGATGGGAGCTTTATTATAAGCTCGCGATTTTAAGTGCAATTATTCTGTATACATAACTAAGTTTATCAGCAACTGCGACCCTCGGTTTACCTGTCAAGTTTAAGGATTATAGCAAAATCTCCCGTTCAAAGAAAAGGACCTAGTTTAGCAATAGATTTTTATTATTATCACCATCTCAGCCGAAAGATGTCTACTGCTCAGCTAGACATAGATCCTACCCCAAAGATCTTCGCAGCGGTTCTGCGCTGCCCGCATTCATCGGTTTCCCGTGACCCATATTGTCGGTCCACCTTGTGTAGGGCCTGCCCACGCTACCTTAATTTGTATAGGTTGATATACATTTTTCTGCCTGTCTGAAAAGTCCTCCACTTAAACGTTTGTTTTTCTCCATGTGAGTAGTAACAGACTATAATTCTCGTAATGTTATTACGGCTCAATTGATGGAATGGTTTGCCCTTTGTCTTTTGACTAATCAGTGGTCTAGACTCAGTTAAACTCCTTTAAATCTTACTGATTACGTCTTATTCTATGTGTAATGCTATCTGTCTGTCGCTGAGGGCTTTGATGAATCTGATCTTAAATTGATTACGGCACCCGTGGCCTATTTTATTTCGGAACACGATGGGGTAGCTGGTTCGTTTATTCGTTTGAATCCTGCCTTGTGCCATTTTGTTTGCTTGACACGTGTTTCCTTTGTATCTGAATGCTTTTCATAATTATTATATTTTGTATGTACATAAGCCAGCACATGCGGTTGGACATCCGCGCTAGGAAATTCACTCCTACCGCGGAATACGGACGCTCTTAGATCAATGTCAAGCTGCATGTGTATAGGCAGCTGTACCATGATAAAACAACTGCTGCAGTGATAGTTGATATTGAACTTTATTAGTAGTTGACTTTATAAACTATATATATTTCACAATTATTGAAACCGGATTAGCATAATTATAAATAATATCGTCTAGAGATTGCACATTCTAATTAATGATCGTCACCTTGTATATATAGGTGAGTGCGATGACCTCTCTATTCTTTTTCTGAACAGACGACCAAGAAAAAAAAGATTTCTATATTAATCTGGTTTTTCGGGATTATAAAAATGGGTCTTTGGATTCCTTATGTTGACGTATACAAATAAGTATCGAAAATAAATCGTTAGGTTATTATTTATGTAGGGTTAGCAACCGGTGACGATGTGAGACTAATTAAACCATTTACAATGTATACCTACGTCTCTTATTATGATTTGCATTATTTTGAAATCGACTTGTGTAATAAATTGATGTCTTTCATTCATATCTTTCTTAGCACGACCTTAAAAATAAATAAAATACCCCGCCCTCAGAGTATAAATAGAAAAATTTCAGGGAGGGATAGAGTACCCACGTGCTCTATGTATATTTATTCTCTAAGTTGATTATTCTCTAATTGTGGAAATTCAATGGAATTAACTAATATACATTCAGTCAAGAAAGTATCGGGAATGTATGATGTGTTTATGGTTCCAAATTTTTTTTTTGTTGTTGTTAGTTTAGCACAACTGTTTTCATCTGTTATTTATATTAAATACAGTGCTGTTTAGTTAGATCATATCTGGAATGTATTGCGAATTTTGTAGTAGATAAAAATATCGAACAAGAAGTTTGTCTTAAATTTTGCATCGCCAATGGAATATCATGTTAGGAGTGACTGAAAATGTTACAGAAGGCTTACGGTGAATCGACTTTATCAAAAACACGTGCTTATGAGTGGTTCAAATCGTTCAAAAGCGGTCGAGATGTGATGGAAGATTTGCCTCGCTCTGGTAGGCCATCAACGTCTGCAACTGAAGTTAACTTCGTAAAAGTAAAGGAAATAGTGATTTAAAATCCTCATTCAATTTTGAGAGAGATAGCCGCCGAACTTTCTGTATCTCACGAGTCGATCCGTACCATTTTAACTAATCATTTGGGTATGAAACATGTTACCGCTCGGTTAGTCCCAAAACAACTGAATTTTCACCAAAAAATTCAATCGCTTGTTAGTCGCTGAGGACAAACACTCAGTTGCAGAAAGGCTCATTAAATATTTAAAGTGGCATTAAATACTAATCTTCCATTAAAGTGTTGCACAAAAGCAAATCATGTCATAATAAATTTTAAATTTAATGCTTCATTAAGTTTAATGGAAGAACTGTCAAACCCTCTGTCAAACCTATCTTTATCTCATTTTTGGTTGCACAACGCGTCTTTATCGTCTAATGGGCATTATTTTGACGTTTCTTTCATTAAAAATATAATTGGCCGTGAAAGCTCCATTAAAGCTAAAAATTGTCAGGATATTTAACGAAAGATGTCTTTATCTAGTTGCAAAAGCTTGAAATATTTAATTTACCTTACTTCTTTAGTACTTTAACCAATAGGTTATTTTATTATGGTTGCTTTCTAATATCAATTACTTAAATAACATTTCAAATGCTAAATAAAACACAGAAAATGTTTCTCAGTATAATATATTTAAGATAATAATCGTGTAAATCATGTAATATTATGTAAAGAAAAGAAAAAGTAAAAGTAGGTATTAAACTGATATTTAATTGATATACCTACTTACTTTTAATTCCTACATTTTTACACTGAGCTAAAACAGTACATACATTGCATTCCCCTACTTTCTTCCGAGCTTTTTGTTTCATATTATCATACAATGTTTTGAGCTGCTCTGTCCCTCTGTAGCCTGTAGTAGTATTACTGTTGTACTTTCTAGAAATTGCCTTCCAGGCTTCGGTTTTTTTGCGTACATACGTTCCTCCCATCCTTTTATCTTCAATAATACGCTTATAACTGGAACAAAAGTAATTTATTTGTTTACAACTTTTCCGGCGACAATCGAGGTTTAGATTTTTGTGTGAGAAGTATACTCCGTAATTTCAGTTAGGTATTACTTACATAGCTAGTCTGTGTAGTCCTGTTTTGCATAATTTGCCTTACGGTAGCATTGTTTAACATATTAGTAAAATTATTTAGTAAACGAAAATGTTGTAAATAACACACTCACCAGTTCACTACTGCTAACATGATTTTCTACTGCCCTGTGTAGTTGGCACTCCGCTCCCGTTTTTTCTGCACTTCAGCCATCACAAAATAGCAAAAAATACAAAAAAATCGACAATAACAGTTTTTTTAAAGCCACGAATTGTAAATATGAATTGCTCGTGAACTGTCTATGTCAAACAATATTTGCTTTTTTTTGAAGTTTTATGGCTCGGCTACCATCAAATACGACAGATCTGCGTCATTACATTCACTCTTTTTTAATTTCCATACTGTTTCTGAGGGCAACATTTTTTAATGAGAGCTTTAACTAATGAAGGATTATCCTGGCATAATTTATTTTTATGCAACGTCTTTAAACTAATGAAATCATTAGAGTTAATCTTCCATTACCTAAGGTAGGATTTAATGCCAGCTTTCTGCAACTGAGTGTAAATACTCAACAAATACCATCGAGCAACCACCATATTCTCAGATATGGCTCCAACCGACTTGTTTCTTTTACTAAACTCAAATTACCACTTCGTGGCATCCGTTTTCAATCGGTAGAAGACATAAAAGAGAATTCGCGGCGAGAACTGAACTCAATTCCGGAAACAGCGTTTGAAAATGTTTTGATGGTTGGATTAGTCGTTGGCGTAAGTGTATCGTTTCTGAAGGAGCATACTTTGAAGGGGATGAATAACAAACATTTTGTGTACTATTGATCTTTTCCTGGTACTTTCTTGACAGAGTATTTGTATATTGGAACTTTCTTGGGTACTTTCATGACAGAGTATATATATCACTACATAGTATAAAACAAAGTCGCTTTTTCTGTCCCTATGTCCCTATGTCCCTATGTCCCTCCCTTTGTACGCTTAAATCTTTAAAACTACGCCACGGATTTTGATGCGGTTTTTTTTAATAGATAGAGTGATTCAAGAGGAAGGTTTATATGTATAATACATGCATAATATGCTTAAGGATAACCCACAATAACCATTTTCCCGTGCGGAGCCGGGGCGGGTCGCTAGTCTATAATATAAAAATGAATCGCAAAATGTGTTGGTAAGCGCATAACTCAGCAACGCCTGGATCAATTTAAACAACTCTTTTTTATTAATGTTCGTTGAAGTCCAAGGATGGTTTTTGAAAAATGTTTAACGCGGGCGGAGCCGCGGGGCGGAAAGCTAGTATAGTATATTGGAAATTGTTGCCAGAAACATAAAAATAGAATAGAATAGAATAGAATAGAATAGAATAGAATAGAATAGAATAGAATAGAATAGAATAGAATAGAATAGAATAGAATAGAATAGAATAGAATAGAATAGAATAGAATAGAATAGAATAGAATAGAATAGAATAGAATAGAATAGAATAGAATAGAATAGAATAGAATAGAATAGAATAGAATAGAATAGAATAGAATAGAATAGAATAGAATAGAATAGAATAGAATAGAATAGAATAGAATAGAATAGAATAGAATAGAATAGAATAGAATAGAATAGAATAGAATAGAATAGAATAGAATAGAATAGAATAGAATAGAATAGAATAGAATAGAATAGAATAGAATAGAATAGAATAGAATAGAATAGAATAGAATAGAATAGAATAGAATAGAATAGAATAGAATAGAATAGAATAGAATAGAATAGAATAGAATAGAATAGAATAGAATAGAATAGAATAGAATAGAATAGAATAGAATAGAATAGAATAGAATAGAATAGAATAGAATAGAATAGAATAGAATAGAATAGAATAGAATAGAATAGAATAGAATAGAATAGAATAGAATAGAATAGAATAGAATAGAATAGAATAGAATAGAATAGAATAGAATATACTTTATTGCATACCAGAATAAAACAGAACAGTTAAATTCACGAAAAAATAATAAAGAAAGTGTACATGTAGGCGGACTTATTGCTAAGTAGAAATTTCTTCCAGGCTAAAAATATGTATACAAGTGGCGCCCTCAGGGCAAGCAGTTCATGCTGCGCTTTAATTGTAAGATCCAAATCAATTTCATCCGACTGATACATAATATTAATGTATATGAGACATGTACAGTTTTCTCTGCTCTATTATTAGAGTTCCGTATCTTAAAAACAAACATAAAACGGAACCCTTATAGGATCATTCGGGTGTCTGTCGGTCCCGATATGAGCGCCGAAACTACTCGGCCGATAACTATTTTTAAAATGTTTTTACCTTACCTGTCCCCGAAGTTGTCGCCATATTTCAAATTAATTCTTTAATGGGCCTCATTCTACGTATTACGCTTTAACTTTAATTTAAAAACGGTGATTTGAAATTGGTGATTGTCAACTTCAATTTATAGAATTCAGACATAGATTTTACGCGCTGTTTGCACTACTTACATTCCACTTAAAATTAAGCTGAAGTTGACAGCTGCGCTCTTATTTTTGATACAATTTATCGATTCACTCATCTCCCATCCTTTTCACTATGACTGAAGAAGACCAAGAACTTAAAGGACATCATTCACGTTTCATACAATGTTGGACCAAAAAAGTGAAAATGCCGGCCAAGGAAAAAAAGTGTATTTTTCGGATAGAACACGTCGTAGTTTCTATATTTCTTTACTTTTTTTTCATTTTCTTTATATTTTTTTTATTTTTTTAATTTTTTTTTCTTAATAATAAACAAAAAGAAGTCGGTGAATGATCATTCTTATGCATCATAATAATACTTTCATAATATATTTTTTAATTATATTAAACAAATACATACTTAATCTATGTGGGCCCCTATTATAATAATAATAAAAAAGTTAAACTACATAAAATAAAGGAATAAAATATATTCAATACAATATGACTACATGCGCTGTGACGTGCGTCAAAATAATACTTTTATAACAACATTTTTATTATTTAATTAATAGCTTCTAACAATACAACCATGGGGTGCACAGGATTGGTGTCTAAGTAAAAGAATACAGGAATTGTATGTTCTACCCGAAAGTTACACTTTTTTCTGCTGGCCGGCACTTTTACTTTTTTGGTCCAAAATGAATGATACCCTTTAGACATTTTAGTGGCCACGCCAGAATTGAGTCCAATGTCACTCGCCCGTCTCTTGGTCTCGGATTTACATATCTGTAATAAATTTCAGCTCGATCAGTCCAGTTGTTTCGGCTGATGATGATGAACGTTCGTTTGTACGTAACCCTTTCCTGGCGAGTTCAATCCGCACTTGACTGGTTTTGTTTTATTAAATATAGCTTTTCTATAAGTCTAATTATGATTGATGTGAGTAGATTTGATGAGGCATATAAGGTAGCGATCATTACCAACGCACTGGTGCAAATTGAATTACAACCGTAAATTAAGCTCAGTGACCCGAATTGAGTGAGTATAATAAGTACAGAATCAAATTGGCTTCCATTTAGCAAATTTTCGCAAGCTTTTACGCAAAACCTATAGCGTGGACGCGAATAGATGGATGTATTCAATTATTCAAATTCGAAAGGTAAGTATTAGTGTAAATTTTAATGCAAAATGAAGCTTCATTACAACATGGAACGGTACTAATACAGTCTAGTTGTATTTGGCTCGTTCACAATCGTGTGAACCGCAGGTATTTGCAATTCAAAACTAGATATCGCTTTTGCAATAGTCAAATGTTAAAAATTAATTCAAGTATAACATCTTTCTTATAGCCTTTAAAATTATGGTCACAAATCTAAATTAAAACAATCTTTTGCCGCGAATTACGAAACTCGAGCGGATCGAGTGCTTGCATTCTTCACTTACGTCACTTTACGATATTTTCAACAATAAAAAGTGTTTTTATGTCTCAAGTATTATCATTAGGCGAGTGTTACATGATCTCAAATGTAGTACAAGCGCGGTGCGCCGGAGCGGTGCTGAAAATGTGGGTAGCGGCCATTAGCATTCGAAACGGATCATTTATTTATAACCTACAATGAGTGCGGTAAAATTACGAAGGGAAACTGTCCAACCGCGACATAACACTCTAAAAACGACAAAACTTTGTTAAGTCCGTTTTTTGTTGCGAGGTCAAGTGTGCTTTTTTCGTTTTCTTCGTTCTGCGTCGAATCCCCATATTCGACAGGAATATAGATTGAAGTTTAACGCTGCGTAATTGTTTTAGTTTATATTGGAAACATTCACACATAGTTATATCACGCCCGCGGCCCACCAGGTCCTTGGCGAGCGGACAGGAGCGGTTGAAGAGTGAAGGTTTCCTTAAACTTGTAGTAAAATACACGAGGAACTGTCTGGCTCTGGTTTATTTACCTACATTTACATGGTAACGAAACAAGTATAAACTCGGCAGTATAAAGCAGCTTGTATACTTTGAAAAATTACACTCGTTTTAAGAAATACGGCCGTCAAGGCCAGAAGTTAAGGGGAAAACTGAAGAAAAATGGACGAGGGTGACGTATGAATGGCGAGGGAATTCCAAAATTGAATGTTTGATTTTAGACGAGAAAGAAATGGAAAATGGGGCGGAAATGAGGTTGCAATGCACCTCGCTACAGTTAGGTTTTGGCAAAATATCAACACTGCAGTTATAACTACTGCGATACAAATTGATCAGCGTCTTTTTGATATGCGGATAGTAGCATAATGTGCGGAGACTATTCCTACGCATCAGATACCGACCATGTTTCCACAAATCAGTTAAATAGCGTTGAGCGCGTTTTAAAATAATCTTCTATGAGATTTTCCATACAAGACTCTTTTGGTGTCAGATCCTGTGTGTTTATTCTTTAAATCAGTAATAATTCAACTAGCTGGATCCAACTACGATTCATACACTACTAAAATAGCTTCACAATAGTGCAAATTGGGGCGCCTTGAGAGAGTCCTACGTCCAGCAGCGGACTGTGGGAAATTAATCTTAAAATACTATTTTGTGTTGTAAAAATATAAAGTTAACATCCATCTAATTTCTCGCGACAACTCGTTCGCATGCTTTGCGATGTTACCTGCACAAGTGTGCCACGGTAATGAAGAATTTCCTTTTGTTCTGCCGGAACTAAGTGGTCTCGTAATAGTGTAATGTTTCTTTAGCCGCCAATGAAACGAAACTGCTGAATAATGTATCAACACTTAATCTATCCGAGGAAATGTCTCCATCAAAGACACCAGAGCGGCATTAATATGCATATTGAACAAACACCTTTATGGTTATTTTAATTTATAATGATCGTTGCCAGCAATAAATAGAATGAGCAGTCACGCTCGAGCGTTGATGGCGCATCTGGAGAATCGATGCTTCCCATCCAGGAAAAGTGGGTTTGCACTAACTAGTACTGGCCAGTTCTGTTCAAACTGACGTCGCAAACGCCTCTTTAAATTATTGAATTTATAGGTACTTGTTCATTCAGCCATGGTTTGAGCAAATCTTACTAACTTCTGATCTGACTATTGAAAAATCAATTTTTTTATGAATAAAATATTTTGACTTTGACTAGCACGGTCAACACAGAGCGGTTAAGTACTTTATCCATCCCTTTCTGAATAAGTAAATTTTGTATAAAAAATGCGGATGAGAGATTCGGACAAAGCGCGTAAGCTTTCATACAAATAGTAAGTACTACTGCTACTTGAAAATGAACCAAAAATGGGTCGTTTGCTGTGCATCTAAGTGAAAACTTTTAATGCTCCTAATTAGCAAAATGGCCACGGGCTTACAGTGACCGAATTTAAATTTGGCATTACTCGTGTTTGTTGTTGGTATTCCTTGCTCTATTTTTCATTTCTACTTTCTGTTTTAGGTGTCCAATCCAAATGCAATACAACTTCTTCTTCTTTTTTATTACCATCGTACTTATAATTTAAAACTGGGTCTTTACGTGACTTTTATTAGATGTAAGTGGCTGATAATGCCCCATTTTTAATATAAATTTTATTTAACATCAAAAGGTAGCCTTACCGCAAAGTCAAACTTTGCAAAGTTCAATCCGTAACTTCCCTATCGGCGTTATCGCACAAACAAAACGCATCAGTCATTGACCTCCTTTACACAGTGAACTTTAAAAATCGATTGCTCTTGGACCTCCTGATGACCTACTCCTACTTTCAAAGCTGTACACTGTGGCGCCATCTATTGTGTTCTATTACAAGCTTCTTTTACACTAAAGAACGGAGAAACTTCGTTCTCATGGTACTTCATGATTCCATTAAATTTCAAATTATGTTTCTGGACCTTCGGGTTTTAGTTTGTGATTTAAAATAGTGTGATAGTAGGTAGTAATTATAATGAGCATTTGGTAAAAAACAAAACTAGAGTTGATTAAACGTAGCCTTTGAATATTAAGCGTAGCAATTTGCTACGAAAACCAAAGACACGGTTTGAAAGACATCAACGCGTGCTACGTGCTACGCGCAAAAAAATAAATAGTTTACGTATAAAAACCTGGCAAATAAGTTACGAGGAGCGCTTCAACGATACGTTACAAGTTTTAATTTTATTTTGATTGTTTCTTAGAATATTCAGAATATTATGTGATACAACGCCATCTAGAGAACTTAATTCAAAGCTCGTAGCGAGGGTGTTTCCACCCGATATCATAACATACGAGTACCTACTTTCACGTCTCCCTTGTACTTTCGTACATATTTGTTTGACGGTTTTTTGTAAGATGGCGCTTATTTCGTTTAAAATGTTTGTATGAATAGCAGCCAGCACTTGCGGCTGGACACTTTGACCATGAGAGCTCCCGTATTCCGTAGCGGCACGGGTGAATTTCGTAGTGCAAGTGTCTGTTTCTTTCCTTTCGATTGAGATGTCTCACTTGATGAAACCTTTTGCAGCCAAATCTAGGACACACTTAGCTAAATGCTTTTCAGTTAAAAATAAAAAGAAAGACAGACAAGATACTTATTTACAATTTCAGTGAGTTTTCTGCATATTTCACTTGCAACTGTATTCTGAAAATGAAATTTTAGATTGCTTTCAAATCATAAGGTACTGCGTAAAAAAATTACATCGACTAAGGAATAAAAAAGGATCAGAATTTTTATCCCATAAACGTATTGTAAAGTTCAAAGTCAAGGATATTTTACATCACTTAGTTATGTCAAATTATTTTGTGGCAAGTTCAGATTTTTGGCTGTCTTTCGTGGAGAACTCGCCGGAAGAAACTCCAGGCGTTGCATCTTTTCAAAATATTTTTACAAAATATAAATTATTATTTTATACAATTTTATTAATATAAGAAAGAGTGCAAATGAAATATACAATTAGAGGAAGACAACCAGTCAAAGTAGAAAAACTAAACTATACAACCTAATCAATATATTACAAGCCCAACCGGCAGTCGACTAGAGTAGACCAGTCCCTCCAAGCAGCACCACGTTAGTACTATTATTTTCTTCTGTGACCACGTTCACTATTTTGACGTAGGGCACTATTGGACACAGCAGAAAATAATAGTATGTGTCAGCCATCGCCGGGCTCAACCATATTACAGTAGGTAGTTGAAGACCAACGTTTCAAAACAAAATGCCGCACTTAGCACAGGGCATAGTATTATCTCCTTTAGTTTACAAATATAATATTATGTATACTTACTACGTTTGTATGGCATGGACCCAAATCTTTTTCAGTTTTAGTTCACGTTTATAAATCAGAGGAAAGAAAAAGGAATTCAACCATTGCTTACTAATGCAATCAATCGTTAACATAACAGCTCATTATATGTCCCCACCGAGGGACTCGAGCCTACCCCGAAATTCAGGATGATTTAACCATAGTCGACCACGCTGGCCCAGTGCGGGTCGGTTAACTTCACACACGTTACAACCTGAATTTCTTCGCAGGTGGGTTTCCTAACGATGATGTGATGTTTTCCTTTACCATAAGAACCTAACTTAGATACATATGAATTGGAAAAATCTAAAACACATTGCTAATGTACTTTAAAAGTATACAGGGCGTCCCACAGCTATGCCACATGGAGGGAAAGTACCTTAAATATTGTAAGTAGAACATTTTACTGAAAGAAGACATTATTTTATTTCTAAAAACTATTAAAACTGCATTCATACATTTTTTAATAATTACATGGTTGAACCGGGAATCGAACCCGTTATACGAGAAAAAAATATATCCTGTAGTTTTATCATACCGATCGAAAGGCTTCATCATAAGGGTTATTTTTTGCTAAATAACATAGTGTCAGAAATAAAAGGAAGACTATGTATTTTAACATTTTTAATACAAAATTTATCAATTTTATTAATTGCTATGACCTCTACGCTGTTGAATACAAAGTCGCACTCTTTCGATTATTACACTCCCTGTCTTTAAAACTACGCGACGGACTTTGATTTTAATAGATAGAGTGATTCAAGAGGAAGGTTTATATGTATAATACATGCATAATATACTAAAGGATAACCCACAATAACCATTTTCCCGTGCGGAGCCGGGGCGGGTCGCTAGTAACCCCATGCATAAAAAAAATCTCGGCGACCACATCAAATGTTAAAATTCATGATCTTTCTTTTATTTCTGACACTATGTTATTTAGCAAAAAATAATCCTTATGAAGGAGCCTTTCGATTGGTATGATAAAACTACAGGGTGTTTTTTTTTCCTCATGTAGCGGGTTCGATTCCCGGTTCAACCATGTAATTATTAAAAAATGTATGAATGCAGTTTTAATAGTTTTTAGAAATAAAATAATGTCTTCTTTCAGTAAAATGTTCTACCTACAATATTTAAGGTACTTCCCCTCCATGTGGCATAGCCGTGGGACGCCCTGTATATTATTCTTTTCTATTGTTACATGCTGAGGCTTGAGCCCGCGAATTTGATGCAATCAATCAATAGGAAGGGATAATCACTAAGTACATAGTCACTACATAGTATAAAATAAAGTCGCTTTCTCCGTCCCTATGTCCCTATGTCCCTCCCTTTGTACGCTTAAATCTTTAAAACTACGCAACGGATTTTGATGCGGTCTTTTTTAATAGATAGAGTGATTCAAGAGGAAGGTTTATATGTATAATACATGCATAATATACTGAAGGATAACCCACAATAACCATTTTCCCGTGCGGAGCCGGGGCGGGTCGCTATATAAAATAAAGTCGCTTTCTCTGTCCCTATGTCCCTATGTCCCTCCCTTTGTACGCTTAAATCTTTAAAACTACGCAACGGATTTTGATGCGGTTTTTTTTAATAGATAGAGTGATTCAAGAGGAAGGTTTATATGTATAATACATGCATAATATACTGAAGGATAACCCACAATAACCATTTTCCCGTGCGGAGCCGGGGCGGGTCGCTAGTTTCTAATAAAAATCACTTTTTCAGCCAAATGTTTTTATTTTTGTGGCAACGCTAAATAGAAGAATTCACGGTATTTATTAGAAAATATAACTTTGTTCAGTATAACAGTACCATTAGGTCCTGCTAATGAATATAAAGAAATATTTTCAAAAATGTGTATTGATAAAAGTATCTATTGATTTTATTAGATCTGATTTTAACTATTTATGTAATAGGTAGGTACCTAATCTAATATAATTGTTACTGTTCATGAAAAGAGTAACTAAAGTAGAATGGGTGATCAAGAATTCACGATTTTTTTTTACTTTTAGAATGTCTTTCAGATATCCTTGGTTTTACTTATTAATATTTAAGAATGAGTATATCAGATTAATTTTTGTCCTTTTAAAAAAACAACCACTATAAAAAAGGAAATATTTGAAGTTTTTTCTTTTTGTATTTTAAGAGACAAATGTGTATAAATTAAAATTTAATACAATCCTTCCTCCATCACTTAAAATAATAATAATTTGATTGATTAACAAGTGCCATACAGTTTAATTTAATCCAATGTTTCCCTTCCCACTATTACACCTAATGACCTAAGACACCTTAAACAATTTCCAAATCTAAACATTAAGTTTACCTTAAATTATTATCACCAAAACTTGATGTGGCTTTTCTTGTAATATTATTTTAAAAAATGTATATTATATACAGAGGGTAATATAGTGTATAAAATACATAAAATAATCTAAACAATAAAGTTTTAACACTAACATCTTTAACATTATTCAAGATAATCTACGTGTAGTATTCGCACAGTCAAAGTAATTTAATAGCAAATATGTAAATAGATAACATTATTATTTATAGTAGGTATGTTATTCACCCTTTCTTTGTAGGTTTCAAAATTAAATTCCTTAATAAGGGTTGCCCAAGAATTCGGGTTTTGATGGGGTGTACCACAGAAGACAGCGGTAGATAATCTACCCTAATACCATGTTTACCAATAAGATATTAACAAAAAAATTAATACACCTTGTGGTGCAACAAAATTACACTAAAACTTACCACTAACTAAACAATTTCATTTAATTAAACTAACTAAACTAAACGGCTGATTCGCTATTAAAAATTCATCTTCTGTTATAGAACTCTTCAATCTTTATAATGCGTGTCTTTCAATTTAACGCCAGTATGTTTTCCTTTGTCTCAATTTGGGTATCATTATTGGGAATTTACAGAAACAACTCTTTGGTAACATTTAAGAAATAACAAAATTACCGAATCCTTATTGTTTTTCGTAAAAAGTTTACGACTCCAATAATTTTGATACTTGTGGCAACCCCATAATTCCACCTTTACTCCATAT
This sequence comes from Teleiodes luculella, assembly GCA_948473455.1. Taxonomy (NCBI): domain Eukaryota; kingdom Metazoa; phylum Arthropoda; class Insecta; order Lepidoptera; family Gelechiidae; genus Teleiodes; species Teleiodes luculella. Next base: position 25,052,472 of record OX419582.1, on the reverse strand, counting down.
TTTATTGCATTAAATATGTACAACTAATTATTTTTACTACAATGACGACTTTAACTAAACTACTTTTGCCCTCCTAGCATGACCGTGACAGATATAACTTTGTCGTGCATACTTTATTTTATTGGTAGATATTTCATTATGGTTGGTTTGTCATGGTATTTCGACAGCTCAGTAAGGGGTATATGGTTAGAAACAGTGGTCAAGCTACGGGGACTGGTGTGTCCGCCTTTGGAGGTACCAGGAGCTTAGAAGTCGCCAAGCTGGAGCGCATCGCAGCTTCTTCGCTTGCCGAGCTGGTGGCAGAGTTGCGGGGAGCCGACGATGTCGCCCAGGAACACGCTCAGCAGGTAATATTCTTTGGCCTGATCTGGTGACCGCTTGTACTGGCTGGAAACAAACAAAATAACAGTGAACTTCTTGGTGTTTCTGCTTGCCTGGTGCTTCTAGTACTACAACTATCAAAACTTCCCATTTAAACGGCTAAACGGACTGGTTTATAAAGTGTTACATGGTTATGTCTACAGTGAAACCTTGGGACTGCAAATGATAAGATTTATTTCGAGGTTAGTATTTCAGATAAATAGGTATAAAATAAACATGTATCTCATTTACAGGGCGTTCCAGTAATGGTGCTTTTCCGATAAAATCAAAAAGATAACACAAACTTAACATCAGAGCTTTGATCATCAGAGGATGCGATAATTAAATAAATGACTTAATATTTTTTTAAATACGTCTTTTATGACATGCTAGTACGCCATTTTAGGTTTGTTTTATTCCACTAACAGAGGTATTTTAGTACCAAGGTGTTGACAGGAGTCCCAATTTTAGAGTTTTCTATGATATCGAGATCCAAGTTTCACTGTAGTTAATGGCATGGCACTACGGAGACGGATATAGATTAAAATTATTTATATTTTTATAGCTTCTTTTATATTTTGCATTTTTTATATGTATCCATAAAACATGTATTAATAAAATTCGCAATCAGAGACATAAAAATAAATAAATTTACATACACGAATTAAGCATTAAAGGAAATGCAACTCAATAACAACAAACAACATAAACCAACCAGTAAGATGATCTTCGCTTTAAAATTGCATTAATTAAACAACTCAATCCCCTATTAAATACTATAAAAACCCATTTTGTTTAACAGAATCTGTGGCTGAAGATGGAAAAGATGATGTTGTTAAAAACAGTACTGAATTCTTTAGATTATTAAGTAGGGTTTTGATTGACGCGAGCAGTGCTAGAGCAGTGAAAGTGGCGTACTGCCGCCGCATGGAATTGCGTAATACTGGCTCACCTCGGACGGTAATCGCGTTGCAACTTAGTACACCCTACTCTACAATAATCCTACTAATATTATAAATGCGAAAGTTTGGGAGGATCGATATGTTCGTTACTCTTTCACGCAAATATAAGCTACCTTTTTGATACATCAGAATATGCTACCTTTTACCGCGGGAAAATTCTTAATTTCCACGAGAAAAAATGTTAATGCGGGCGGGGCGGAAAACTAGTGATGTCAATGTCAAAAAACTAACATTGCTACAAATCATTGTTAACCCTGAAAGAAATCTTTTTACCTTTTTTATCTACCTACTAAACTGCAATGGAATCTACTTCACCGTGATAGTAGACATATCAAATCGCCAAATGCACATTTGCTTGTAGCCGCGGTCGGTCGATGACCTTACAATTCAAAATTAAAAGAAAACCAAAATTCAAGATTATTTTATTAATTTATAGGCTCCCTTAGAACATAATCAATCTAAAAGAGGCGATGCGATATTAGTTTGAACATAGCTGGCAGGTTCGTTCGACATTTTAATATTAATAATCCAGCATTGGTGTTTTAGTAATTGTTATCAGTATCTATCTACCAAGGCTGTTTAAGTCATAATAATTTACAAAACCTTCAGAATAATGTTTCACTTAAACAGTAATTGATGGCTAATTAATGGTCACGCAAATAATTAAATTTTTAGTTAGCTAACAATATTTGAAAATAAGAAGAATTTTGAACACAAAACAGGAGGTAATAAGCACTTGTGTTTGCCTTGTGTCTGGATGTTGTATATAATTATGTATGCATGTCAGCTATCGGACCCCTATAGTACAGGCTCTGCCTAGTTTGGGGTCAGATGGCCGTATGTGTGATGTCCTACATGTTTATTTATCTAGACTCAAAATTTGATAATTATTTTGTATTTTACGTAACCTACAATCAACACTAAGATTGTTACGGTAAACTCACAAACATACAAATACACACGAAAACTTACCTAACCTAACAGTATTAGCACAGGATAATAAGACCAACACTCGCTTAACCCAGCTGTTAGCAAAACTTTGTTTTCCACAGTCTAATTTGTCACCCAAATATGACATTCAAGTTTAAAATGTATCATAAAAAATACATGTCTGTCTTTGTGTCACGGATTTACATACGTGTTCTAAAATTCTCCTCTGTTTTTTTTTTTTTTTTGAATTGACCTATGCTTGTTTCGAAAAGGTACGACCAATCAAGCTTCACCGGACTTGGACTCTCCTCTGTTAGTCCAATATTTTAAAAGAAAATAGGAGATAGACGGACAGATAGGAATAATGTAAGGATTTCGTTTTTGCTTTTTATTTAGTGGTACGCAACTCTTTTTTTTTTTTTTTTTTAATTGACCTATGCTTGTGCCAAAAAGTACGACGAATTAAGCTTCACCGTACTTGAAGGTACGCAACACGAAAAATATCGAAAGATCAAAAGGTTTTAGTGAAACATCCATATGGATATTATTATGTGAGAACGTATGTGTCGTGGGGCAGCCGACCTAAGATGACCCACGATTGCGTGACGCTTACATGGTTGTCCCACTTGCCCACACAGCTCGAAGAGGGCATGTCTGCTCATGGACGCGCAATCTTTCAACCTTTACCACTATGCCACAATTCTACCACTACTGGCCTTGAACAAAAAAATACTGATTTAAATTTCGAATTCTTTTGTCAGTTGACAGATTTATTTTTTCTTTTTTCTTTTTTTAGTTATGCAATGGCACATGTGAAATTCATGGATGGCATGGCCATTCGGATAGTAAGAACTTATTAAATTTTAAGCTTATTTTCGCGTGTCTTATGTTCATCACTTCCGATACAGTAATGTTTTTAACTGTTTCCTCTGTCAGTGGCTGGCAACCCAGATAAACGTGAAATTGTTGCCTAAGCTAGGCTTATCAATAGTTTAATACCTTAAAATTATTAACACCATAATATAACCTCATCAAGGGGCTCGCTTGAATCAGGGTAATAAATAATAATAATTACCAGCTTTCTGCTGAGATTAAAGAAATTCACACAATAATAATAATCGTTTATTTGCTCTCACAAAATAGGTAGGTATCTTAGGTAATAAAGTAATAAATAAAGCCTCAGTCGACCATGCTAGTCCAATGTGGGTTGGATTTTTAATATGATAATCGGTGATCTCTCAACCCTAACCAAATATCAACAGATTTTTAATTTCTTTAAACAAAATAGTTAAATACATATTTTAGGGACTTTGATGTCAAGTCTCGTTATGTTACACAATAAAAAGCAGTAAAACAATGAGATTTAATATTTGATCAAAATCAATTAGGGTTGGCATTGAGAGCGCGTTTTGTAATATGCATAGAGCACGACGGATGGTCAGCGTGTCAAGGGCGTAGTAGCAAGTTTGGTAACACACAGCTGGTAATCAATTCGAAATTCAAGCAACTTTCACATTCGCATTGTCAACTTCGCTGATGCAATACTTATAGATAACATATTTAGGCACATACTGTAAAGTACCTACGTAAATGTTTAACTCGGAATCAGTGCGAATATTTTAAATACCTAGGTCTAGACATAAAAAAAATATATTTTATCAGATTTCATGTATAAAACGAAATACTGACATGTTACGTTTAAAATGATATAATATAAAACAGAAGGAGAAAAATGTTCTTTCCTTAAAACTCTAGGAAACATTTTTCAACTTAATGCGCGGACACGCAAAGTTTAGGTAGTATTTTTAAAAGTACTGTCTCGGAAATATCTCAGTATAGTATCAAGTCCGGTGAAGCTTGATCCGTCGTACTTTTTCGACTCAAGCATAAAAAAGTCAATTCAAAAAAATAAATAAAAAATGTCAGTATAGTCCTTGCTTGCTTATCGTATGGGTTTGGAATTTAATTTAATTTAATTTTTTTTTTTTTTTTTTAATTTTTGCAGAATTTTTAGTCTAAGGCTTCTGACACGGCTTCTATAACGACTACATCCGTAGATATACTATTTACCAACGGCCTTACGTGCTTTCCGTAGCACGGAATCATCTTTATTTTCGGACAATCAGATAGGTTTTGACTGTAATGTCCTTACCAAGCTAAATGTATAAGTGATATTAGTCCCCCACTGGGATTCGAACCCGGAACCTCAGTAGTCCATTATGTGAGGCGAAGCAGTGTGTAGTTAAATATCAAGCATAAATAGATGCCATAAAACTGCAAGAGAGCCCATAGAGCTATCACCCTGCTACTTAGTCCATCTTTTGGTTCTGCCTTTGTGACAAAAATACGTATAGGAAAAGTCCGGACACCCTTATTTTTTATATTTTTTACGTACCGCTACGGAATCCGGGCTCTCTCAAGGTCAAAATGTTTAGCCTCACCAAAACATTATTATGAAAGGAACAAAAGAAAAACAACAACAAAGTTCTGCATTAGGTAGTCAGATTAGTTAATATAATTCGCTTGGCGGTTTATATACGTGCGTTCCGACTTTACGCAAATAATCTTGCTCGCGAATCCAGCATCGTATAAATCGTAATGAGAGGGGGATAAAGTGAATATATTACAGGGCAGGAACAGGGATCCTGGCAGATGGGGTATGAACTTTCATGAGACTTAGATAAACATACATAATGCTGGAAGGTACGAGTATATACAGCCAGGTATGTATTTTTATGCTCTTGCTCTCGTTCCTAACGAATTCGAAGTGATAGAGACTTGTTGTTCATGAAACTGAATAACTTTTCCAAAGGAACATAGGTTGAAATCTCACAATTATAATTCAACTTGTAATTCAGCTGGTCACATAACTGAAGTACCCTGGGCTTGCGTATAAGTGCTGTGCATTTAGTTTTATTGTTTAGATATATTATAAAATATGTATGTTAGTCTGTAAGGTATTTATGATATGGGCCTCTGTTTACATATTTAACATCTTTATGTAAATATTGCCTGAAATAAATGAATTTATTTATTATTATTTATTATTATACGATAGGATGAATATTGTTTTTGAGATTTCAACCTTTGTTCAAAGTTGTTTAGTTTTATGAGTACTACCACTATGTTGCTGATTAAAAACCAGTTGAATTTCACGCTGTACATCCTCAAATAAATTTACAATAAGACTCACAATTCTTTCATCAGTTTAATACTAACCTGAAGACATCAGGCCAGTCCAGCTGCGGTCGAGGATGGGTTTGTGCGCGCGCCGCGTAGTGTGCGCACACACGTTCGAACACGCATGCGCGGGCGCCGAACTCGCCCACGATGTACTTTTCCACCTCCTGCGCATCGAATGGCTCGGCGGACTGCTCGAGAGCTAGCTCGCGACGGTTGCGCGCTCGATATGTCGCTGGAAAAAGAAAAAAAGAAAATTTAAAAATATTTTTATGAACCAAAGTCACCAGACTGTCTGACGAATCGTCAAACTTAAGCAGTGGATGGAAGACTTTGCTGTTAGAATCGACGGCCTTGAGGCAGATAGGTTCTTCATAAACAAAATTATTATTACTTGTTACGAGAGATGGAGACCAGGTCCTAACCTAAGGTCAAACAAGTTTAGGCTCCTGTTTGTCTCCCCACTTAATATATTTATAACTACATATATGTGTTTGAGATAGTAAAATTATTTCGTATTGTTAAATGTCGACAATGCACTGGTAGCATTGGCAGGCCTTAAAGGTGGGCCGACGATCTAGTGAGGGTCGCTGGAAACGGCATTTATTTTGTCATTTTGGCCGGAGAATATTGAATTTCGAAATGGAACAATTAGTCGAAGTTGCGCTGTATATACGGGTTAAAATTTGTTAACTACTCTTGATTACTTAATTAAACACTACAAGATTTTTGTTTTAAAATGTCGAGTTGAATAAAAAATAAAAACGCTGTTAACCCACTGTAGGTAAACCTCATTTTACGTTGCAAATTATATTTTGTTTTCGTATAAAAGCTGAGAGTTAAAGTAGATTTTTGGGAGGCAAGCCATATTTCCCCTGAAATGCTCTACAAAGGACGTAGAAACAACAAAGTCCATTACTTAGAGGACGGGTGCAATAAAGGTTCGTCTTCTAACATTTAATTAGCTTACACAAAAATATGATTATTATTTGTCGTTACTGAACATTTACATAGTGCTATTTAATACATTCTGCATGTTTGTAGTGTTCGCTAAGTAACATTGTGATATATCATGTCTAATGAATATTCGAATGATAGCTTTCGTTCGAAAAGCTAATTATAGAGAAAATTTATCATTGTTTTTTCTTAGCTTTACTTAAACCCATTTTTTTTCTCTCATGCGATGAACAGACACTCGTGTACCACCACCCTATGTTACCACCCAATTTTGAGATTCAACATTTGAGAATTCAAAATTATCTATAGTAAAGAGCCAATATTTTTCACGCGAATATAAATCGCGGAGTAAAAGCAGCAGAAGAATGTAATGATCAAGTGAGTTATGGTAAAATTATATTTCATACTTAAAATCGTACCTATATATAAATCAATACTAAAATATTTTTAATGTTGCCATAAGCACGGAATACCAAATAGTAGTACCTACATAAGCGAGTATACCGTCGCGGTACCTACCGATACATAAAATTTACAAAAGCAATGGTGATAATTGATTTTGTCTAAGTTGTATTTTTTACAAATTCGGTGTTCTTGGGCGTAACTATTGTTTATTTTTGAGTTTTTCACTTAATTACGCGATCTATCTTTCCATTCTCTCTCACAGCATCTATGGTTTAATGGAAAGAATGTCTAACTTTCCAACGGATTCAAACCCCGTCCAGGGTAAACATTTGTATAATGTACGTATTTGTGTTTGCCTGGTGTCTGGTAGCCGTATTATATATTAAATCTACGATTCTGTAGATATACCCGCGCACGGATTTCAGCTGTTTTTTTTTTTGTTGGTGGCCTATGGTTCACGGGTTTAGGACTCGGCACGTAGGTACTCTAAGATCTCTCGTCAAAAACTATTTGATTTTGAATTATGAATTGTCTCGCGTAAAAAAAAAGAATATACTAATAACGTATAAATACTAATAACGTATATTCTTTTTTTTTACGCGAGACAATTCATAATTCAAAATCAAATAGTTTTTCTAGAATTACGGCATAAGCGCCAGTTACATTTAAAAGGAGTTGCAAACGCGATGATGCAAACTCCACAGTACCTATGTTTTCCATATTCGAATACATAATGTATGTTTGTTCTTACGATGAAGGAGAGCGTCGGTAGCCAAACGGCTAGGGCCGTTGACTTCCATTCGGAAGTTCGCGGATTCGAACCTCTGCACGTACCACTGTGTTTTCGATTTTCGAACAAGAAGACCACGTGACTGACACAAGCCTACGTCATTTTACCTATTCATCTTTGTCGAATGCGTGTAATAGACAAGGATGAACGCAAAATGACGTAGGCTTGTGTCAGTCAAGTGGTCTTCTTGGACCATGTTTTCTACTAAAATAACGAACATGTCGTAGAATTCGAATAAAACTCACATCACCGGCCATTAGCGAGTGTACCGCCGCGGTACGTCTTCGTTTCTACCATATTGCCGCCATTTCTTCCCGTAATTGGACGCTATATTTTATTAAGCCTGATAAAAGCTCGCAATCACTACGACCCTACGTCAATCCCGTCTACACTGAGACAGACAGTATGTCAGTGATGTGATCCAGTTGGTTTTGGTTTTGAAATACTGTCTCAGAGATATAATTTGTATTAATAATAATGGGTCACGTACAGAACTATTTATTATTATTACGCTTCACAAGACTCTATGTCTCGTTTGGTATCTTCTCGAGCTCCTCACGCGTTACGTAGTAATCCTACTGACTAAATAAATAAATAAATAAATAAGCATAGAGCAGTGCTTTCAGAATTATGACGACTTCTTATCTGAGAGAGAAATCAAAAACATCATTTTTTTTAACTGACCTACGCTTGTGACGAAAAATCGACGTAGGTATCAAGGCTTCGACAAATTAAATCGACAAATTTAATATAGTTCTATTCCCTTGTAAAAGTTGTTCTGTTTTATTATTATTTTTCGCTTGGAATTAAATTATTATCTTTAAGATGCAAAAATACTGTAAGCTCATCATAGAATAAGATAGATTTTTTTTGGGTAGAAGCTTGCCGTTTCGTTTACCCATTGTCATGGTGTAAACAGTAAACGATGGTTTGGAGGTGATAACTCAGGAGAGCCTACAAGATAACAAGGGCCCATTAAATACCTTTGTTACTCGTAAAGTATTCGAATACTTATTTCTATGACGTTGTTACTTGTTATTTGCTGCGCTAAAAGGGAAACAATTATGTTTTACAGGTTTTCAGCTTAGAAAAGGACCATATCTTCTTTAATTTGTTTACGAGGAATATGCGGCAGCATTCTTCTAGAAGCTTGCCAAGATTAAAGCAAGCCTGTAAATATTATAAGAGAACTCCCAGGACTATTCGAAAGTCTTTGAATCGCCTCTAAACTCAAGTAAAATATGCAAATTTTATTGCAATCCATTCAGATTATTCGTTGGATCAATTAGGTCAGAGGAGGAAGAACAGACCGGCAGAGTTATTTATAACATTAATGACATCTTTTTTTTTTTCACTCCATTTATTGTTATTCAATAATTAATACACTTCAACACACACACACACTACAATATTAGATAGATGGATATAACCACAAAACTACTCAGACTTTGCGACTGTGCAACGTGAGACTATCCTGAAATCATGATAAATTGGTATTAGTGGCCCAGTGCGGGTTAGTCAACTTTACACCTTTGAATTACTTCGCTTCGCATTTGTGTGCAGGTTTCCTCACGATGTTTTCCTTCGCCGTAAGAACTTTGAATAAACCTACTTACATCTTATATATAAAAATGGATTGCTGTTTATTAGTCTGCTTAAAACTCGAGAACGGCTGAACCGATTTGGCTAATTTTGGTCTTGAAATATTCATGAAAGTCCGGGGAAGTTAGAAGAAATTGAGATTACATTGGTACGTGCCGAGGCGTGAACCCGCGAACTCCCGAATAGAAGTCAACGGCCCTAGCCACCTGGCCACCGACGCTTGACATATAAACATGTAAGTACGTATGTGAGAGGCACCCTGCTCAAATTCTCGGTCGGAAGCGGGAGGGTCTGGTCTGGTACCTCCAGGAAGCGTGACCGCGGGGGTCATAATTAATTGTCTTATATTTGGACGCAACTGTACCTATTTGGGTACATACGTTATATCATTTGTAAACAAAACGAATTCGGCTCGTTCAAAGAGTTCAAAGAATTTATTTTTTAACTTTTGGATATTATTACATCACTTAGTTAAGTCATTTAAATTATCTTTTCTGGCAAGTTCAAAAATTTGACTGTCTTCTGTGGAGAAGAGCTCGCCGAAGAAATTCCACAGGCGTTGCATCTTTTAAACATATTTTTACAATTATTATGATAATAATTACTTATAACATTGTTTTGTAAAATACGATTGAAAAAGCCTGTCACCCGAGCAACTATTCCCATGGATGTATATCCTCTAAGCAATCTGTTATTTTATAATAGGCTTTCTTAATCAATTTCTCCTTAACAAATTCTCCTTTCAATTGAATACCACTGGAAGTCGTAATATCTACTATTATATGTCAGGACTCCAAAGGATGATACTCGCGTATAAGAGACGTTAAAACGTGCTAGGCAAGCTTACTACAAAATATAAAAGAAAATAATAGTATAGTTTTCATAATAATAATAATGAAGGGATTGCCAAATTATTTTTTATTGGTGTGTCTGATTTATTAGTCTGATTTTGATTTCTGGCCACGCCCCCGCCGGCGGGTACGAGCATTGTTACCTGAAGAGTAGTAAGTCCCTTTCATTACTTCCTTCAGTATTTGCTGAGCCGCTAGTTACACCTTGTATAGTAACCGTGCCAGTATTACACGAAGACAGTTTGGATTTACAGTTAATCCAGACATAACCGCCGGTTACATCAGTGTTGGGTAACCGAGAATGTCTTTACGGTCTTTGATATACCTTATCGATTTGTACTAACTCGCTGTACTAGTTGAGTCTGTATTTTGTAATCACGCACGGAATCTTATTACTTCAAACAAGGAATTCTTGTATGAGCGCGGAGGGAAAATAATACAATTTTCTATGAACTTATCGTGCCCGCGCAGTTATACCACGTGACATCTTGTCAAGTTATTTGCCGCTATCTATAAATAACTTTTGTTAACCGGATGTTAAAACAATTAAACTGTATGTAGGTACCTTATTATTAATTATAGTGGGTCTTACCACAAGGAAGTTAAACATTTTTCGAGAGCTTGTCTACAATATCTTATTCATTTATTTATTTATTTATAGGATGTTTCATACAGGATGGACAGACACGTTTGCGTGTGTTTAACTTTTTTGAGCTAAATTATATGTCAATAGATATTTCCTCGCGAATAAATACAGCTTTATTCATGTTAAACTTAATTTAATAATACTTGGGTGATAAATTAATCGTTTCTTGAAATAAATTTCGTTTATCAATCGTCTACGGAAGACGAAATTCATCAGCTTGGTTTATGTTACCGTTTAAAATTTTAACGTATTAAAAAAGTACTTAGATTGTTAATATTAAAATCGAAACCATAATACATCTAACGTCTGTCAAATAATAAGGGTCTGAACTACAAATCATTAAAACATTTTCTATTTGATGGAAAATTCAGATCTGAGCCAATATCAAATAACCAATGTACCTACCTAGGTTTGTACAATAACACAAAAATATTATGAAACAGCGCTTTGTCACAAATGCAACTAAAGGCGCATTGTTTACGTTTCCACAAAATGTGTGTGCCCCAGAATATTCGAAACCAATTGTGAACTATAATAAATAATCACATTTCCCTATCGGATGAGTGCACGCGTACACTGTTTGTTGACGTGTTTGTATTATTACCACCTTATTGCCTCGTGTAAACTAAGACCTCTCCCATAAAAGGTAATTTAATATAATCTCCACGATTGGCAAGCTGGCTAGGGATGAGGTATTAATCTTATCTTATACTCCCTTGACCGATTTCGGCCACGGCGACTGCTTCAGCTCTGATTCTGGCGATCATGTGCCCGTATGTGACTTATGAAGCCTTTTTTGTGTGTGAAAGACCTTGCACAATACGGGCACGTGAGTACATTAATATATTGGTTAATATATTGGTTTTAAAGGTGAACATTGCTGCCCATGCTTTTTCTTCTTCTTGTTATTAAAAAATATGGCGTTGCTTAATGGATATATTGCTAAACCTACAAGATTTTTTTCCGAACTCCCATCCCCTCCGAACCCATACGTAAAAAAGAACAGTAAATCACAAATTCATAATCCTCCCTTATTGGCTTTGCCATAGTGATGTAATACGAAGCGTCAAATTTCGCACGCACACATTGATATGACATTTACAGGTCAAGTAGTTCCTCCCCACCCCTATGCCCTAGAGTGTCGAACTCCAGCCATTTGCGAAATTATTTTCGAAAATGGCAGGAGTAGTCTTTCTGTCACAGGTAACAGGTTTACCAATATTTTGTGATACCAAACACAAGAAACATCGACGTCGTTGACCAATCGTTTCTATTGACGAGTGCAGAGCCTCTAGCGCTATATATCAGATCCGCAATGAACAGCGCTGAACGTTAGCAAAGTAAAGGTTTATAGCGACAGAACTGCTGCGTTTTATTGCAAGTCAATATTTCATGGCTCTCGATGAACTCGCGTGCATTTGAAAGTAGGATAAGCCCGCACCGGAGCCTGAATGCTCCGCAGTTTGCGCTCCGCAGTTTTTAATCCCAAATCGCCCACAAATACTTCACCACTATCGAATATCTGTCTCCACATTCTTTTTCCGTTTTTATTTTCTGAGTGGAGAGTTGAGAGATTTTTTAAAACTTGTTTTAGTTAGTACTACCTAGATTTCGTATATAGGTTTCCCCGACGAGTGTACCCAAAATTTTGGGTGATCAGGCCTACGTGGACCACGCTGGCCCAGTACATCAACTTATTAATTTTATCTCTAAAAAGTAGAGCATAGTGGATAAATTTAAGCCTAACAAAATAATTAACACACACAACTACAATAAACGTGTCGTACATACATATAAATTATACAAGCTTTCGCGTTTAATACATATAAATTAAGAAAGGTCGTCGTTTGTACATATAAATTAAGAAATTCGAAATACATTTATTCATGAAGGAAAAAAAATTCCACGCCCATATGGAGTAGTAATCATGCCTATTTTGGGCGCGTAAAATTTTTTCTTCCTTCATGCATTTATTCGTATATGCGACTCTACGTATTGAAAAGTCAACAATAAAATTGATGGGAAACTGCAGGAAGAATAATTATAAAATAGGATATTTACAGTAGTTTTTATACAAAATATAACATATTTTAATTGTTGTTGTTTCACGGTGCAGTAAACTGCATTTATATATCGGCAATTTACATCACATAAAAATCGCTGTATTTACAGAATTTTAATACATTATTTATATCAATTACCGTGCTATATTTCAAAACTGACCGCTTGAACGCTTGACCGCGTGACCGCTCTCTGTGTGAAAGATCCCTTAGGGATCTATCACACAGAGAGCGGTCACGCGGTCAAGCATTCTGCGTTCGCGTTCTGCGTTCGAGCGTGCCATTTGCTCGCTGTTGAACGGTCGAACGCTTCCTGTGTGAGTATATCTATGTAACGTAATACAACACAAAGAACGCCTTGAACGCTTGACCGCGTGACCGCTCTCTGTGTGATAGATCCCTTAACAAGTTTAAAAAATCTGACAGCTTGAAATTAAAAAAAAAGACGAGCTTTGTGATTTCCATAGATGACGCTAGTAACATAATGAAGCCAGTGAGATTAACTGTAGACCTTTTGTCTTTTTTTTTTGGGTTGTACTTGGTTTTGACTGAGATTAATTTTAGGATAATAAGTTGATTAATTTGAATGTTTTTTTACAATTCAATAGGTAAATCGGTATTTATTACTTCATTATTTATTAGTGCCGTCTGTTGAACCGTTTATGTATGTATTTTTTCTTAATTTGGAAAATCTGCGGACGTAATATTTGCGAGTGATTACTTTAGGTTTAATTTTCTTGTGTAAATATGAAACTGGGAATTCAGTAATATTTACATTCATTTTCACTGGTAGTTTTGGTTTTTAAGGTTTCATCTGTGTTTTATAAGAACAATAAAGTCGTAAGTCCAAAATATTTTTTATGAAAATAGTCAAAACGTGAGCAACGTCATGGGCCGAGGTTGTAAGGGTATAAAAACAATGTTGTTGGGGGGTATTGTATAGTAAGGTCAATTTGTCAACCCATCAATAGTAGAAGTAAAATCCTACTATTATTATAAACGCGAAAGTTTGTGAGGATGGATGTAAGGATGTTTGTTACTCTTTCACGCAAAAACTACACAATGGATTTTTATAAAACTTTACAGTAATAACACTATAGTATAAAACAAAGTCGCTTTCTCTGTCCCTATGTCACTATGTATGCTTAAATCTTTAAAACTACGAAACAGATTTTGATGCGTTTTTTTTAATAGATAGAGTGATTCAAGACGAAGGTTTTTATGTATAATACATGCATAATATACTTATGGATAACCTACAATAACTATTTTCCCGTGTGGAGCCGGGGCGGGTCGCTAGTAACCTAAATATCAGAATAATACATAGGCTACACGGAAAACTGTAACTGGGAAGCTAGTAGATGATAACAAGAAGTATGAATAACATACCTGGGCTAACTGAATAAGACAGCTTCTTCAAGAAATTTGTGATCCGGACGCTGAGAACTATAAATGGGAAGCCTATTAACTGCACTGGGAGCTCAAACGGCGTGTCCTGGCTGGTCACGTCTCTACAATTTGCCAAGAATAGCACCAGCAAAGTGGAGATGTACAGCAACCTATTCCACTTCATCTTATTTGGTGCGGGACAAATAGTTCTACAATACCACAAGCGTTCTAAACTCGCATCTCACATGAAATATTTGAAGTGGCTTCTGCAATCAGGTTTGCCCGATGACGTAATTTGCTCGGCCTTGACCTGCCGGTTTAACTTGGCGGTATTGAGAGCGCTGTCCGCGATAGAATACTTTCGTTTTCAAACTGTGCAGTGTGACGCCGGCTTTAACGTTCCGTTTCGATGTCGCGTGGTTAAGAAGTGAGCTCGGTCCGAACTATCTGGTCAGGCGGCTAAGATCGTACTGGAAAAACGTATAGGTTCGTGACAGGGAATGCAACGCCTTCCCCACTGGCATTGTTGGTCAATCTGTTATGTCACACGGTGTAGACCTGTAGCCAGTCTTGCGTCGGTCGCTTTTTACTGTCTGAACAATGTCGGAATGTTTTTTTGTGGAATTCGGTAATCTACGAGTATATAATAAAACTGTATAGGTCAAATGTCTGTACATAGAAAAAATAAATAAATCCGAGTCAGGAGGATGTAAGAAGTGAAATAGAACATATCCGGAAAATTTTCTTTTTTTTTTGTTTCTCTGTCTGTTTGTCTGTTTGTACGGGCTAATCTCCGAAACTATTGGACCGGTTAAAATGAAATTTTGCATAGTGGCTCTTTACATCCCTGGTCAACATTTTGGATACTTTTGATCGCGGAAAATTGAAGAGTACCCGTGGGAGTTAAAAATTACTACGGAAAAGTCAGAAAACAACGCGGGCGTAGCCGCGGGTAGACAGCTAGTACTTTATAAAGAACAATAGTATTTAAAAACAATTGAAGCATTGAATTATTATTATAAAAACAGAAAGACATAATTAATATTATTGTCAAATGTTCTTATGTTTGTATGTTTTATTTTTCCACTCTTGATAAATTACTACTCTGAAGTTGCAGAAAACATATGATTTAAGTATTTTTGTTTTAGAGACTAAAATGTAGATCAATACACCATAAATGTCTCATACCGCGAAAATACAATAGCAACACTTAAAATAATATTCAAATTAATAAAGATATGCTAAAGAAAATATTGAATTCATAAACTAGATAACATACCTATGCAAAAAATATTAAGTAGGTACAATAAAATGCTAGAATCGATTACAGTTACTAGAGTTCGATATTTGTAGTTCTGACAGACCTTTTGTATATATTTTATGTCTCCGGCTGCAGGTCTACGATCTACTCTCAGTCTCTATGCGTATGCGTCGAAGTGCTCTACCGTATTGCAAAACATCAATTTGGCACAACATCGTTAACACCGTTGTATGCAACTCTGATCATTAAGTTTAACCTTCTTAGGCTCAATTTTAGTAATTTGTTTCAGATTTCACAGTAAATACCTAATTACTATTTAATCTTCCACGAATTTATAGTCAATGCCATTGAAATTGTCTAATTACATCGAAAATATCGAAATAATTTACAGATATAATTTTTCTTTACTGCACTAAAATAATTGACATAGTTGCATAATTAAATAGGAAAAAAAGAATGAAAATGGAGGCCTTATCGCTTTGAGCGATTTCTTCCAGGCAACCTATAGGCAACTGTGAACAGTGGGGAAAATAAAACACGGGTGTGCAAATTTATACTTTAACTTACGAGATTATGTACACTTTTTAAACATCTCTAAATTCAAAATGATTGATTTAATTTTATTTTTATTTTGTTGCTTCGTATTACGAATATTTATTCCGCAAAAGAAAAACGTCGCGAATGAAGATGAAAGCTAAAAGCCTAAACTAATATTTTTCTAATGTTTGGGTTGTTTTGGTATTTATTTACTTTGGCGTTGTAAATGTTATGGTACTAAATGTTAAAACGTAGTTTCGCTTCTACCCATACTTATACGCAGAGTTAAAAAAAAAATCAAATGAGACAATTTGGAATGTTGTTTTGTTTTGAACCAGATGGACCAGCGTGGTCTATATAGTTCAAAAATCGAACCCTGATCGAACCACAAACACATTTCGTGTTTCAGATAAATACGGACTGGCGCGTTGGGTAATTTTTCGATACAAAGCTTTGAATTGGTCTTCCATAGCTTCTAAACTTCGATGAAGTACGTACATAAATTATGAACGTACCTAGGTATATCAATAAAAACCTCATGAGATTCAATGGTTGTATTACGGGGCGATAAATGCGGTGGAATAGATTTGATTATTACTTATAGTAGAGAATCATAGCAGTGCATCATAATAACCTTTCAGTTTCACAAGACCAGTTCTGTTATCGACACCTACCTGGGCTCAAAGCGTATGACATCTTCTTAATGAAGTTGGTCAACCTGACGGCCACAATGATGAACGGGAACCCAACTAGTTGCACCGGCAGTTCCAAACCACCATTTTGTCCCAACCCTTCCTCAACGTGACCTAGTAAAACTATAGACACCAACCAAACGCAGCACAGCTTTCTCAGTTCCATTTTTAAAAGTTTTACTTTTTAATCACCAGTTTGAATTTTGTGTTCTTTTCATTCACTCATCCGTGAGCGGCCAGGTTTTTTTAGTTGAAAGGTTTAATTCTTTATTCACCAACTTTAGAGATTTTTCGTTTACAAATTTAAAGTTAGCCTGAGTTAATCTGGTTCTCTATATAAACGTACACAACGACTTTACTTGGTTATCACCGTACAACTGAACGGGCTAGTACTGCCAACATTTGCGATCTGGTTGCTTTCGTAACCTCATAATTATCACTAGTTGTATTAAGCCAGAAAACGAGGTACCACTAATCACCAATAACGATTAAAACAAAATATGTTCTACGCATTTCGCTAACACGAAACGTTGATAATGGTTGATTAACTAACACTTTTTCTGCAAATTTTGTTTAGTCGTTTAGGTTTTAAAATTGAAACGAAGAGTGATTTGAAGCTGGGTCTCAGCTGTGAAACAACTGACAAGCGGCGATCGTGAGCCGCTCTAAGCCTCTCATCAGATTATGTGGTAAACAATAGGACGAAACATTCTAATTGTTACCAAGTGCAAAGGTGGTAGAGCGTCGGTGGCCAACCGGCTAGGACCGTTGACTTCCATTCGGAAGTTCGTGGGTTCAAGTCTTGGCACGTACCCATGTTTTTGATTTTTATTCGACGCTCTTGCGGTGAAGGAAAACATCTTGGCGAAGTAATTCAAAGGTTGTGAGCAACTGTTATACAAACTTGAGAACTTCGAAGCAAGAACCACCGATCTAAAGAACAAGCAGGATAGCAAATAACAGAGAATAAATTGGTCCCGCAAATAGAATCAATATTTGCCGACAACTTGAATCTGAGCAGTTGATCTAATAAACTAAGCGCTGGTAAATCACGTTTTTTCTTTTTGTATTTCCTCTCACCAGTCAATTCATCTCTCTATCATAGGTACGTGATTGAACGAAGAACGATCGTTTTTCGAAAATCGAATACAATATATTAAATTATTTTCATTGGAAGCATTTCGAAGTTCCGAATTTGAAATCGAATGGAATGGAACTATTTATATTACCAGGGGCTCTACTCTTGAAATCAATATCGATCCCGATTTCAACTCAATGCAAATTTTAGACCGCTACTCTTGAAGATCTGCCCGCCAAGAGTTGACAAAAAAGTATTTAAATGTATTGCTGCCGCATGATTTCCAGATTTGGTATTTATATCGGTCCGATGGAGGGACCCTAGCTTTTGCAATGCAGTACTTAAATCCTAGTGCGAAGATTAAAACAATAAAGCCTGTTTGTTGATTAGCCAAATCAGTATAATTAAACATGTCTTTTCTCTGAAATCTCTCGGAACACTATGTTTTTATGGAATAACACCTTTTAAGTGGATAATTTGTATGAAGCATTTTTTTTTCCTGTAAAAGTTGCTTTGAGAAAGTTGATTAGATCCACTGACTGAACATGGTTTTTCAGTTTATAGCTAGCTATCTCTTCATCATCATCATCTCAGCCGAAAGACGTCCACTGCTGGATAAAGCCCTCCCCCAAGGATCTCCACATCGACGAGCTATCTCTTACATCCCGTATACATTTTGAGAGTAAAATAATATCAATCTAGAAGCGAATGACCTTACGAGAATTCTAATCTAGTTTCAAAATCATAGCGACACAAATTGTCCTAATTTGATTTTGCAAGGAGGAACTCGGTACTCCACCGTATGGTGGCGTCTCACACAGAATATATTTATAGAGCTGTTAACACCACCGCGGTAAGAGTACCCCCAAGTACACAAAGGGAAGCGCGCCATTACAGGGACGGAGCGCCTTGTTATTTCGGAATTATACGACGTGCTCTCGACACAAATACGATAAAACCAGTTTTCGTGCCGCCGCTAACCATAAATACTAAAAATTGCCTTTTGTTCCAAATATACCGCTCTGTATTGTCCCCAGATTAGGAATGACCCAGTGACCTTTTAGGCCGTCAAATAGGTGACTAGGGCTTTAGATTAATAGCCGAACATACAAACATTGTGCGTCGAATGTGTACATTGTAAATTGACATTAATTTACAATGTACACAGTCGACGCACAATGTTTGTATGATCGGCTATTAATCTAAAGCCGGCTAGTATTTAAAGTCCGGTAAAGCCTTTTTCGACTCAAGCTTAGGACAATTAAAAAAAAAAACATTGTAAATTGATTAGTATAGTGCGTGGATTATGTATTAACTGGTCAGTATATGGCTGAAAACACACGGTGTCGCTTGTGGGAGCTACTTGTACGAAATTCGAATCCTCTTCGGCGGCATGTTCATCCGAAATACAGTGGTAGTACTTACGAAACTGAACAATTTTCCCTTAGGAACATAGGTTGAATTCTCAAAAATAATATTCAACTTTCCTTATAAACTTTTAGTCTCGTGACTGGCCACTTTGTATGACAACTAGTATTTTAATTTTGGGTTTCAACCTATTATATATTCCTATTATTATATGTTCCTTAGGGAAAGATGTTCAGTTTCAGTACTACCACTATGTTGCGGATGAACAACCAGTTTTACACGGCGTATACTTTATTGACTCCAAGAAAATAAAGAACAAAAGAGAAGAAGAGAAAAGTTCACAGAATCTTACCCGCCCTTGAACATCTGCCCGCTATAAACCGCGCCGTGGGGTTTCCCCTGAATAGTCAATATACGTTCATCTACAGCGCAACAGAAGTCAAAAGACAAAGTTTTTATGCGAAGTAAGATTTTACAAATCACTTTTCGACGTCGAGGCGAGTTCACAATTTGGCTGTCTTCTGTGGAGAAGAACTCGCCGGAAGAAACTCCACAGGCGTTGAATCTTTTTAAAATATTTTTACAAAATTATAATTAAAGAGTGCAAACGACATATACAATTAGAGGAAGGCAACTAGTCAAAGTAGAAAAACTAAACTATATACCTCGAGAACACGACAGCCTTCGCATTTTCTTTTCAGCCGCATCATGGTATAATAATAAATACAGGGTGTCTCAGAACGATCCGACTATTTCGAGAGTGAACGAAACGCAAATTAAGCGAATTGGCTGTATGTAGTGAGTGGCCTGTGCCTGATCCGTTCTTAAATTTTTAATTGCCGCCATGATTTACGCGGGAGAACATCGTTCGTTTTGTGTTCGTGCTTAATTCACTAGCAGCATTACACGAAATCTTCCCTGAAAAGGTCATTTCACGGAGGGGTGACATTGAGTGGCCGCCTCGAAGCCCCGATCTGACCCCACCAGATTTTTTTTATGGGGTTATCTTAAGAGCGTTGTCTACGAGGACAATCCACGTAATTTGGCACATTTAAAAAGAAATATCGAAGAAAAGATAAGCTTGATTTCTCGACAACTTCTAAGAAAAATCTTCCGTAATGTTCGTGAAAGATTCGAGGAATGCCGACAACTAAACGGACGCCATTTGAACAATGTCATTTTTAAAAAGTAAAATTTCATTATTTTTCTGTTTGATGGTATTAATAAATATTAGTTACAAAAAGTTTTTATTTTAACTATATAGCATTGTAATAGTTGGATCGTTCTGAGACACCCTGTACTATATCAGGCGTGCTCAATTTTATGGATTTGAGCAATCTAGTTGAGCAGGGTCCGGAGGAGGTATGACATCATACTTATGTAGGTGAGTATATATAGTTTTCACGGATAGTAAGGAGGATCTAGTCTAGCGAACTGTGTCCTAATTATGTTAGCTCCAGGCGAGGACAATCTTATATGTACTAGCCAGTACATACGGCTGGACACTCGCAGTGCGAAATTCAACCCTACCACTACGCAATACAAGCATCAGGTCAAAGTGTCCAGTCTTATGTGCCGTTACTGTATATTCAATCGCTATTATTAACTATTAGGTATCTAGACAATGAACGAAAGTCAGAAGCTATTAATCAAACCTACACACACAAGGTTTGCGATCAAATGCTGATCTCATTAATCTTGGTCTTGAGCATTATTCGAACCCAAGACTCCACGGTTAAGTTGCAGGCATAATATTACCACTATTATGCTTGCTATTTCGTAGCGGTAGGGGTAAATTTCGTAGTGCGAGTCTCCAGCCGCATGTGCTGTTTTCTGTACTTTTCTATTTTATCTATTCAAAAATTCTCATTTAGTTAATAACCGACCGATTTGTAGGTCTTTCATGTAAATAAATTATCTTTAAACCTAACCTAAACTTTTAAAAAATTATCTCACGGACTGCATGAGAGGACCTTGCATGAAGGCTTTCTTCGGACCATTACCCGGTTGGCAATAAAGTTCCTAAGTGGCATGATGGTTCGGTAACTTCCTACCTCCGAGCGACATTCCAGAGTGCCGCATTTATTTGTCAAGCTACGTACCATCCGATGCCTAGCATGTAGAAGATAGCAACACGACTTATGACAAATAAAGTTATGTTTTAACAAACAAATGATTGACTGCCATATATAGCCTAGTTAGTAGTCTGCCTTCATTTTCACGTGTATAAGTATGTATTTATCTATCTATACGCATACGAGTATAAATAAATTTGACAGCCTCTATTAGCCATAGTACAGGCTCTGCCCGGACAGTGATGCGGGCAAAAAAAATTTTTCAACATAAATAAGCTATGATTGGTGCCTCCTTTTAGACATAATTAGCCTGTGTCAGGAGGCACCGCTCTACCATTACTAAAAAATGTGTTCTTACATAATAAATTTCCTTCCAACCCACCGTCCAATCCACATTAAGTCCTGAAACATTCAAGTTATCTTAATCTAGAGTGTGTACATGTGTGTGTGTGTGTGTGTGTGTGTGTGTGTTTAAGGTAAGGTTACAGTAAAATAGGGGTTCTCAAAATAGCCTCGCGTGTGGAGACAGCTGATTACAGATTATTGCTTGCTAGCTTTTCGATCAACGTAATTGAATTGAGGTATGATGCATCGACGTTAGATAAAAGCGCCCGCCGCTATTTTTATTGGCTTCATTCTAATTTGTGATTAATATTCAAGATGTTTATTTTCTTTTTACATAGTTCTTTAGTTAGGATATCGCTCTTCTTACATAAAATGTGACCTCAGCAAAAACTACATAAATAACTTATTTTATAAAGATTCTGAGAAAACAAAAAAATAAATAAAATTTTGAACTTATATACCTTTTTATTAAGGGTTGCCTGGTAGAAATTGCTACCTTAGCAAAAAGGCCGCCTTTTGTACACTTGTGTTGTTTTATTCTCTTGTGTGCAATAAAGTATATTCTATTCTATTCTGTTCTGAAATTAAATACTTGTTGTGCGTGTTGTGTGTGTGTGTGTGTAACCTAGCCACACATAGCTACTCAATAGTTGCTCTTTCTTTTCGTACCTACGACGTTGGTTCTGAAACTTATTTGATACGCAATAACTATCAAATTGTAAAATAGGCCCCTGCAGTACATTGCATAAATAACTAACAAATACAGTCAAGTGCAACTCAATCTAAACACTAGGCTTGACAACTTTCTTGGAACTTTTTAACGACTAGCTAAAAAGAGCGGAGTATCCAGTGCCGTTACACATTTTTTAAAGACAGATAGACTCAATAGATGGCTATTAAGTCTGAACTACTCTCAAGTCTTGACCGAACATAGTGTACGTACTGGCAGGCTCTTTTTTCAACCTTCCAAATAACGTATTCAAAGAAACATAATAACAACGCTGCCATTTACAAAATTGTTTTGCCTGCAAATCCGCGGGAAAACACAATCCCACTCGACATTCAGAAACACTTCAGAAACATTGCCGATAAATAAAATTACGTATGAGCCGAAATATTTTACGAAGACGGTTTTAGGCTTAGACACGGGAAAACAGTCTGTTTTATGTAGGTATTATGTTGCTTGAATTTCAGTGATTTTTTTTAGTGAAAATAAAGTACCCATCCCATTTATAAAGAACTAGCTTTCCGCCACGGTCAGGTTTTCCCATGTGAATGAGGAATTTTCTCGCAGTAAAAGGTAGCATGTTATTTCCCAAGATCTATTCTATCTTTGTATCAAATTTCAATAAAATCGGTTCAGTTGTTTCCGAGCGTATTACGTAAATTTTACAGAATGTAATAATAATATAAATACTTAGCATTTTATTGTTTATTCTACGTGGCGGTTGTTAACAAACAATGAGGACATTTCTCTGCGAATGTTGATACTCCCTTTAAAGGTAACTAATCTGAAATTGTATTTACCTGCAAAAGCCTGCTCCACACAAACTATAACCAAACAAGTATACAGATACCACTTAGAACTCATCATAAAGAACATTTTGGCTTAACAGAAAAATATATTACGGGTCAGTAGCAATTCTTATGCTGTCTTGCTATAGAATGACCACTTCTTGATTCGAAATCGAATGGTACTGTACAAATTGCCATGAAGGAGAGTGGCGCAACTGCTACAATGGTGCCAAGTGTAAATCACTGATGCCTTAAGCACGGAACTATCATTAGACGCCAGTTTCGTTTATGGTGAAGTGCTCGTAGTTAACAGCGCAATTCGTCTTCAGGTGGCTAGACACGTAGGGGTAGAGGTGGACCGAAGATTTAGTAAGGGTCGTGGGAGACCGATGATGAATGCAGGTTAAGCAGAACTGACAAAAAAACAGCGGGACTTTGTACAGGTTATATTTGGCGTCAGTATTTATGCATATTTTATATACGCAGTCAGTAATAGGTGTAAAAAAAGTTTTGCTAACTTTGCCACCCTTAGTAGGGTGGGAAGTGAGTCACTAAAAACGACAAAATATTTACTTTGTGGTCAGTTGTTTCGAAGTGTTTTTACGAATTTTAAAGGAAATTGGAGCTTTGTTGTGAATTGCTTGCTTTCTTAATAATCTTAAAATATCAATTTTGCGCGTAAAATGGTATAATTTTGATAAATTTGTATCAAACACAGTGAAAAGAGAATTCCGGTCTGTTAATCGCACTATACCCTGAGTTCACACATACGTACATACATATTTCGGAATTCAAACATTATGATGCTACTACACAAAGTTCAAATTCGCGCACTTCTCAAACACCCCGAGTAATCTTTTCCTTTTTTTAATTATTCAACAAAGAGTTTACCAGCAAGTGACACGTTAGCCCAACCATTATTTTATTCAATAGTCCGCGCCGTAAGGTCAAAGCGATAACGTATCGATAAAATAAGGGCACGTCCATAAGTGCCGTGCCGTTGGGGTTTATATGGGCCGATTACGATTAACTCCCTCCCTCTTAACTGTACGAGTGTTACGTGGGTTTACGTGAACACTTACACGTAATAACTGAGTATATACATAAAATTTAGGTCGCACGCCACGGCCTATGAGTTTTCAGCTCTACTAGCTGAGCTGCGTTTTATATAAGACAATGGTTTAGTGCAGTTTCTCTGTTGTTATGATGTACAATGACTCGTCCTGTAACTGGATTCTGTTTGTTATTGCAGTCACGTACTGGGGAAAATGCGCCAGCGTAACTAGAAGATTTTACAAAATTTAATTAGTACAACTGCAAGCAATGGCGTACAACAATATCGTACCAGTTTTCTAATAAAAATAAAAAGGTAAACATAAAACCATACAATACGGCGTAACTTGTAATTTACTTCGAGACTTATTTTTTTTTTTAAGTTCTAAAAATAAAAAGTCCACAATCACTGTGGTGTTTCGGTTTTAATAATCCCTTTTAAAGTGCAGTGACGTTATGTTTACCTTTTTATTACTTTTATTTGAAGACTGGACTTGATATAATACTATGAATAAATAAATTTAAAGGTTGTGTGTATTTGACCAAGACCAACTCTCTTTAGGCCAGCGTGGTCGAATAAATATGGACAGATTACAGCCCGAGCGCCTGTGGGATTTATGACAGAATAATAAAATGCAAAAGAATACCGTATTTAGATAGTTATTTTGGTTTGTGCAAATAATAGCAAACGTAGGACAATATGACATTCACTCTCCTTATTGTTCTCTAGGTATCTTGTTTCGTCTTGTTGTTTATCCTGTCGATAGTGAGGAAAGCATCTTGTTATAATTTCCATTTCAATAATAAATTTCTAGACCCTAGCTAGGTATATACCGGTATATACTCGGTAGATAGTACCACCACAATCTTAGAAAATCGTGGCAGGCATCACACAAACAATAATAAGTAATTACAAAGTATTTCCATATAAGTATAGCTGACTGAATCCTTAAATTTACCAGCTATGCTAGTTGTCATAATAAAGTGAATATAATATTATGTATATTTACGTGTATCATAATAAACTAGTAGCTGTACACAACATTTTATTTCGTGAACCTTGAATGTTGTTCCGGGTTTTATTACTATCACATCTGAGCGCGCAGAAACCGTTCAGAAACGCGGACGTAAGCATTGGTAAAATTAATAAACAAAAACACATGTTTTTCCCTGCCTAGGTGATCCTGAGCCATAACTAGTCGGCTAACCCAAACTGGGACTACTTATGGCAAAATGTTTGAATCCGTTTGTAAAAAAAGTAAATTAAGAAAACTAAAAACCCGACTGCTTTAAAAGCGAACTAAAAAGTTGAAAACAAGATGACGTAGAAGAATGTAGAAATCATCTTTTTCTATAAATTAAAATAATCAATTGTTGTTATCAGTCTTGAGCCTGCCAATTAAATAGAGATAAATAAAGTCATGGAATTAGTAAAAAAAAACATCCAATCAAGTGACTGCAATAATGTATCATATTGATTAAATGTCTTTTTTTACATACATACACATATACGTGTGAAAAACATAACCTTTCCTTTGTAGTCAAAGGTTTGCAGTGGTGATTAGTATAAAACAAAGTCTCTTCCGGTCTGTCTGTTTTTTTAATAGATAAGGCAAATCAAGAGGAAGGTTTATAATATGAATTATACATGCCAAATATACTTAGGAATAACTCACATTAACTATTTTCCTGTGCGAAGCCGGGGCGGCTCGCTAGTAAATAAATAAAACACAAAATAAAGAATGGTTTATATTACTAGATTAGACAAAATCACTCACCAGGGTTTAAAATGTACCCTAATCGCTTGATGAACCTCGCGATCCGGGTAAGAACGGTTAACACCGGAAACCCGACCAACTGCACCGGTAAATCCACACCGGACTGGGAATAAACTTCCACGGAGATGTTCAACACAAACAACAAGACAAATAGACACTTCACTATTAATATAACCCTCATTTTGAATGTTATTCACACCTGCTGCCGCACGAAACTTAAATGCACTGAGCAAATAAACTTTTTTGATAAAAAATAAAAAGGTAGAGACACAAGGATAAGACAGTAGACTCGGTGAATGTAGATTTGATAATGTTAAAGGTTCAGCGAAACAGTCAATGTCATCAGTATGCTGCGTACATTTAATTCATTGCGGTGTTACATAAATCCAATACCAGGTCCATACTAATTACAACCTGAGCTATTTAGGAAACTATCAGCTCGATTGAGTCACTCCAAATACTCGTATTCATTAGTAATGACTAATGAGTAGTTATGTAATGAGTGAAAAATATCGGATTCTAATTAATTTGCTAGGTGGCTTTAATATAAGCAGTTTTGTGTTGCCATAGCCAAAAAGAACAAAATTAAAAATATTTAAATAAGAAAGACATAATTTTTTGTCATCACTACATAGTATTAAACAAAGTCGCTTTTTCTGTCCCTATGTCCCTATGTCCCTATGTATGCTTAAATCTTTAAAACTACGCAACGGATTTTGATGCGGTTTTTTAATAGATAGAGTGATTCAAGAGGAAGGTTTATATGTATAATACATGCTTAATATACTTAAGCATAACCTACAATAACAATTTTCCCGTGCGGAGCCGGGGCGGGTCGCTAGTTATCTATACATATATCACTGACTCTGGCTCTATCATTATTTAAATGACCTTTGACGAGATTAATATTGATCATTATTCTATGCCATCTGTATTTTGACGCTTTTTGTTTTTGCTGTGTTGGTTTTCTTTTGCGTAGGAATGATATATTTTTCTGCGGTAAAAAGGATCCGCGGTAACCGGAGGTATAAGGTACAACCGTACAGAATTTCATTCAAATCGGTTCAACAGTTTCGGAGATTAGCCCGTACAAACAGATAAAAAGACAAACAGTGAAACAAAAAGTTTGAAAAATTTGTTTTTTCTATGTACCTACACATTTTCGACCTCTACAGTTTTATTGTAAAGATAACTCCCTTTTTTCTATGTACACATTTTCGACCTCTACAGTTTTATTATAAAGATAACTCCCGTGCGCCATTCAAACTTTTACTTGAAAAATTGCCAAAAGACCAACTTTGATCGGAAACGTTTCCTTTGGAACGAACTTTCTTACAGGGATTACTCAAGCGGAACTTTAGGCAACGAAAAGAATTTGACAACAAAATAGGAATGAAACATTTTTAATGCATTAAAGCGCATTATCTGACTTGATTCCTGAATAGTCCGTGTTCCTTTTTCTGCCTGTCTTTCCGTATTGATAAATATGTGTGTATGTATATGAAGAAGAAGAAGAAGTATTTTAATAAATACCTACGTACCTACTTCGTTCGTTAACAGCTCATATATGTCCCCACCGAGGGGCTCGAGCCTATTATTAGGTATGTAACGTATTGTGTGCGGTATATATAAGTATTATTTCTAAGTAAGTATTTTATTTATGTATTTCCGTTAGTAAGGAGTCTATTTACATAATTGAATAGCCTTAACCCGCTCAATCTTTTTTTTGCTAGGTTTCCTGGCAGAGATTAACAAGGACATATTGCTACCTTAGCAATAAGGTCGCCTTTTGAGTATTGTATTAGTTTCAGATTGTTTTTTTGTGAACTGTTTAAGTATTTTGGTTTAAAGTATATTGCATTGTATTGTAATAACTAATAACGAACAGCTGTTTCGCGACATGATGTGTCGTTGGCTGACACTGGAACTTCTAAACTTTATAACTATGTTACTAAGTCCATGCTTCTAAATAGTCTTTACGACGCCGCATTGTCCTTGTAATTAAAAAATGTCATTTTTTTGAAATGGCACCCTGGCATAGAAGTACCAACCCAAACCTTCTTGTGAGAGTCTTAAGAGGATATCGAGAGAAATAAAATGGCAACCACATACGCCTGTGTTATAAATCAACAACTACGATCCCCAACCGTGATGATTATGGTAATAAAATAACTTCCTTTTTAAGGAGAAGCCTTAGTCTAGTAGTGGTTTGTTATAGGCTGTAGTGAAACTAGTAGTAGTTTTGTAAGATGTATATTAACCCTATTATTCCTGTAAGTTTCGTACGAGGCTTGTAAATTCCTAGAAAATAGCTTTCAGTGTGATAAAAACAACGGTCCTAATCGTTTCGGAGCAAAATGTCAAAAGCGCATAATGCCAAAGGCGCACAATGTCAAAGGCGCAGAATGACAAAAGCGCATAATGACAAAAAATCTTGTGCATAGTGACAAAAAAGTGTATTATGATGGACCGTATGGAGGACAATTGACTAGTTGGCGAAACTGACGACTTTAAGCAACTGACGAGTTAGGGAAACTGACCACTTATAGATTCCTTCGAAACTGTTGAGTAAGGCGACTCACGAATTAGGAAAAATGACAAATCAACGAAACTTACCAGTAGAAACCCGACTCGTAGAGCTAGGCAGATGAGGGGCAGAGTCAGTCAGGCGATGTCCCATTCATTATGTTTGTCGTACCAACGTACCTACTCTACTATGCCAAGGTTCAAAACTCTCGCCTCTAGATGCGTTAGTACTTGACTAATTTGGGGTATCGCCCGCTCCCCTGCCAATCCTGTGAAGTGATACGTCGAATCAGCGAAACAAGCGTAGATTAATCTATATAATAAAACTGTAGAGGTCGAAAATCTGTACATAGAAAAAAATGCTTAAAACCGAGTCAGGGGGATGTGATATAGCACATATCCAGATTTTTTTTTTTTTTTTTGTTAGTTTGTCTCTTTGTACGGGCTAATCTCCGACATTACTGGACCGATTTAAATGAAATTTTGTATGGTGGTACCTTATATCCCTAGTCAACATCTTAGAAACTTTTTATCCCGGGAAATTATAGAGTTCCCGTGGGATAATTAAAAAACACTGTTAAAACTGTTTGTTAGTTCAGGTTCAGTACATTGTACGGGCTAATCTACGAAACTACTGGACCAATTAAATGAAATTTTGCATGGTGGTACTTTATATCCCCAGTCAACGTATTGGATACTTTTTAACACGGGAAAAAATCTCATTCCTACGGGAAACTGTGCACGGAAAAGTCGAAAAACAACGCGGGCGTAGCCGCGCGCGGACAGCTAGTAAATAAAAAAAAAGTATCAGCGGAATTAACCGCAAAAGGAAGTCAAACATGCCGCCGACCGGTAACGGTGATGAAGAGGGTCCCTAATCTTAACGCATACATAGAGTTAATTTAAGCTACTAGGAGGTTAATTTAACAAGCGATACACGAAGCAGAGGCCTCTCTACTGTGTGGACTGAACGGCGAGGATATAGTCCGGCCCCCCGCCTCGGCCGGTCTTTCCGGCGGCATCGGACTCCCCGAAAACGATTCTTCAACGTCTTCTTATATACTAACCGCCAGAAAAACTTCAATACCGCGTTTTAGGCCTTCAAATCTGATTGGCTGGCGAAGCAATTTCATTTCGTGCTACTCATTGACTGGAACGGCACTCAACGCTGCTGGCGCAAAAAATATGATCGTATACGATAGCGGTAACCGGGCGAGGTGGATGTGCAAAATGATGACTGAATAGAGTTGGAAATGATTTGAGTAAAACACCTCTATCTTAAGATAACCATGTGAGTGGTCTATGCTGGAAGTGTAAAAATGTGTCTTTTCAAACTAACACAAACACTTTAAGCCGTTAATTTAATACAGTTTAAGTTTCAAAAAAGTTTAAAATTCTAAAAAAGTTTAATTATTATTCTGGCAAGACATGCCCTTATTTTAAAACTTACGAGTACGATGATTTTGATTATGACCATTCACAAGCTAAAATAATACAAGTTTTCACATTGAATCATCTCAATTTGTATAATTCGAACGGGTTCAAGTATCAATTTCAGAATTAATGATGTAAAATGATCCAAACCATTAAATATTACTCATGATAGTTGGCAAGTCAAAAGAGACAAGACAACCAAGTAAATTAACAGGAGTTAGGATGAAACACAATTTAGAGAGCGACCTATTCGTATTTTCGGGATCGCCGTGTCATGTAATATTAGAGGAGGTAAATCATGGAGTACAGAACCAATGGAGAACGCTTGCGGGGGCGACCGCACACGCCAAACATATGTTATATCTTGCATACCTCACCACGTTTTTAACCACTAGTGAATCAGATGTCATTGCGTCAGCCACGCGTCGGCCAATTGCAGCCGGCGCAGATACGCGTCGGCCAATTGTAGCCGGCGCAGATCACCTCTCCCCCCGCGCAAATTGGTGACTTTGTTTCTAAGCAAAAGCGTGCGGACGCGCTCTCCATTGGTTCTGTACTCCATGAGGTAAATGAATGGTTCACCACTTAACCGTCGTTACTGTAAACTAGCCTTAATGTAGGGTAATTTGACCCGACTATACCTACCAGTCATAATGAATAAATCAATGAATGCAAAAAAGGCTCCGGGTACTAAGTTAGACAGAAAATTAAAATCGTGACAATTTCAATGTGTAGTTTAAGTACACTTTGGATTTTTTAGTGAACTGTAAAGAGAACTGTATACCGCTCGTCGCTGGTAGCTTTCTTAAAATTTGAATCTGAGCTAGAAAGCTCTTCTCCCAAGTCACAATGAGCGATGGACTGAGATCAAAGTACATAAAATACCGCACGTGCAAGCAAGATAGCCAGATGACCGATGTAAAATTTTGAAGCCTTGGAGAACATCTGGCGCAGTATTTGTCATGGAAATATTTAAAGAGTACTGTTACTTATTAAATCCTCGACACGGGAAACGTTAGATTTTGAATGTTTAGAATCCAAATTATATTGTAAACAAATATTATTAAATACAAGAGGACCTTTTCTCTCAGAAACTTCATCTCGGTGCGTGTGTTTAGCAAAAGAAGGTTCTTCTCCACAACAGCGCGTGATCTTGCCAGAGTTGATTAAGCAGTTACCTCTTTCTTAAATTGTTATTGTTAAGATTTGTTCGTTCATTAAAGTTTTGGCTCTCGAACCAGCCATGGTCTGACGTCATTTGATGTTAAAAAAAATTATAATTAGTTTGAATTTTACTGTAAAAACCGTACTAATGTGGACGAGGAAAATATATTAAGATTATATACTTTTTAGTGTGCATTAAACTTAGAGCAACGCCGGCCTTCCGTACCGGACATTAAAGCATAATATAATCTATTCTATTCTATTCTATTCTATTGACGGTAATAATAGGGTTGATCACGCCCAAACAAGCACAGTAGCAGGGCGCGCAAATGATAAAAGTTTTAACCTCTGTTTGTAAGCTCGTTTGTTGGAACACGGCGTTCAACTCTCCTACGGCAATGAAATAGAATTTCAGGAATGAATTGTTCCCTTCATCTCCACATATCTTTCTGTTATCTATACTATAATAATTATAAAGAGGAAAGATTGGATTGTTTATTTGTTTGTTTTCATTGAGTAGGCTCCAATACGACTGAACTGATTTTAATGAAACTTGGTACAAAGATTAAATAGTCCTTAGGAAAGGACATAGGCAACCTTTTACTATAGTACTATTATTTTCTTATGTGCTTTTACTGGAAAATTCCTCATTCCTACGGGAAAAAAATGATAACGCGGGCGGGGCCGCCGGGCGTAAAGCTGTAGTTAATGATATACCGATACTTAAATGTATATTTTTAGTATCCATAAGTAAGTACGGTCTAGTGCAAGGTAAGCTGAACACACGCACCGCGATTATCTCCCTTAATAGATAAATACGGTGCAAAGTTCAAAGTATTCAGCTTAGCGTTCCAGTCCTTGATAGTGGAGACTACTAGTTTCTTGTGAACAGCAAATTATGCGTGATGATTTTGTAGACAGGCTTTCTTTTCTAGTTAGTTATTTATTTTTCATTTCAGAGAATCCTTATAGTATATTTGCAAACAATTATTGCTTTAGCCGCCAGACTTACTTTCAGTTGATTTTTGTCATTATTTATTAACCTCACCTATAATTTCCATTGCTGACTGTACAAAATATGTTAAAAAGACCAACTGGCCGAAGCATCTACTCAAAAATATTTAAAAGAATAAAATTCCTGTTTCAGTCGCATCAGCCGAATCCCACGAAGCAATCGCTTATTCACTCGTAGGTCATAGAGAGGAAAGTTTCATCGTAACACCAAATAACAATGGATGCTTTCGATTCCACCCTTTCCGTGTTGCGTGCCAAGGGCTTGTTTGGGGTACGTATCTGCCTATATATTGTCATTCCCTTTATCCGATCTAATACTAAAATAACGTTATTTATAATTTATTATATTGAGCCTAAAAGATCCATTTACAAAATTAAAGTAATATAAAAAAGTACGTAAATTGTAATACTTAATTTGATATTGATGACTAACCCTAAAGTAGGCACTATTGGTAGTTAGACTTATATAGGATGTGAGAGACGGCTTAGAAAATACTGAAAAATAAAAAAAATCGGGAAAAAAAATCATTTTAGGGTGCTCCCTCACCGGGAGCATTCGCGTGTAATGTAACGTTACAGATTTGAGCATTACATCAGTGAAGGAGGAGAACCGAGCATTACAATGCGCACCTTGTAATGATACAAAACGGGCATACATCAGTGAAGGAGGAGAACCGAGCATTACAATGCGCACCTTGTAATGATACAATGTGTAATATCTTGATACAACTTGTAACATCAATGCGCTTCACTGCCCCTAGCCCCCCGCCGCTATGAAATGCTCAAAGTCGAATCAATATTACATTACACGCGAATGCTCGTCAGTCAGGGAGGTATTATTGTAATGTAATGCTCAAAGACGAATCTATAATGTTACATTACACGCGAATGCTCGTCAGTCAGGGAGGTATTATTGTAATGTAATGCTCAAAGACGAATCTATAATGTTACATTACACGCGAATGCTCCCGGTGAGGGAGCACCTTTACATACAAATTTCCTAAAGATAAAAATTACTAGACTATGGTCAGTTTCATGTAAAGTCGGACAAAGTTTCATTGTCCTCTTTCTTTTATTGAAAGTTATTAAAAATAATGTAACGCCAAAATTTTACTTAATGTCTTCTATCTACTACGGTATGCCTAATAACGTATTTTGCGATAATTTCCTATAGTTTTATAGTATCGTATGAAAAAAAAACGTGCAAAATTTTATAATACACAATGATAACGATTACAATGATACGAGATTGTACATAACTCAGGAATGCCGCAACGTAGGTATTTGTTACAATTACAAATTAGGCCTGATGTATCCGCGTTATTTGTCCTTATTAGCCGCGGTAAAAGGGAGGGAGAAGAAAAACAAGACACCGTCAGTTAGGGGAACGTTACGGTAGTTATCGGGCGCCTTCATTTCCTCAAAGCGGGGAAAACCCGGCAAATCCCTCGTTATGGTGAGCGGGACCTGGGAGCTTGAATTAATCATGAGACGCCGCGATACGTGCGTAGGAGTATATCACAGTAAACATACAAATATTAAGGTTGCACCACAAAATATTTGCTTAATTATTAATTCATTTTTTCACTGTACAAATAAGTTTGTTGATTTCTAGATATATGTAGGTATGTATATTTGTTTATAAATAAATCCAAATTCAGGCCAAGCTAGAAACACATTTGCTGAAAGTTGTATCCATATAAAATCAACGAAACCTCAGTAAATTCAATGTGTACTTTCTTTGTGGAATCCCAAGAAAATGTACATAATTATCATTATATAAAAGTATTAAAAAGCTATATTTCTCCTGAAGAAAACACACCTGTGAAGTAATTCAAAGGTTGTATTTGAAGTTGACCAATCCGCACTGGGCCATCGTGGTCGATTAAGGCCTGTTCAGCCTAATTTCAGGGTAGAATCGAGCTCCTCGGTATATGAGCTGTTAACGGAAGAAGCTATCTTTCAGATTTGCGACATTGTCAATAACTTCGTAAGAGATGCGGACCTTCACTACATAGTATAAAACAAAGTCGCTTTCTCTGTCCCTATGTCCCTCCCTTTGTACGCTTAAATCTTTAAAACTATGCAACGGATTTTGATGCGGTTTTTTTTAATAGATAGAAAGATTCAAGAGGAAGGTTTATATGTATAATACATGCATAATGTACTTAAGAATAACCCACAATAACCATTTTCCCGTGCGGAGCCGGGGCGGGTCGCTAGTAGAGTATAAATAGAAAAAGATGCGGACATTTTGCTACCGAACGATGGCATCGTCCTAATCATGGTTTAAGAAAACAAGGTCTAACCATTAGGCCACGTGACTGACACGGGCCTACGTCATTTCTACGTCATTTTGCCTATTCATCCTTGTCGAATGCGTGTAATAGACAAGGATGAACAGCGCAAAATGACGTAGGCTTGTGTCAGACACGTGGTCTAACGGTTAGACCTTGTTTTTTTAGACCATGGTCCTAATATAACGCGAATACGCGATCAAACATATTGATGTCGAATAGTGTCATCTCATAATAGATGACTCCATACATTTCACGATCGTTCAATTGTGCGTTCGCGCGATGACCGGGTATTCGCGTTCCATTATGACGATGCGTAAGACAGAACAAAAAATCTGAATTACAACAGCAAGGCTTGTGGGAACCCTTGTCTTAGCCAAAGCAGCCATGACGTCAAACCTCCCTGCTTTACGGCTTGCGACAAGCAAAAGGCGTTTTCCATAAACAATTTGACACATTTCATAATCATTGAAGTGAATAATTCAACTCAAGCGAGTAAGAATCTGTAATCATTCAGACGTTTAATTTTACATAGTGATACCGCAGACGGCGCCTTATGGCTTCTGAATATTCATTACTTAATATGGAGGACGTAACAAGGGCTGCTTCAGTAGACATCTCTCAAATAATACCTGTAGACATATATTAATGATCCAATTTTAATAATGTGAAAGCGTCTATAGTGTTCTACCCATTTAGGACTAGAGAGTTTTCCCGTGAGAATGAGGCATTTTCCCGCAGTAAAAGGTAGCTTATATTACTCAGAGTGAACGAAGCTTCCTATGGTGAAAAAATTTTTTATATCGGTGCAGTAGTTTTTGAGTTTATTCGTTACAAACATACACACAAAAATACAAATCTTTCCTCTTTATAATAATATTAATTAATAATATATAAGTATGATAATAAATGACGACGCAATTAATTCGGCATGAGGTACCATACTTTATAATCAGTCTTAGAAAGTAATTTAAAAAATAGCCAGTTTTACTCCAATATTGTAAAGTTTAATTCAGACCTTTCAGATTTCATACCTTTTATTTTTACATTCTAAGGCAGACATTTCTTTTTGGCATACATTTCTTTAAGGCGAGACGATTCTGTCAACACATATTATGTGATTTGGTCAAGGATCTTACAAGTAATAAGTGCATCCTTGGACTTACTTGGACTATTTAACTATAGTATAAGCATCAGAGAGTAAACAAGAGGTTGATGCCCGTAGGTAGGTGTCATCTGAAGGTTTATGATATCTATCAGAGATTATAATTTATTAAACACAATATTGAATTACATTCTAAACAATATCTTTTTTTCATGACATTCATTCCGCTATCATCCTGTTTTCCGTCAGTTTCGACCAAGGATCTTATAAATTGTACGTAGTACTCTTGGTTTCGACCAATAGGAAGTCACCCAATAAATCGAAGCGTGGCCTTTCCAATCTCTTTGCAATAGATAGCTGCATGACATAGAGCAATCAGTCACAAGTAGTCACAACCCCGCAAGGATGTTATAAGTATATATAATACGTATAACATCCTTGCAACCCCGAGATAAAACCTCTTTGGACTCACATTTCCATTTAAATTAAATTGAATTCACTGGCCAAATTAATTACTTATGTTCCTACTGGAATTTCCTTTATGGTACCTATAGTTCACTTCCGGAATAGTG
Organism: Teleiodes luculella; assembly: GCA_948473455.1. Lineage (NCBI taxonomy): Eukaryota > Metazoa > Arthropoda > Insecta > Lepidoptera > Gelechiidae > Teleiodes > Teleiodes luculella. The sequence goes on along the minus strand of OX419582.1, from coordinate 25,016,526 downwards.
GTTACTCGATTTGTTTGCAACGAACACGACAAGCTTTTATGATCATATGAATTGTATAATGTAATGAGGTTTTAAGTTAATAGTTAATTTTTTATGGAAAAAAATATTTTCTTTTTAGAGAGTTTCAATACAAGTTTTTTTTTAAAGTAGATTTGCATTTAATTTATTATAAACTAATATAAAAGAAATGAGTTTCAATTAGATATATTTCTTCAAATTAACTACATAGCCTGAATTTAGATGGAATATGAAAGTTACGATTACTTTACTAACATAAAAAAAACGCAATTCTTTATCCCTGCAGGCACGCAGTATTCAAGTACTAGAATACGCAAGGTGTTGTATATAATTTTATTTTTCTTTCTTTGTAATATAGAAGAGTCAAAGTGGAGTAATTCTTTGAAAATTATCTAGCCACGATGTTGCCTCGGCGCAAAATAGGCTGCTGCATGCCACAAAAATGTAGCAGTAAGACACTGTTATTTATATTGCCTTTAAAAATTATGTGGCATAAATGAGCTTAACCCCAAAAATTTGTATAACTCATCAATCAAAGCCATAGTCTTTGCTTCGAATAAACCATAATAGTTTTTAATTTAATATTTTGTAGTTTTCGGACGAAATTTGGGGATCTACAGAATGGGATCCAGTAAGAGCAAGAATAATTAAGAGTCAATAAATAAGGATGGCTCTGCTTAAAGCGATTGCGGATTTTTCTCGCTCCTTCTATTACGAGTACTATATCGTTGTTCTGAGTTCTACCCTTTTCATTACAAACCGTGTAGTCACAATCATCATTATCAGTCACAATAAAAAGAACAAAAGATTAAAAATTCGTTCTTACATAATTCAGGTATGTAAGGTTCGACTTTATATTATTATCGCACAAAAAATAAAATTACAATTTTAATTATTCATTAAGGCTCCTATAAGAACACATAATGACGTCATATAAGAAGTTAAGAAGCTTTGCTCAAACCAAGACGACTAAGCTAAGCATTAAAAAAGAGATCAAACATTCTAAACTAGGCGATGCGATATCAGTTTTAATAATAACTTTTTCTTTTAATACATATTTCGGTCAATTTGTATGATTCCGCGACGCTTGTCATTCATGACACATGCTATTCTTATTTACGTAATATAAATTGTTAGACGTTTATTTTAGCGTACTTTCACGGTATAAGGAATTAACCCTATGGGAAATTATGTGTATGAAGTGAGCCGTATTTTTACTATACTCTTTCTTACCCCATCTGTCTGAAACCTAACAAGGGTTCGCTCTCGTGATAGCGGTCCAAACTGGATAGGATTTTGGGTGACGAAAGAGAACGGAAGTATGGGTTATTTATAGCTATTAATTTACTCTTTATATCAGTTTATTTTAGCAATATGCTCAATTTTTATAAAATTTCGCACTTTTTTTTCACACAATAACACTGTTTTTCTCGTATAAATGAGAATTTTTCCCGCGGTATAATAATAATAATAATATAATAAGGTAGCCTATGTTCTCCCCAAGGCCTATTATATCTTTGAACCAAGTTTGGTTAAAAATTGGTTGTGTAGTTTCGGAGTCTACGAGTATTCCATGCAAAAAAAAACAATTATTAATAAAATTGATAAAGGAATTAATCTTCTTCTTCTTTAAGTTGCGAATCGAAGGAATTAATAAAAGTAATATTATAAGTGAGGAATTAAATCTTTCCTCACTTATATTATTAGTGTACATAAATAAATATATATAGGCCTTTTTAAGATTAGTGTTTAGGCAAGCAAACTGTACTTTTTGGTTGGTCAAAATCCACAAAGCTGTGAGAAGCAACCTTCATTGCCAAGAGGTAAAACTGACTCCTTTACTTAGTGATTATTAAAAAGCGAAAGTAACATAACCTGTCTATAAAATAGACCTATGTATAAAAAAAATCATGGAAAAAAAACTACAAAATAAGGTACACTTAGGAGAACACCAAGCAGTATGTATAAATATTCTTTATTGTTACCAATAAATAATAAACAAAACTGAAATATTACGCGTAAATATTATGCGTTCGTTAAAATATAAAATAGCAGTAGAACAGCATATTAAAAATTCTGATATTCAAATAAAGAAAGGAACTTTGCACTCTAAAACTCCTTGTTTAAAAAGAAAGCAAAGATTCTTTAAAAACAGCGCGTTGAGTAGGCAGGCGCAGGCGCAGACTTAAAGGTTGAGAACTAAGCTGTAAGTAGACGAATCCTGGTCAAATTAAATTAATTTATTCGACTAAATTATTGTCTCGCATACTTTTAAGGTATTGTAGAGCAGCCTATAACAGTCCACTGGTGGACTAAGGCCTCTCTCCAAGACAGAAGGTGGAGGAAGGATACCCATGTGGCGGCGAGCCATTAGAAGAGTGACCAATTAGAAGCCAAGGCCTGAAACGCGCTACCAGAGTTTTTTGCTATCGGGCGGGGTAGTGCCGCACTACCCGCAGCGGGAAGGTGAATGTCCCTTCTGAATATATATACTTTAGTGGCACAGGTAAAAATGCCAGTACCACACTAGGGAGCTCATGGCAGCAGAGAATCTACTCCCGACTTAAAACTGTCAAACAATCTGTGAGTTACTTAAGTACCTACCTTGTTCGTGCTCTGGAATATCGTTTATTAATTAATAATCTATCTTAACTGCGCTATCAAGATTGAGGGCCATTTCATAATGTAGTCATATGCTAAAATCAGGGTAGCTTTGAGTTACTTTGTAGGTGTGTGCATACTCATGTGTAAACATTGTTATACACTTCATCTTGGAGTCGGTGCCAGCTAATATCATCACCATCATTTCGACCAATTTTTTTAACAAAGATTTTCTTTGCCGTGAGATCGTCGGAAAAACATACTTAGGGATTCGAAAGTCAAAAACACATTGGTACGTGCTGAGTCTTGAATCTACAAAGTCGACGCAAATCGCCAACATGATCATTTCGCAAACCGGCGCGATTCGCCAACTTGCTTATTTCACTATCTGGCGCTATTGGTCTACTTCAGCCATTCGTCAAGAGCACGGCTTGTATACTTGCAAACTTCCGAACGGAAGTCAACGGCTCTCTAGCCACTTTGCCACTGACGCTCTTACATTATATGGCTCGTTTATTTTCTACAATAATTCTTTTTGTAAGCTTGAAAAAATAAAGAAGAAGGAAAAAATCAAATTCTTTGAGCGCTATTTAATTGAATCGGGGTTCAGTGAGATACGACAAAATGGTTTAGATTCCAACTCTAAACAGTGATAACCACAAAGCCGCTTACAGACGTTAAAGCTTTAGAAAGCTTCTCGACGCGAGCTTCAGCTTTCACGTGCGATGTATACAAGTGTAGGTCTTAAGCGCAGGCCACACCGCCAGCGGGCGAGCGAGCGAGCGAGCCGGGCGAGCATCGTTACATACTTCGGTTCTTAACGCGAACTACCGAGTTGCAACGTCAACTATGTAAACCTTGCAAACGAAATAACCAAAGATGCCAGCGATACTATCGGTCACCTATTTAGGGTAGCTTGGCTGCGTGAACTGTCCATTATATCTGTGGTGTGAACCAAAACGTGTGAAAAGAGGTGAAACGATGCCTGTTCCCGCCACACGGCGGCGCCTCTCTCTCGCTCTCCCGCCACCGCTCGCTCGCCCATTCGTAGGTTTCGGTGTGAACCCACATATTATAACCTTACCAATCCAATATTCCGCTTAGTTTGTATAGTTTCCTTCGCGTCGCTTCGTCCACTCGCTAGCTGGCGATGTGGCCTGCGCTTTATATTCTCATACTCAATCAAATCTAATGTTGATATTCTTTCACAAGTGGATAAGTTGATAACAATGTGATGGAGTTACTGACCTTATATAAATAAACAATATCCTAAATACATCTAAGTGAGAGGTATATTAATAAAAATAGAGAATATCGCACAGTCATTGATAGAGGACAAAATAAACATTATTTCAAAAAATAACTTATACATAAGCTAAATTGTTTAGATATATTTCTTATAAATTATTTGCACAAATTTTTCGGTTAATTGTCGCGCCGCGCCCCACGTAGTAGTATGTAGCAGATTTAGTTTGCGACTAGTAATAAGGGGCAACGGTATAGGTAATAACCGGACATTTCATCATCATCATCATCTCAGCCGGAAGACGTAAGTGCCCTTATATTTCGATGCAGTTCCATGCCATAATATAAGAATATAACAACATAATAAACATGAAAGCTTTTAAAGTATACAAGAAAATCCTCCTTAATAATTTTGAAGATACCTCCTAAGTAGGTACTATGCGTGCCAAATAAGAATAGGACTGGGAAGGACGCCATCTTGTCAGTCCCTCCTTTTCTAATTTGCCAAATAAGAAAAGGAGGGACTGACAAGATGGCGTCCTTCCCAGTCCTATTCTTATTTGGCACGCATAGTACGATACGACCACGTGCAAGGTGAAGTGAGTACACCAGCCGCGATTCTATTCTTTATTCATTGGTCATAACAACGGTTGTGTAAAATATGAAATATTCAGCTTAGCTAACTCTTGACTGTACCCCTAACCCTAAACTTTTATGTGTCATTATTATTCTGTAACCAATTAATTTTAGGCCTTCTTAAGAAATTAATACATTTATTATATCATGGGGATTAGTATTATTTGCCCCTCTAACATACCCGGTCCACGCGTGACAGACCTAATTTTTGTCGTGCTTATTCTCTTATCCTATTGGAGGATATTTCAATATGGCGGATTTTTTGACAGTCAAATGTGCGACAAACTTTTGTCATAGCCCTGCATGTAACGGGGGTTGGTTTGTACCTAGGTAAGGGTATAATAACCCTGGTGTCGCAAGTCAGGGCTGCGCCACGCCGCGCCACTCAGCCAGTGTCGCACCGGAGCCCGTATCGGACGCACGTCCCACGCGCCAACCCTCACCAAACTTCGCAACTTTACACTAACAGTGCAAATCCCTTAAACAACCAACCCCACTAACGACAATGCTACCTATCTCCCTCTAACGCTTCCGGCGAAGTTCGAAGTGATCAAAGTATTAATCTAATCTTTAGTGGCTGTTCGCGACAACAATGAAAAGTACACGGTTTGGGTAATTTCTTAGTAACGTTTGTTGTGGGGTCACAGTGCTTTGGGCGCTTTCTATATCGTGCCCTCGGAGGAGCAAGCCCAATTTAAAGTTGCGAGGTAAGTTGCAATACTCATAAAAGCCGTACTAAACTTACTTTTAATATGATTTATGAGAGGTAATTTGGAAAACTAAGTTTACGTAGCTCAGCTTTTAGTATGTTTATTATTTTCTCCCAAAAGAGTTTTACGCTTTTTTGAAATATAAGCGAAACATTATAGTATGAAAGTGCAAAGCGAACGTAAGCCTGTGCGAATGTTACAGTGCAAGTTTGAACACATATTTTTTATCAAACTTTTTTATTGTTTAGTGTTTGTGTTGCCTTTTTAAATCTAAGCATTATATTTTGTATCATATTTATTTATTGTCTGTTTTTGTGTGTTCTCATCTTTATAATACAAACACAAAATCTGATATTTTTGGTTGATACTTGTAACTTATCAAGTATATTGCTACAGTTTTCAATAACACATTTGGAATTTCCGCTGACGCTTCATTGGTCGTATTATTTCTACTTAAAAAAAATGTTGGTTTCAAGTAAGTATGTAAAAAGAAATTCTTCTTGGCCGAAGTGATACATCAACGCCAGTTGAATCCACCGAAGCTAATTATGCTGAACGATAGTAAAGCCCGACTAAAGAAATAAGAAACCTCGCCATATTGCGGAATTTCTATGGAACTAATTTTATAAAGGAAATTGTTGCCATAGTCGTAAAAATATACACGTGGCGCCCCCAGAGCAGATTTCTTATTTCTTTGGTCAGGCATTTAGTTTATTTTATTAAAAATTCCCGTTGTCCCCCGCGGCTGACGACTATTTAATTTTATTTTATTTCGTGGGGGATAACGGGAATTTTTGTTCCCGCTGTCCCCCATTCTCATCTTTTTTTTTTATTCGGGGGACAACGGGAAAAAAAATCCCATTGTCCCCCGCGGGGGACGACGCCGTGGGGGACAACGGGAATAACCGTAGCCTGCTAGGCTGCCAATAAAATTGTAAGATAAAGCATTAAGCTAATTATTCTGTATTACAATACAATTATTCTGTATTTTGTAAAATTTCAGATTTCTAACAAACAATGCAACCATAACCACAATAACTACCTACACTACACTACACACCCTACTACAACTACACTACACCACTACTTATTATTATATCAGAACACTTTTACATCTACTTGCTATAATTTAATTTAAACAACGCTTTACCATTTGTTTTATTATACGTGAAAACACATTCGAAAAAAATATTAACATGTAGCGTCTACCGCAAAAAAAAATGCGCAGGTCAAGATAATATTTTCAATACATTAAAAATCTATACGTTTGTTAACGCGTCACTTTAGAACGAATTCTTCAAGAAAATAAAAAAACAAAATATCGGGATTACCTGAACCTGTTTGAATGGAAAAACTAAAAAAACGTAAACTTTATAACAGAAAAATTCTGAAAACAATTAATTGTTCAGGAATTTAAAGCAGAATCCCCTAAGATGAGTTATTTTTAATTTGTGAACTATTCAATAGTGGTTAAAGTAACCTATTTGTTAATCTAGAATACAAACTATCTATCATTAGTCCAATTTTCATTTCAATCTGTTCAGTAGATCAAGCCTGAAAGCAGAACACCAATCAAAACTTACAACAGAGCAAAGCTTTTTAAAATCCGCCGCTATTAAGTGTTTTTGGAGACCTAAGTCTTAATGTATAAATTATTTTGACTTTGACAAACACACAAATATAGCTACTTTCTTGTTAATAAATATTAATGCGATAGTAACATCTCATCATACGTTTAACCACCTCACTAAAGTTCCAGTTTTCATATAATAACAATAATAATAAGACGCATTGTCGAGTGCACACGAAAACCTGGCGTGTGTTTAGTTGTCAATACACAGCTTGCGCCGTTGACCCGAATCCCTCAAAAACGTGGCCTATTTCCGCCCGCCATTCTTATTCAAAACTTTTATTATGCTGTAGCAAAAGTAATGGCGCATGAAACTCAATGATTCGAAAGGGTCAATACAAATACTTTAGATAAACCAGTCCATGTAAGAATTCAAAAATAAAATTTTGTTTAAATTCTCGACAAATATTCATGTGTACTGTAAGAAAACAAACACAATTGACGCATATATCCAAGGATCTTCCTTGTGCACTCGCGCTTCGCTTTTCTTAGATGCGCTGCGTTTGACGCATAAGATCTAACTTACTTTTTTTCATCGACTCTCAATACGGGGCTCTTCGGAGCCAGTTGAGTCGTTCCATTTTTTTTTCTATTTTTTCTGGCATTGGTCAACCACAAAAAGAATAAAAAATGAAGGAAACAGCGGAAACCAAAAATAATTCTTGTAATTTTTTCACATTTCGGAATAAATCTGTTATTTTCGTCATGATTTCTCTATATTATTTGTCAAAATATATAAAAGACAGCACACAGGTTTATTCAAGAAATAAATTATTTCTGTTTTCAGTTAGGATTCGGGTCGTTTTTTAAAGTCGGTTAATAAAATAATAATATTTTTTTTAAACGACGTAATGAAAAGTCATCTAAATATTTGGCTGTATGAACCGGATTTTCTATGCCTTACTACTTATTAAATATAGAAAACTGAAGCCTAATAACTTAGAGCAACGCCGGCCTTAGAGCAACGCCGGCCTTCCCTAAGCCTAATAATGATTATAGAAAGAAAAATCGCGCTTCGTTATTCTGGGTAATAAAGTGACTAGCAGTAACGCCTTTGTTTCAGAAGGTTATAATCGTTTACTAGATTAGAACATGACTGGCTTCAAGCAGGCTTTACCAGGGGAGAAATTAGGTATATAAAAAAAGCCGCGGGTACACGCAAGTGATACAATACAATATACGTCTTTATTGTACACAAAACAGTACAGTGAAAAAAGTGTAGAAAGTGTAACATGTAAGCGGCCTTACTGCTAAGCAACAATTTCTTCCAGGCAACCTTAGGTCGAGGAGATACATACATATGTAGGTAATACTGATCTAATAACAAAAACCTCTTTACTGTGTTCTAATAATTTGTTAACTATGTATTGAATGTCCGATCTACTTTCTCTTTTGAAAACTTACTTGTCATCAAATTCAATCAATAATTGTTCAATCTTGTATTTCTAAGTGGGGCACAGCTATTACTACTTTATTTTGGAATTGAATTCAAAATACTGATATTCGTATATTGAGCGATTTGTTATTAAAAAGGTTAAAAAGGAAGAACTAAAAATCCGCCTAATTTTTTTTGTACTGGAAATTAAGAAAGAAGCTAAATTAACGGTATTCTTTTTTTAAAAAGACAATATTATACCAAAAAAATGCAAGCAGTAGGCGGGACCAATTTCACCTTCATTTTTTAGAAATGGGTCCCACCTGCTAGCATTTTTACAAAATATAAAGTTATTAATTTCAGATACACTTGTTTCTTAACTGTCAGTATACTTGTCCAATACATACCTATGCATTGAAGTCAAAAAACATCACTCTCTTTTCTTTGCTTAGCGCATTCGGTGAAAAAGAAGGTATATCGGCACAGAATACATACCTAGTACCTAGTAGCTACTGTATCAGACAAAGTGGACCTAAAGCTAAAACACATTATTTATTCACCAAGCTCAAAATAAAGTCACTTTTCCTCAGAGGACGAGGCCAGAACCTCGTATTTGTAAACTTTCGGGAATTGGAGATAGTCAGAGAATCTGTAAATAAATAAAAGCTACCAAAAGCCAGGCGTAATTTAATTATTTTGTGCTGCCTACGCCCCTGTCCTTTATTATTTTTCTTTTGGGAATAATTTTAGAACAGTAAAATGACAACTCAAGTAGACAATATATCGATACCAAACCGAGACTTAATACTCGTAATCCTTACTAATATTATAAATGCGAAAGTAACTCTGTCTGTCTGTTTGTTACGCTTTCACGTCAAAACCACTGAACCGATTTTGATGAAACTTAGTAAGGAAATAGAATAGACCTTGGGGACGGACATAGGCTACTTTTACCGCGAGAAAATATGTTACACCCATGGGAAAAACTGGCGCGAGTAGAGCAGGCGAAAAGATATGATAAAATGATATGTACAGAGATTAAGCCTTGGAAAAAGACATAGGTTACCTATTACCGCGGGAATATACCTCATTCCCATGGAAAAAACTGTGAGTGTGTGCGGAGTTCAAGTTAAATGCGAAAGTAACGCTGTCTGTGTTTGTTTTGTTAGCGCTTATTGAAGGTCAGGTGCAGAGAGACAGAGAGTGATTTAGGCTACTTTTTCAGGCAGGAAAACATCCCATTCTTACGGGAAAAGTCGAAAACCAACGGAAGCGTAGTCACAGGCGGGCAGCTAGTTAAAAAATAATTCTTGATATTTGTCCTACTGTAATTCGAACCCGAAACCTCCGTAACGTCAGGCGAGCTTTTGACCACGGAGGCTGCTAGTTGATTTTTAATTTCCCTGGGAATAGGTAATATAAATGTAAATATAGTTACTAACTGTACTGTTTACAAAACATACTAATCACAGTTTTGTGTTTGTTGATTTTTTATAAAAGCTTAGGTTAAAAGTTAACATCAGCCTGGGAACAGACAGACTGATAGCCCACAATACAGGATACCCAAGTGTGGGTGTATGTCAGGAAATAAGTATTTTTAGAATAAACCATAAATCATTTAATCAAATGTATGTCCATATTCATTATTCATTAATTATTCAAGTGCCTACTCGCACTTCAAACTTCTGTATCCACGAAACTTTGTTAGAAAAACTCTGTGCATTCAAAAATAATGTAGTATACGTCTTATAGGAAGTTTATTGCGAGAAAAAATGTAGTTGGCCCGCCCATATTTCCTACGATATTTCAGGCCTTTTTCAGTAAAATGGATCGTAAGCTCTCGCTACTTAAATAAGAAAAATGAGCGCAGTTGTGTCGGGGCGCTAGAACGTAGTTGAACTTTAAAATCTACCAAGTGCGAGTCGGACTGAGGGTTCTTTACAAACCTGTTGTATATTTTTTCCTTTTCGTGTGAAAAGTTTTCGTATAAAACGTTTATTTCATGCAAATTTCAGGATTCTAGATCGACTGGAAGTATCCTTTAGGTTTTGATTCCCTTGCGAGTTTCAAAATATACAGCTTAAATTGCTGTTTCGTTTGATTCCGTTACTATAGACGTTTGATTTTGTTACAGCTGAAAGGTATAATGGCTTGAGTATTTGATATGAATTTCAATTTAATATCAATACGCGTTCATAAGGAAAAGGTAGTAATTTTTAAATTAATAAAAATATATTTTTTTTAATATAAATTATGTAACTAAATAAATTATGTAACTAAAAATATATGCTTTTCGCCATTTCCCCTTTATTTGTGCTATAAAACGTTGCTTTGTATCAAATTTCAAGATTCTGAGTTTATGAAAAGTACCCTGTAGGTTTTGGTTCCCTTGTGATATAAAAAAATTGCGGTGTAAACGGCTGTAGCGTCTAATTGCGTTGACTTAGAAGTTTGATTTTTTCACAGTAGACCTGAATATTTGATATTTTCAGCTTGATATCTCCACGCGTTCCTAAGAAATAGGACCTTGATAGACTGACAGACAGACCGACAACAAAGTGACCCTATAAGCACAGAAGGTTCCGTTTTTTCCTTTTGAGGTACGGAATCCAAATCAAATCAAATCAAATCAAATTATTTATTTTTAACTTTTGGACACTTTTTTGGACACTTAGTTAAGTCAAATAAAGTTACATTTAGTGGCGAGTTCAGCAAAGCAAAATGTACGGTCCAAAAAAGAGGAAGGATGTTATAAGTACTATTATATACGTACAACTACTTATAACATCCTTGTGTGGTAGGGACCACCCAAGGATGTTGGATGTCAGGCATAGGTAATTTACAGTCACTCGTTTTATTGCTACTAGGCTACCAGGACAGGATAGGTTTTTATGTAGGAATTCAAATAAAGAAAGCTACCTTGACACCATAGAGGTAGAATATTTTTTTTGCTATCTATGCCTGACACCGGAATGCGAAATGCGGCTTTTCCAACCTGACACTGACAGAATTACAGAATTATTACTATTGAATTGAATTACATAATGAACTTTAAAATATCTTTAAACAATTAAAATGAAATTGCAATCTGTTATCCTACTAACATTAGCAATATATGCGCTATTGATAATATTGTTCCATATGCAATACCGAAGAAGCAAAAGAGTAACGGTACCACCACTCAAACGGTGGGATCTAGAAAAATGTACCGTCTTTACAAATATCTTCTTCAGATGTGTAACTTATTTGCGGACGAATTGCTCGGAAGAACAAAAAGAAAACTATTGTAAAAATGGTAATAAGTTTATAAAACTATGCAGTTATCTAACTGATTTTATTTATGAGCCGGATGAAGAAATGAAATATAGTACAGGGCGGCATACACTGCTTGGTATTAGCGATTTAGAAGAGGAGGTTCATAAAATTTGCACTGTGAACGGTACGGTAAAAAATGAAACTTTAGAGAATTTTGACGCAATGGGTGAAGCACTAAATATATCCCAATGTTTCGAAACAGTTATGAAAAACAGTCCTAAATCAGTTTCAAATGAAATACTTATTAGTGTTGTATCTTTTTTCGTATTATTGTTGTACTAAAAGTTATTGCAATATATTTCATGATTATATTATACTGAAATGTCACTTGTTATTGGTACACGGTACATCTGCTGGACTGCACCCACCTAACTAGGCTCTAGTGGGTGCAGTCCATTCAAGGTCTAGGAGGTCAGACGACAATCGCTCCGTGTATTACGTACAAGGATGTTTTTTTAACTTTCTAGCCTTTTGCAGAAGTCTTCTGTTCTTATACGAGACCTACTACAAACCTGTTAACTATTAAGGAAGTGTCGGAGAAAGTTTCGGGTACACACGAAGGCACATATTATTACCTGTAACAAGTGAAATAGGGTTGCCATTGCAATCGTCAATAGTCTACCGAGGGTCTCGAGTCTGCACTGTATTAGGATGAATAGGGCTTTGTCTACAACCTCCGTGGTCGAGTGGTCATAAGCTCTCCTCACGTTACAAAGGTTCAGGGTTCGAATCCCTGTGAGGGTCAGTCGAACAAATATCACTTTGTGAGACTTTACCTAGTTTGGTTAGGACATTGCAAGTTAAATCACCTGATTGTCCGAAAAGACAGATGAAGGCACGTAAAGCCGTTGGTCCTGGCTACTATCTACGGATTTAGTCTTTACACGAGCCATGTCGAAAGCCTAAGGCGGTTCTGTAATATTCCGACACCAGGGTTTGTGAGGTAACCCACTCGAAAAGCAAGCAGTCGGCCACACTGGCCCACGACTTCACTCACAACCCTTGAACCAAGTACACGGATGAAAAGTTGAATGTTATATTTCGGAGATTTCAACTTATGTTCCTTAGGGAACTCTTGTTCAGTTTCATGAGTACTACCACTATGTTGCAAAAACAATCAGTTTTTCACGGTGTATACGTGTGGTATACGGCATGTGAGGCGTCTATCCAGTTTTTCAGTGTTTCTCTTTAACGCAAAATATACAGTATTTAATGACTACTTGACAAAAAGCGGTACGAGAAGGTTAAATTAAATACCAAAGTAAACAGATAAATGTATAAATCATGTACGTAGTGTTTGAATGCTAGGTGCTTAAGCAAAACATCTGAAAATAATTTAACAATTTTGAAGGTTAAAATATGTAGGTTTAAATTAAATATTTTATAAATAGGTTTAAATTAAAACATAATTTCTTGGTTTTTAGTCTGCTACAAAAATGTTTGCTCTTTAAAAATATTGATTTCAAAATCATCATAGCTAAGAATACTCACGATTGTGAACCTTGCAAACAAAAAAAACTAGATCAAAATCGGCGCATGCGTTTAGGAGCTACGATGCCACAGACAGACACACACGTCAATCTTGTAACACCCTTCTTTTGCGTCGGGGGTGGTCGGTCGGTAGTTAAAAATGACTGTTATGTTCCTGCACGATTGAAAAAGCCTGTCACTCAAGCAGACTATTACCATGGACAATTATTTATCTTCCATACACCGCGAAAATTAACTGGACTAGGTACTACCACTGTAGTACTCATAAAACTGAACTTTCCCTAATAAGGAACAAACTTTGAAATCTCAAAATTAAAATTCAACTTTTCATACAAAGTGGCCGCTCACATGAAAAGTCTATATAAAAATTTAAAAATATTTTTTGGCATTTCAAACTAAGTTCCTTAGGGAAAGTTGCTCAGTGGCATGGGTACTGCCACTATGTTGCCCATAAACAACCAGTTAAATACGGTGTAAAATAATCCATTTTTCCTTAACAGTAATTTCGAATTTCTCTAGTGATTTTCATACATCACTTGGGACCCTATTGTAAAAGCGTATAAGAGTTGCCGTTACGTCAGTTACACCCTGATACGTGCTGATAAAGGTTATAGTTTATATATTATATTGACTAGCGACCCGCCCCGGCTCCGCACGGGAAAATGGTTATTGTGGGTTATCCAACCTTCCTCTTGAATCACTCTATCTATTAAAAAAAAACCGCATCAAAATCCGTTGCGTAGTTTTAAAGATTTAAGCATACATATGGACATAAGGACATAGGGACAGAGAAAGCGACTTTGTTTTATACTATGTAGTGATATCAAGGATGTTATAATAATAAGTACTATTACTTATAACATCCTTGATTGATAGTTAGTTGTATGTCAACTATCAATTTTTTTGAAAGCTTTGTCGCTGTGCCATTTATATCGAGGTGACATAACAACATTAGTTTGATCGATCTGCCGGTTCGTTTGTCGCGACGCTGATTCCGCCCCAAGGACGGCTCGTGATTCACGCAAACACCGTGCTAGGAACCAACTAACAAACTTCATATAAATAAGACATGACCAAACAGAATCAATATATTATATATAACTGTTATACGCTTTTGAAAGTTAAATCTTTGGTAAATAAACACTTTTAACTATTCAAAAGCATAAATAAGAACCCAAGAATCCTGTACAATATCTATACCTGGAATACCTTACCATATAATTTACTAGTTTATTTAATTATTGATATAAAAAAATCACAACTATGTGCAAACGTCTGTTTATCTTTTTAAACATGAATTTCTTTCTTTTATCTTCTGTTACTTTAAATGTATATATATTGTTAAATGTATATGTATGAATAGTTCATCATTTTTTTATTTTCAAACATCTTAAGTTGTACGGTCCAGTTAGACTCATACACGTGAGTTAAGTTGTTGTAGTTAAGTTGAGAAGAAACACACGAAGTTAAGTTAGTAGATATAATGAAATAAAGTTGTATAAAGTAAATAGGTAAATGGCGACTTCTCTCTATGACGTATGAACGCACTCTGGTCAGTAATTAATAAAAGTGCGATAAAGACTGCGCCAGCCAAATGTGGGTCGCAGCGTAAGCAAAATGCTATATAAAATATAAGGTGTTAATTTATGTGCGGTCTTAAACCGTACATAGGTACTATATCATACAAATTTTTAGTGTTAATATACTTGATCATTATTATTATTATTGTGAATGATCGCGGCCTTCCTTTGTCACGGTACGGCCGTCACAAATCTAGGGTGTGGGCTGAAAACCAGCGCTGGGTCTGTCTGTAACTCAGCCACAGAAGAAAATAATAGTACTAACCCGTACAGAAAGGACACTCACCCCCCGCGCCAAATTGAGTTCCCGCCCAATATAGCGCCCCACGCCCCGCACCCTGCAGGAGCCGCGGGACCCCGCCGGTGGTGTTCGGGGGTGTTTTACATAGCGCCTAGCGCCACTGACTTGTAGTTGATATTCAGTCGTTATTAAAAAAGAAGTAGGTTGTCAAAATGCGTTTTCTGTATGGAGTGACCGCCCAGTGACTCAGCCCAGCAGTCGCTGAGCCTATTAACATTGCTTTTGTGTTGTTTTGTCACTTTTGTCGATATGTCGCAATAAATGTTTTTTTCTTATTATTATTTTTATATAGAAATGAGCGTGACGTCATTTGAACTACGTATATGTAAACCGGGTATAACTGACGGCTTAGAAAACACTGAAAGGATTATTTATTTATTTATCAATTTATAAAAATACTAGCTTCCTGCCGCGGCTCCGCTCGCGTAAAAATTTTTCCCGTGGGAATGAGGAATTTTCCTGCGGTAAATTGTAGCCTTTATTCTTTCCCATGGTCTATTCTATCTTTGTGCCAAGTTTCACCAAAATCGGTGCAGTAGCTTTGGAGCCTTTTCAATAATAATTAATTATTTCGTACAAATACAAAAATACATTTAGGGAAAAGATAATTTTAGTGCCTAACAGAAATTTAAAATTAGTAAATCCAGTCCAGTCAAGTGATATATTTATGTTATTACGGTATAATCAGTAGACCGTTAAATAATGCCACTTTGAATATTTTTATATTACCATAAAATTACAAAAAGTATGGTATATATGGTATGACGTAAGCTCGTGTCAGTCACGTGGTCTAATTGCAAGACCTTGTTTTCTTGGACCATGTATAAAACTCATAAACTGTTCATCTATGAAAAATCTCTTCATGTTTAATATTGATTACTGTTTTGATCGTATTTTCTAAGATTAGCTACCAAACTTACAAACCTTTTGTCAGATTTTTAGACCTAAGACACGATGATGCAACGACTATTCCCGCCGGGACATAGCGTTGATTGTGCCTTCCGAAGCACGGTAATCCATCTTACTTTTCGGACAATCAGGTGACAGCCAGCCATGTGCGAACAAAACTGAGAAAAATGTCACAAAGATCATTAAGGCCCTTAGAGCAACGCGGGCCTTCCGTACCGGAAGGGAGTAGCCATACGACACATTACCCCTCTGTCAATTGTATATGCCCAATGGGCATGTGCGTTTATAAAAACCAGTTGCGGTCGGATCTCTTCGTAGACCGAGTCTAATCACGCAAGTGAACAGCCGTAGTATCAAAAATGCCTAATTACTCGACTTTTTGCTGTAAAAAGAGGTCTGGTACATCAAGTTTACAAAAAGATAGTGTTACATTTCACATTTATAAGTAATTCATATCGTATTATAGCTATTTAATACGCGTTGCTCTAAGTTAAGGCCAGATTTGAGTGGCGATTCGGCGAATTTTTCTTTCTTCTTGTACTCAGCTCTTTAGAAATAGTATACACAGACGGGAGGTTATTATAACTTCAAAACCCATCATATTCTTGCGGTAGTGCTATCGATTTCAAATTATAATTTCGAAACACGAAGCATCGATAGCGGGTTTGGAAATTTGTCAGGTCCAATCAAATTAATTTATGTAAAATTTTCGATCCCACATTCCGTCTCAACTGTAAATAAATTATTTTAGTAATTAAGGTGCATATGTATGTTATCTCCGGAGGACGCTGGAATAGACTTATGACTTTTTTCGTAACTGCTATTATACTCGAACAATCAATTATAAATCATTATTACCTACTGGAGCAGTTTACCAGAACTTCATTCATTAGATTTATTTATCACCAAGGTACAATTAAAAGGAAAAACCAATTAAAAACTATTTATTTACAAGTAACAATGATAATAACATCAAATTATTTCAACAAACATACCGTGTGATGCTTCGGTCGCCACGCCACGCACGCAATTTCGAACCTGTTAGAAAACAAAAGGTCTGGCTGCGGCAGTGTTACTCCGGCCGGAACAAATTTTATCAGCTTACCAAATTAAAAAATCTGCTTACCAATTACAGAGCTGTATAATATCTAATTATCTATTGCACTTGAATGACAGCTTACGATAATTTCTCGCTGGGGTAAAGCAGACGCATAAGCAATATTAACAATTTTATAAGTAAATATTCCACAAACAAATAACTGTAGCGTAAGCAGTATGAAGTTTTTAATTTGTTCTCCTCCAGATGGGAAATTAAGTTAGCCTCTTTAAAAGCTTTTTCCTTTTAATAAAAGGAAGCGTGAAGATGGTCCGATTAGGACCGCGTTATCCAAGTCGATGTACCTACTTTATTCTATTTAGCTACTCTTTATTACAGTTGAGAATAAAAGAAAATTATAGATTTCGTGCCTCACACGACTATTGAGCACATTGGAAATGAATTTGTAATTTGAAAGGACGATGACCATTTTTATATGAGCCCCGTCCCCCTCCTTCAACAGATCTTTTGTACGTGTCAATAGGTTCTTATAGATCTATAGAAAGGCTAGTAACCAGTTTTTTTTTTTTGTTTTCTTTTTTTAGCAACACGATTTTTTCTTGGAATATCCCGCGTCTTTGAAAGATGTCGCCATAATAAGAAGTAATCATATAGCTAAGACGCATACACTGAGATACATTTCAAATCTGTTGGTCGATGTTATTAGTTTTTTGATTTTTGGGGTGACGTTTTGACAGCCTATAAGTGTCCAGATTGAATGCTTACAATCTATTATTTTGGGTACCAATATTAATAGAAAGACGATTTTTTCTCGGAATATCCCGCGTCTTTGAAAGATGTCGCCATAATAAAAAGTAATCATATAGCTAAGACGCATACACTGAGATACATTTCAAATCTGTTGGTCGATGTTATTAGATTTTTGTTTTTTGGGGGGACGTTTTGACACATCGTCCTTTCGTTTCGACTTATTGACTTTTTTCAAAAAGTTTAGGCTGATCAAACACTAGACTAAATTATCAATTATCCAAAACCTAAAACCACTATTCCGACCATAACTTTTTTCGTTACCTATTAACCAGAGAGGTGGGAGCCGCTTAAAGCGAAGCGGCTCCCACCTCTCTGCTATTAATTCTCGAATTTTTTTTTGTACCTTACAGCTCTCAAATTGCGTATTTTGAGCCTTTTTTTATTTTCATAATCATCACAACTCTCTGAGATACAAGGGGATCACACTTTTATGTGAAACCGGATCCTACACTGGAGCGAATGAAAAGACATTTTCCAATGTCCTAACTATCCCTTGATAAAGTAATGAAAAAGTGTAGGTACTACATCGTCTCTCTGCTTTATATAAAACTAGCGACCCGCCCCGGCTCCGACGCGAAAATGGTTATTGTGGGTTATCCTTCAGTATATTATGCATGTATTATACATATAAACCTTCCTCTTGAATCACTCTATCTATTAAAAAAACCGCATCAAAATCTGTTGCGTAGTTTTAAAGATTTAAGCGTACAAAGGGAGGGACATAGGGACATAGGGACAGAGAAAGCGACTTTATTTTATACTATGTAGTGACTAGCTTCCCGCCCCGTTGCTCCGCCCGCGCTATAAGTTTTTCCGTGGAAATGAGGGATTTTCTCGCGGTAAAAGGTAGCCTATGTGTTATTCTGATGTATAAGCTATATTATTGTAGTTTAAGTTTCATTAAAATACACGTTTGTTCTCACTAGTTCCATCGAACAGTTCTATGATGACTATTGTAACTTTTTTTCTTGTTAGTTCATACCCTAGTTTTTGCGTAAAAGAGTAACAAACAACCATACATCTCACCATCCGTCCATCCTCAGAAACTTTCACGTTTATAATATTAGAAGTATTGTGTACCTACAACTTTATTAATCAACTCATTATCACCATCATCAACAGTTTGCGGCAGTCCACCGCTGGACATAGACCTCGGTATCTTTATGTGGCTCAGTTTTATTTAAAAATACATCATAATATTGCGTCGAATCTTTTGTAATTACTAATTTTACTTTTAATTTAAATTGCTATCCGTGTTAATCAATTTCACTTTCATCTATACCTACGAAACACGCTTTGGGGCACCTCTTTTTGAGTCGCAAATGATCCACCGGTGAAATGATACTGTCAGAATTCTGCCTGTGTTTGATACTCCAATATATGTTTTGCATAGGTATGTGGTATATTCATATTATTCATAGATGTCACAGAGAAACTCAGAGAAACTCAGGGAAAATCAGGGACTTTTTTTTTTCATTTCTCTAGATTTAGTTTAAATTTCATAGAAAGCGGAACTATCCTTTCGTTCGCAGCTTCGCCTGTGGTAAATTAATTTTCTATAAGGAAAAGGTATTTTCCCGCGGTAAAGAGTAACGTATAGTAAGTAGGAATAATGAAGTACCTATTCTAATGTTGAAAGAATTATTGAAATCGGTTCCGTAGTTTTGGACCTTATTCCATGCGAATAAACAAACAAACAATCAAATCTTTCCTCTTTTTAATATTGGTATAGATAGATGATTGATTACGACATGATTACCAAGAAAAGACAATCACACATCCATAGATCCAATTCATTGAGCAGTAAAAATAATAATTTACGAAATAAAAGTATAGATTTATGATTACAGAAGTAATATCTAGCACAAAAGATCGAGTGACAAATATAAACATTTGGACCTTGCCAAACAACGAAAGATATTTGGAATATAGAAGAAAACACGGTAGACATGGAAAACATGGTCACAAGCAGAAACACATCGTTCGCACAAACACTAGATCCATCAACGAGGAAATGTCTATATTCTTCAACTGTTTAGGGGAAGCCCAGGGCAACTACCACGAGAGAGTCATTGAATGTTTGGCAAAAGACAACAACCCACAGGAGATGAAGGTACACGCACAAGAAGCATTGCAAGCAAATATAAACAGCCAATTACAGCCTCTATACAAATGCTTCGCTGCAATGTACTCTGAAGGAGATACTGATAAAAGCAACGCCAAAACGCTTATGAGATGCCTCTCTCATTCCAAAAACACGGAATCAGATAAATATAATCCAGAAGATGAAATCTTAAAATTTCAAAATGCCTTCCAAAAATGTCTGTCAAGTAACGATAACAAAGCCTACCACGAGCGACTGTTGTTTTGTATGGAAAATGCTCTTCATTATGTAAAAGATAACAACAATATGTTGGATAAAGTAAAGTTAAACGATTTCAAGTAAGAAACCCTTTAATTTATTTACATACTAATTTATTAGTCTATAAGATCTACTATGGGATGACAAGTAGGTTAGATTATCATAATCAAACGCAATAAGGTTGTCGGTAACCCAAGTGAACGTCTTTGCTCATTCCCTGGATTATCAACCTTTATTCGCCTGGTACGTTACGGTACGTACCAGGTACGTACGTACGTATTATTTTTTTTTTCAATTATAAGGCAAGTAAAGAGCTACATGGCAAAGGAGTATATTTATTGCTTATGGTGTCAAACAGATGCTTTTATTATGTAAGTTTAGTTTGTTAAGAAATTTCCTTTTTCGTTATTTTGTTTTAATTTACTTAATTTAGTGTTTTATTTATATTTTGCTATTCCGTTATATAAGCAAGCGTTTTCAATGCCATTCAGCAGAAAAATCTAACTGATATTCAAACATACTGTCTCATTTTGTTTTTGTTTGTATTTATTTAGTATCGGAGTATTCATTCATAGCTTATATGGCTCGTGCAAAGCCTCGAAACAGGTCATTTGAAAGTTAAATTAATTTAATTAAAAACGCTGATAAAATAGAAACATATTGGTTCTATGACCCAAAACTTGGCAAATATTAACGGTTTTTGATTTATAGTACAGACTGATGTTTTATTTCACAAGTGCAGACGAGCCACACTTGTAATGTAGTGCCTCTATAGACACTCGCTCATTTGTACTAATAAACTGTAACTAAACTGAGCGCTATGCACACAAAGACAATGTTTACACACAAGACACACACAAGTATGGTTGGCCTGTACTCGTGAGATGAAACATCTGTAACAGAATAAATTAAAACATACCCCATTACAATAATTATGACTGGTAATCGATTCCACTATGAATGAAAAACGTTTTTAAATAGCGTAATGGTCGCGTGTGACCTAATTCCGCTACCACCATTTTATTTTACACACACACACACGTTGAAACCCATTTAATCGTGCAGGCTAGTACGCTTTATTATATTACGACTTATTTTAGTAATTCAATGGGTTCAATTTCAGCATGGCCGCTAAAATCTCTTAATTTAAGATATTCGTCTCTTTCATAAGAATGAGAATCGAAAGGATGTGAGATGATTGAATTTAATTTTGAAAGAATGATATTTAAAATAAGCAGCGCAGCTGTCAAATTCTTGGGATGTTTTCGCATACGAAACGAGTGCAAACTGCAATCAATGTTTGACGTCTCTAATTTAAGTTGACCAAGGATGTTATAAGGTTGTACGTATAGTACTTATAACATCCTTGAAGTTGACAATTCACCGTACCTTTTCGTTCGAACGTGAAGGACATAATAGTTTTTAAAAAGATGTTTGAAAGATCTTGTGCCAAGTTTGGGGTCAGATAGCCGTGTGTGAGATGTCCCACGTATTAATTTATTTAATTCGTTTTTTTTCCTCGCAGGATGAGTTACATTGTTAATCCAAATAGCAAAAATTGGGGAATCAAGTTAAACGTTAACAGCACTTTGGTGGTGGATCCAGATAAGATGGACTTAAATAATATCTTAATTTAGCGGATTAACTAACTACACAAGATTTCTATGTATATAAAGTCTCAGAAAGGATTTCAAAAACCACCGCTACATAATGGAATATACTCAATAACCGATTTAATTTAATCCTAGATAAATAAATGATTGTTGAAACAGTAAACATTTTATTTCTACTCCATGATAATAGCTGTAAAAAATATTAGCTATCATTTCTAGCCATATTTCATTATTTTTGTTCAGCAGTTGTAGCGTGATGCAACTAACATCCAATCTCACAAACAAAATCTCGCAACTTTGTCTTTTTGTAATATTAGTATGATTCTTATCTTAATTAGCCTTGTGTGTCCCATTGCTGGGCATTTTCGTTCTCTCCATGACTCTCTTTTCATTAGTATGATTATGGAATTTTATTATGTGATGTGTTAAATACCAGTTAATAATTAAATACAGTTCGTTTGACTTAATTCGATTAATCTCAACTGAGTTTTCTTTTCCAACGGAAGCATACAACTGTTCTTAGAATGACGCTGATTCCCAACCTATAGTTCAGTCCAAGATCTATGATAGACAAAAATAATTCTGTGCAACTAAAGTAAAATTTACTAAATAATGTTATATGATAAAAGTCAAAACGAGCCAAAAAGATAATCAATCAATAAGTAATCTGGTCGTGACTGCGATCTGTAATTGCACTTTATTGTAACACTAGCTTTCCGCCGTGGCTCCGCCCGCGTTAACAGTTTTTCCCGTGAGAATGAGGCATTTCTCCGCGGTAAAATATAGCCTATGTTACTCAGGGTGAATGTAGCTTTGTAATGGTGAAAGAATTTTTGAAATCGGTTCAGTACTTTTTGAGTTTATTCATTACAAACATACACACACACACAAATACAAATCTTTCCTCTTTATAATATTAGTATGAAGTATGACTGACTAGTATGATATAAAGTATGACTAGTATGATATGATAGCTAGAGTTGTTATTTATTTTAATTATGTTGCTAAGTGAACCTTCTTTAGGGCTCTACTATTTGGTCTTCTGTGGTTGTGGTATGGCTTTTTTTTTTCATTTATAGATTTTCTTTATCTCCCTTTTGATTTCCACGCTTACTTTCCATTGAAAACAAATTAAATTCAATTTGAAACACAAACTTTGATAACGTCGAGATGTGTTAGACAACAGTTCTGGTTCGTTATGATGTGATCCAAAAATCATGAGCTGTATTACAAATGTTTTTTCCAAGTATTTTTTTATTATTCTTATTATTTCAGTGTACGTTAAGCCAAGGTATAGTTGATGGAGGCATATTGTTGTGTATTGTATAGTTTATGGTAAATAAGGATCAAATTGGCACTTTCTCTATAATTAATTTGATGTACTATGAAATGTTCTTCCTGAGTCGATCAGACGTGCAAAACGGCTTAAAGCCCACTCACTACCTCAGTATTGTCTTCGAATTCGTTTGAAGTATATAACCTGTCATATCATAGTAATAACTTATACATAATATATGGTATTATAATAATATATGGTATATAGGGATTAATTTATGATGATTATTGGGTTATATAAATTCTTTCTTTGTTATATATTTTATTTGTAATACGTTAGTTATTTAGTTTATTTTAATACCAAATTATTATTAACTTGTAATCGTGTACTAACTTGCATCACTTTTATTTGCGCTATTTTCATACCACAAGGGAGCCTGGTAGAAAGTGCGACTGTTTTATTTTATAATTACATTGACGAATTTGAAATTCAAATATTTCAAATTCAAAATGTGTTTATTCGAAGTAAGATTTTACAAATCACTTTTCGACGTCGACGATCGTCACTTATTTAAATATAAATGTATGTATTTACTCGTCGATATAATTTTTTTTGTTCTTTCTTTCTGTATTTTGTGTTTTATAGTGTCAATAATTAATATTGTATTGTATGGAAGCACGGTGACTAAACCGACACCGATGCGCACTCAGCTTTTTTTTACCAGAGATATGCCTGAAATTAAAGACATACGAACGGTGTAAAGTACAAATTGTGCATCAAGACGTGCTTAACTGTACTTTACTTACTTTTTACGACCTTTAAATCAACTTATTTCCACAGGTGTTGCTCATAATGAAGAAGACACTAGAATCTCCCAAACAAATAATTGGAAAGAAAACGAACGGAAAAAAAGAGCAACTCTCCACGTCAACTTTAAGAAGCCCCACTATTTTAACATCAGCGAAGATGTAATCAACTTTCTGAAGTGCCTCGGACCTGCCCCCACTCACATCCCCCCAATCACCTTGGGGGAATACAAAGCTCTTGTTATATCTTGCATGTATAAAAACATGCTCATCGCCGATTTAGTACGGAATGACTCAATTGACGCACTGCAAGAAGGTGTCCCTTTCTATTCCTATGATTTGTTTTTCTGTTTCGCTCATATGGAGATAGTTGATTGGGACGAAAACCACCATGCAGGGCAAATCATTCGATGTTTGAAAGGTGGTCAAGTTGTAAGCGTTTTGAAAAGATTAAGAAAAGATAGTGGAGGGCTTAGTGAGGAAGTAAGTTCGGAGGGCGTTGACCCTATGGGTTTAGGGAATAGTATTCCAACATCGGGAGTTAAAAACACTACAATTTCAAAGAATACTGTTAAAAATTTAATGTTGAAAGAAAAGATTAAAAGGTATAAAGATAGATATCGAAACAATCAAACAACTAGTTCAAAACCGGAGACCCAGAACATCCGAAATAATAATAATAATAATAATAATGTTTGGTTAAATGTGAGGGGATTGTGAGTGGCGTGGCAACGCGAGAAAACATAAGAGAAGTCTCGGGTACTATTTTTATTTAAACTTCTTTTAAAAACTTCTTTGAAAAAATATTCTGTGAAATATGGACAAGATGCAAGGTACAATATTGATTAAAATAATTTTATAGAAGTAAATTTGTTTTGCAATATACCTACGGCTTTTAAATTGAAAACTGTTTCAGTAAACGTTATTTACTAAAATGTACTGATATGTATAATGTATATGTATGTCATGATCTCAGTCAATTCACGATAATTGTATGATACGCCGTAAAATTTAATTGGTCGAGGAGCCTTTGAGAAATTATTCTACTCATGAATATTAAACAACTTTTATATAGACTCTGAAATTGACGAAAAGTCTTCTGATTTATAAGAAATATTTAATATTATTTTTTTACAAACCAAAATGATTATATAACACTGGGTTTTTTTTTATAGCAATTTCAGTTTTTGCCCCAAAATAAAAGTTGTTAATGTGAATTTCAGGGTATATTACTCTCACTTTGTCAATCTGCCTTAAAACTAAACTTTCAATACAATAATGATAAAAATAAATTATCTACCAGAACAAATAATGTACAGTCGAACTAATTGATTCATAATTAATGGCCCACAATAAGCTTATTTTCCTTAACAGTCTTAAGTAGTTATTCAACTCCGACCCTTATTGTTTTAACGGTTCCAATCGATAAACGAATACCACCGAAAATAAATTAGTACATTTAGTCCAAAAAGAGTGAAAATTTAACTATAGCAACATTGTTGGTGGCGTCTCTATTGAAACAATGAATACATTAATTTATATCAGGTTCCAGATAGAACCTAAACGATTGAAAAATGGAATGAAAATTTCACTATAACGAAATGGCAATAAAGTTGTAATTTATAGATTACACGCACATTGGTCAAATTACCCAAGCCTTAATGTTATTGTATGACGCGCTATATCTTTAATATTTCAATAGTGTAAATCAATTAACGAATATCTTTCTTTTTCACTTTTTATTTGATATTTTTTTGGACATCACTACATAGTATATAACAAAGGCTTTCTCTGTTCCTATGTATGCTTAAATCTTTAAAATTACGCAACGGATTTTGATGCGGTTTTTTTTAAAGGTAGAGTGATTCAAGAGGAAGCTTTATATGTATAACACATGCATAATATTCTTAAGGATAACCCACAATAACCATTTTACCGTGCGGAGCCGGGGCGGGTCGCTAGTACTAGATATAAGTGTAGGTAACATTGAAACGGTTTTGTTGTAAAAAAACTACAAACGCTGTTATCCTGGTACCTATTTAATTAATTGTAATTAACATCAAAGCCTTGCTATGTAGTTATGTGGGTCAAAACGTGAGAATTCTCAAGGCAAACACCAGAACCTCCTAACTAATAATAAATTAATGTCAGTGTCGGAACTTCTGGCTAGTTATTGTAACAACAATTTACGCCATCACCACATACATAACTAAGAAGTAACTTTTTTCATACTAATTAAAGGCGGAGTTTCTAATAAAATCGTTCTATATAATTCAGGTCATATTGTTACACGAAATGTTTTGAGAAAAGACGACTCCATTAAAAAAACAAATTCGCAATATCTTCTTATGAAAACATTTACATACTTACTTACTACATACCTATTATTATAGATACGAGAAACAATTTCAAGTGAATTACAGAACTTTGAGCCTCGTCAACTTTCGTGGTCGAGTAGTAAAACGCTTGTCTAACATTACAAAAGTTCCGGGTTCGAATCCTGGTGGGGGCACTTGTTGAAGAAATATCATATTTTATATGAACCATTTTCACAGGCGAGTGTTGCCATTAATTTGTGTGAGTGTGGTGTAATTTGCTTAAACTCAATAAAAATGTGTCCTTGATTTAATATCAGATTTTGTGAAACTCAATTGACCGAGTTATGGCTTGAGGATTGGGCCCTCCTGTAACAGAGAAACTACAGAAATCGTCTTTACGGCAAACTCTAAGTCCAGACGTAACACAATTTTTGACGATAAGATATTATCGTAAAACAGTATGCAATTTTATAATCTTTGTTCACAAATACATTAAAAATGATTTCTATAAGTGTAAATTCTTGTGATCCTTTCTTAAAATCCTTTGTTCTGATACTGCACTCGATAAATCTATTTTGAAGACACATCATTTGCCGCCAAAACGCCGCTATTATAATTTTGATGTATCCAGAGGTTAAAAATCATCAAGCCCTTGAGGCGTAAAAGCATGCTCTTTTTCAATGATAAGTACACACAAAACAAACACATGAAAAATATAACCCTCGTGTCGGGTAAAAACAGTATATAATGAAATGATTGTCATACCTCTCAGGCTTTCACAATATACTGGCTTCCTTGCAAAATATGCTGGGTCTTGGCAATAATAACCTCGCAAGTAGGGATACGTCGCAAATGGCAGAAATGTGTCATATCGTCAGCCGTCGCTCTCGCTCGAACAACATATTTTTGAGGGAACTTGCTCTACTTGTATAGCGTAAGGTGCTTTTACACCAGAGATGTGCTACGGAGCTATACTGCGATGTGATAGCTAAGCTGTGAAACTACGTGACCATTTCATAGACGACCCCGTAGCCTAGTTAGTAGTACGTCTGCCTACGAAGCACAGGCTCGCGGATTCGAATCCCGCCCAAGGCAACATTCGTATGATGAACACTTGTGTTTGTCTTGTGTCTGGATGTTGTATATTTATATATGTACTAGCTGTCCGCCCACGGCTACGCACGCGTTCCTTTTTTTTTTTTTTTTTTTTTTTGGGGCTGTAAAATAGATGTTGGCCGATTCTCAGACCTACTGAATACGCTTACAAAATTTCATGAGAATCGGTCTAGCCGTTTCGGAGGAGTATGGAATCGAACACTGTGACACGAGAATTTTATATACATACTAGCTGTTCGCCCCGCGGCTCCGCCCGCCCGCTCTCAAGGGTATGAAAAGTAGATGTTGGCCGATTCTCAGACCTACTGAATACGCTCACAAAATTTCATGAGAATCGGTATAGCCGTTTCGGAGGAGTATGGGAACGAACACTGTGACACGAGAATTTTATATATAAGATAAGATGTATATCAGCTGTCTGACACCCATAGCACAGGCTTTGCCTAGTTTGGGGTCAGATAGCAGTGTGTGAGATGTCCCACATATTTATTTATTTATTATTTATTATTTACCACTAATGCTTTGCTATGCTATGCTATGTAGCGGTGCGGTGGTGCTAGTGAGATGTGGTATGAAGATGCGCCGCCGCCAAGTAGCTACGCGAGGAAGATGCGCAGCTCGAGCTATGCGATGTAACAATAGTAGGAAA
Source organism: Teleiodes luculella (assembly GCA_948473455.1). Taxonomy (NCBI): domain Eukaryota; kingdom Metazoa; phylum Arthropoda; class Insecta; order Lepidoptera; family Gelechiidae; genus Teleiodes; species Teleiodes luculella. The sequence continues at coordinate 24,988,708 of OX419582.1, read as the reverse complement.
GCGGCGAGGGATGTATCCAAAGCACGCATCCATAGGACTCATCCATGGGGTAGAGTCTTCCGCTCTCCCGCAAGTCCGGTGAAGCTTGATTCGTCGTACTTATTCGACACAAGCATAGGTCAATTAAAAAAAAATAGGACTCATCCATAGCACACATCTTTCCATACTCGTATAAAAATGCTGTGCTATGTGCACAAATTCATATGATTGGTGGATATCAAACGCATCCATAGCAACGTAGCATAGCGGATCTCTGGTGGGGATAGCACCCTAAATGTAATATTCAATGTACTATTACATTTCAGTGGTATATACTATATAGTCCTTATTCGCAACATCCAGGCGGACACTCCAAATAAGAAACGCAATTTGAAATCTGATAATAATATGACGACTGCTAGATGTGAATGAAAATTATAAGAAAATAGTATTTATGCTTCATTAAGTTAATGTTTCAATTCTAGCCCGGATCCTATCCCTAATTCTACTCATATAGATAGGTAATAATAATAACAACAAGTAAAAGTAAAAATATTATTCATTATAAAAATATACAAAAGATCTTTACTCGGACCTGTTACCCCAAGGTGGCTTATGAAAACAATCAATACAAATATAATGTTTACAAACATAAAATTTGCACAAAACATTTTAGAATCCTGTGGTTTTGTCGCAGCACACAGTGGTCAATCGAAAAAGCGGACTAATGGCTTGTGAATGGATTATTGCGGGTTGCGGCCAGTGAAATACCTGACTGTGCAGCGGACAATGAGTGTCATTCAGCTAGTACAATTTGGAGGCAAAATTCGTATTAATTAAGCGCCGCTAATGTCCAGGGGTGTTACTACGATTTAATACAAAACGAGATAACGATTTGCTTCCCGTAAATATGGCCCAATTTTTATATCCTTTGTAGATACAATGAATAAGTAAGATTTAATATGATTGTAATGAAAAAACGTTATATCCTTTTATATGAAAACGTACACAATGGGCATTATTGGGCATATTAACTAGTAAAAAAAAGAACTAAATTTCCAGGAAAACTTAGAACTTCTTTTTTGAAGGCGGTTAACAGAATAACAGTTAAAAGTTATGACTAATATAATAAGATAACACATTTTCGGAAATAACAGCCATTGCTTATTTTATTTTATTTCGAACTCGAAATCTATCTACAAAAGGTACTAATTTATTTTTATGCGATTAATCGATCGCGCGCGGTCTACGACTAACGCGAGGCACGGAAGTCTACCTTGAATGACGGATTTCAGTAAAAGATACCTTACTTTATTATTACACTAATTCCTTTACAAACACAAAAAGTCTAATAATATGATCACTAGAGGATTAATTTTCAGACATTGCAGATAACTTTCGTTTGAGATAGTTTAAAACTAGGCTGGTTGGTTATGTTGATCCTATAACTTTCTGTCTAAGCAAATTGCTAGAGCCCGCCCGACTGAAGCTTCGACTACCATCAGCTTAGGCGTTTTCGGGCTTAATCTAAATAAGGCAAATATTTGTCGGAGCTAAACCTTTGTATTTCAGAAGCTTTTGAAATGTTATTATTTTGAAATGTTTCATTTTTCTTGTTGTTTCTTTTCGACAATGTTTAATGGTTTTATAGAATACTAGCTTTCTGCCCCGCGGCTCCGCCCGCGTTTATACTCGTAGTTTGTCCCTTGGGAATGAGGTATTTTTCTGCGGTTTTTCGTTCTAGGGCTATTCTATCTTTGTACCAAGTTTCATTAAAATCGGTTGTGTAGTTTAGGAGCCTATTTATTGCAAATAAATAAACAAACAAATCTTCCTCTTTATAATTATTTGGTATAGATTTGCCAAATGCGCATTTCCCTCCTATTTATTTAATTATAAAGAAAAGACCTGATAATATAAGACAAAATTGTAAAACTAATATGAAATATTTACTACCTAAATCAAACAACTTATATGGAAAGAGTTACTAACATATTTGATACCTACAATTCTTAATGAGCTGCCGGAATATTTACAAGGGATAGACTTACAATTAGTTACCAACAAAAACAAACTTAAATGTTGTTATGTACCTAGATAATCAACCTGGTTGTAATTTGTATGTTCAACATTAGAATAATACAATATTACGTTCATATAAGACGGCTCGCTGGCGCATATAAACCCTAGAGGTTTGCGTGCTAGTTTCAAGCTAAAATTGTAAATTAAAGGATTAATAAGTAAAAAAAACCTCTCTGTGCTAATGAGCACCTTTTGGTAAATTAATTATATTTTTATAATTCAATGGTATTTTTTGGTATTACTATTGTATTTCTTTGAATATTATTATATTTTTCAGGCAACGGTGAGCGTAATTTAAATCAATAACCTGAAATTATGGTACGTACAACATACTTTTCTAGTAAATCAAGCGAAATGTTAGGGTATTCGATTTAGGCTTCAGCCGTAGAAACTATCGTTTCCTCAAACACTAATAGGTACAGATGACACCTTACACGACCATTGACGACCAAGCAGAGTACTACATAGTACTATTATTTATTCTGTGACAGTACTAAGATGTTATTCCATAGCGATTTTAGTAGAAACGGTTAAATAATAGACAAAACTAGAAAATGGGCAAAAAAAGTTAATATCATTTTAGCTATTCTTCTCTCCTTCCTACCTATCTTTCCTACTTAAGAGATTTACCAGGCAGCACGCCTTTTGTACCTATGACATTTTTATTAATATTTTTTTTTTTTTCAAATAATAGGCTTTATAATATTCCTCATGAATTTTTAGTCAAGCTTTGAATTTTGAACGTTGCTAATTATTAGTAAGATCGAAATAGCATATTTTAAATAATTCGTTTATTTTTTTCACGTGAATCCGGTAACCCTGCAGGCCCGCCTGTGGCCAAAGACATAAAGCTGGTACACACCGCCGTCTTTTATGTCCAAATCAAATATTTACACCAGTCCAAGACGTGCGTGCAAACCCTCTAGCCAGCTGTTGTGCAAAAATACCTTAATATTACAAACACGTAACGTTCCTAGTTGAACGCTTGCCCTTCGTTACGGAGGGATCGAGTTCGAATCTCGGTGGCGACTAATACAGTCTGACTATAGTCTAGCTAGCTCTCTATGAGACGCGCGAGAAGATCAAGAAATTGCAAAACGCGACATATTAAAAAAAAAACAATCAAACAAACAAATATTCTTCATCAAAAGGTTTGTTAGCAGTAAGTTTTGCTCAAACCAAGGCTGGCTTATTATGACACTAGCGACCCGCCCCGGCTCCGCACGGGAAAATGGTTATTGTGGGTTATCCTTCAGTATATTATGCATGTATTATACATATAAACCTTCCTCTTGAATCACTCTATCTATTAAAAAAAACCGCATCAAAATCCGTTGCGTAGTTTTAAAGATTTAAGCGTACAAAGGGAGGGACATAGGGACAGAGAAAGCGACTTTATTTTATACTATGTAGTGATAAGAGCCCTAGTAAATTCTGTCGTTAGATTGCGACTTATTTTCGAGCTTCTGCTGGCGGGTTTGAGATTGCAATTGAGGTTACACTGGTGAATTGAATACTCATTCGCTAGACGCTCAAAAGACGCTTGTGTTGGAGTAAGAGGCCGTCAATTGGCTATTTCTTTTGTGCGCTGTGTTTTAATGTTGACAATTCAAGCAATAATGTTTATTCTGGTTAGATATTCATCTGATAAGTTTTAGAAGCTTTGTTCTTTTTATATTTGATTGCATTCTGACACCTACATTCCGAGAAACTATCCGTTTTAATAATGTGTAAGTTATTTATCAAGTGTATTCATTTTGTCAAATGTCTACAGAAATACATCCATACAGACATACATACATATAAATCTACTTTTCTAGAGGCTACACAATCAATCACTGGAGGCGCGTCGTTCAAAATGATTATTCGAATTGTTTCTATACTTTCGATACTATGTCTAAATTACATACCTATAAAGGTCTAAATGCAAGTGAGTACTTCCCGGATCTAAAATCCGCAATGGTCAGCGATTTGGATACACAATACACAAAGCATTGCTAAGCAATTACAAGCACTTAGCCACACAACGATGGCCCCTTTTGACCGTGATGTTCTGATATTGAACAAAACGTTCATTGTACAAAATAAGTTTTGCTGCCCGTTAACATGATAATTTTTTTTGTGTGTTTGGTGCATATTTCCACTGGAGTTGTACTATTTACGCAAAAACAAGACGCGAGGATGCACTTTTGTAAATTAATGGGGAAGCACAGTTTGGACCAATGAGGAATGGAACAAAGAGCTGTTATCGATACTTTTAAAAATAAATCTTTTATACTAATAAACGGCATATCTGTATATTGATATGTTTTTCAAAAAAGTAGGTGATAGGGAGAGTAGCTGAACACAAAAATACAAGTATTGAAAAAAAAATCCGTCTGTCTGTCTGTCTTTCTGCCTTTTTGTATACGCTAATCTCTGGAACCGTTGGACCGATTTAAATGAAATTTTGCATGGTGGTACCGGTCAACATTTTAGATACTTATTACCAAGGGGAATAAAAAAAAGAGGAAATAAAAAATAACGCGGGCGTAGCCGTGGGCGGACAGCTAGTTAATAGTAATAAGTAATCACCGTAACTGACACAACCAGCTTAGCAAAAACTGAAGCTAAAACTGCAAAAAACATGAAAGAAGCTTTTCTTGGAAACGAAAAAATTGTACTTCTCCGTATATGTCCTATTGAAATACCTTTAGCATGAATGTAATAATGCCTATTTTTTTCTTGTAGTATGTTGTAATTAAGCTAATGACGATTTTTGTTTATTTATTTGGGAGGAAAGTTTCTGTAGGGAAGTTGATCGAAACCGTTGACTGAGCATGTTTTTTCAGTGTTTGCTAATCCGCAATTTACACCTTGTATAATTATTGTGGTTCCCTATACTGACTCAGGTGAAGGCGATGGCGGAACTCCTGTAACTATTCTTCTTTTTTATTTCGTATGGGTCGTAATGTCATCGACCGACCTCATGAACCACAGACACCTTATAGTAAGGCATCAGCAGCCTTGCTCTACATAAACTTATAATAAATACACATACACATATTTCTATCGCAGAATAGAGCAGCAATTTTTTATAAATTATTATTTGTAGGTAAGGCTTCTGATAGTTGTTCCTAGTAAATAAAAAATCTTTTGGTTAGTAACTTGTATCGTAAAAAGAGTATTTTTTCTTCTATCGTAACTAGTTACGAACCTCCGGTTTCGTACGCGGCCGGCGCGTTTCTAACTTAGTCCAGCGTTGATATCTGCCCATCTGACAATGTTTGGGTCTAATGTAAAAAGAGTCACTAAAAATTCATAAATCAGACCTGCACGTATAAATGATTTGCCACTGACAATGGCAAAGTTCTTAAAAGAGAGAGAAAGAAATTTTCTCATTTTATATTTTTATTTCATTATGAGCTGTTAACAGATGATTTTTATATAGATGGTATTTGTTTTTTTGGTCGATAATATGAAAGTGTCGTTAAGTGTTTCTTTTTTTTTTAGATATCGATATATTTTTCATCGATATCGCAGTCCCTGACAATACGTGGCTGAGACATGCTAGAGAGCGCTTCTTGTGCGGAGTTACTTTACCACTCAAAATTAAGTAGCGACCTGGTTTCGCACTGAGCCGGATATATATAATATTCATATTCCGAGAGCAGACCCTCGAATCACCAGACCGATTCCAGCGATTATCCTCTAAACCTAATGAGTTTTCTTTTTTAATCGTATGAACGACATAGGAGATTAATATTAATAAATTTTATTTTATTATTTTATTAATTGTATGAACATCGTTATGGTAGCGATTAAAGTAAGGTGACCAAACTACATATATTAAATACAAAAATTTTATCATCGCCATGTTTGAAATGAATACAGCATGTGGAATTTGTGTTATTTATTATACCTACCTTGATGTAAAGTAACCATCCATATGTATTTTTTGGTAAATAAATAAACTTTATTATTTATTAATATATTAATACCCGGTCATACATACTTATTTAAGGAACTTTTGACGCTCCTACGTCATAGGAAGACTTAGATAAAATCCACGGTTGTGTCCATTGTCAGCCCACTTGATCCCACCGCTGGGCAAAGGCCTGCTACAACTCTTTCCACCTTTCTCCTTCCTGAGCAGGTATGTATTGTGCTCTAGCCTGCTTAGCCCAACTAAAGCTGTTAACCCTCTTTCAGGATAGGTTTGAAACCCTTATAGGCTGATTTTACGACCAAATAAAAGATAGTGTGTGTATAGAACCAACGTCAACTGTAAGCTCAGTCACATAACCATTATGTATCATTCACGTTCTTATGAAAGAAAAGGGTCAGGTGATTGTGAACTTCAATTTAGACGCGTCAAACATCGATTTTATGCGTAGTTCGAACTAGTTTAGCAGGCAATACGAAAGCTGCTTACTTTAGATATCATTCATTCAAAATTAAATTCATTCATCTTTCATCCTTTTCGTTTCCTATTTGAATGAAAGAGACCAACATCCCAATGTCTAGTAGTTCGTACAAGTTGCGCGAGAAGCTCAAAAAGGTAACAAAATAAATAGAAACAAAACGATGGAAATTCTTGTGAAAAAAAAAACATATTATCTACCTAAACTCATTTTCCAACAATTTCCTAAATTATAATAACAGTATTGAAAACAGTAACAAAATCGACTGAAAAATTACTAAGATATGTATATAAATTAATAAGCTAATCTATCTGTCTCTCTCTACAAAACCTCTTTTTCTATGAAAATATTAATAAGGCGGCTCTCTTCTATCCTAACACTTTAAAAAATACTTAAATCATTATACTTAATTCGTTAAATAATATAAATGTTGATTTAAATTCACATTATTACTATTTATTGCATATTCCCTAAAATTCTAAATCATTCTATAGACGGCCCCGTATCCATGGTAGTACGTCTGCCTACTGAGCACAGGGTCGCGGGTTCGAATCCCGCCAAGGGCAAACATTCGTGTGATGAGCACTTGTGTTTGCCCTGTGTCTGGATGTTATGTTGTATATTTATATATGTTGTATATATCAGCTGTCTGGCACCCATAGTACAGGTTCTGCCTAGTTTGGGGTCAAATGGCCGTGTGCGAGATGTCCCACATATTATTATTATTATAGCAAGAACTTTCCTCGCCCCCACAACCCCACGAGAACCCTTTACATATTGATACCTACACGAGGTTCATGGGGTAAAGTCTTACACTCTCCCGCAAGTAAAGTGAAGCTTGATTGGTCGTACCTTTTCGACACAAGCATAGGTAAATTAAAAAAAAAACGACGGTTATTCTACAGGGTTACATTATAATTGGTGAATAGGTATTTTAAAGATGAAAGGTTACGATGCTGACCCCAAATAATAGGAAACATAGAATTAAAAACATATATCTGTCTGTATGTCTATGCAATAAGCATGTTATTAGTATATGAATAAATAAATATGTGGGGATATCTCACACACGGCAATCTGACCCCAAACTAGAGATAACGTGTACAACTATGGATGTCAGATAAATAAAATACATAAAGCCCGACCAAAGAAATAAGCAACCTTGCCATATTGCGGAATTTTAATAGAACTAATTATATAAGGGAATTTTTTGCCATAGTCGTAAAAATATACACGTGGCGCCCCCAGAGCAGGTTTCTTATTTCTTTGGTCAGACTTTACTTATATAAATATGCAAACATGCTTGAATACTATTTAAATACAACATATACATAAACAAGAGAAGATAATAAAGCTTCAAGCTTAATAGTAAATGCGCCCCTATGCTAACTCATATCTCGTGAAAGAGATCTTTTTGGCGTCTTGAAGAGAAATATCGGCAAAGTGGGGAATATATTGGAGATAGGCGATTTATACGGGAGGACGTGACAGCGTCGTCGCGGCATTCCATTGTACTCTTACTTTGTGCGAATATGTATGTAGACGTGTGTGTATGTATTTTCGTCTGCCACCATTCCATTCCGTGGTTGGTAATTTTCTTTCGTTTCGAAACTATTTATACTTTTTTTACAAAACGTGATAAGTATAATTATGTATTTATTTTTCCTGTTTTTATAACATAATAGTAATAAACGACATATAAAAACTACTTATTGCTTTTTTAAATTTAAAGTAAAGTTTAAAGTACAGTCGAGTGTTGTGCTCTCAACAGCGAATAAAGAACAAAATAGGTGTTACGTAATCTCTTTATTATTTTTAAATTATAAAAAAAAAATGTTTTATTCGATACTAAGATGTGAACAAATTCGCCTAAAAAGACGTCATACAGAAAAAGAAAACTAACTATTCTTAATTAATTTAATTACTTAAGTTATTTTCTATATTGGCCAGCACAAAAATCTAAAAATCCGTACTCCCTTTTTCGAATTCGGAACAAGAAGGAATCCGGAGCCAATCGTATAAATATGTTGATCGTAATAAATGAGTTTGCTCCACGGAAAGTCCGATTTACCGATAAAGGAAGAAAGCTTCTCCCGAAAAGTTCTCAGTGAAAGCATTCATTAAACTTGCTCCACGTAAGCCTCCTCAATCAATAAGACCAACACAGTTAACAAAGATTTCATGAAGAAGTAGAAATTCGAAAACTCATTTGCATTTCCAATTTTCCAAAGGCGTTCTCGCTTAATGGTTATTTTTTTAATGAGAAAGTTTAATTGGAGAAAAGTCTCTTTGCGGAAATTCATTAAAAATAAAGCTTTTTATTTGTCCAATCGCGGTACTATGACATAAAGGGATTTATAACGGGAGGTATTGTTCGCTGAAAGCTGGAATTGTAAGTCAACTCTACTTAAATAATAGTTTAGAACATCAACCATGGTAGGATTTATACCATACGGATCAGTAGTCTGACAAATACATATTACCGCAAACAAATCCATGTCAATATTTTAAACGTGAAATGAGTTCTTTTTTTTTAGTAAAAAGAAACCTATGTCCTTTTTCAGGATTTTATCTTTTACCCTGCCAATTTTTATCATTATCCGTTCAGCAGTAGTAGGTAGTCCTATACTGGAGTATAGGCCTAAATTTCGCGAAAAAGTGCGAAAAGATAAAAAAATAATTATAAATGCGAATGTACTGTCTGTCTGTTAAACTTTCATGACAAACTGCTGAACGGATAGTAATAAAAATTTGAGTAAAAGGTGAAATCCTGAAGCAGGGCATAGGTTTCATTTCGCTCCAGCGAACATAACGAACATTACCAATGTTCGGACTTCTTGTAAAATAAATAATAATTATGGTGTATTACGTAAAAACCAAGAATATTACTTGACTCAAATGAGACTATAAGGTTAATCCAGATAATCGCTGATAACTTTTTACGTGTCGATCGACTGGCTTAATCACTGCGCGCCCGCGCCCTAATGCGCGATTAAGATAACCGCCAACATTTGGGCACCTTAGTTTTTCTTTCTCAACATTTTACTAATAGAATTTCTCAAGTTTTTGAGGTAAATTATCCTAGGTGGTTTTGAGAAATCAGAAACAAATTACTATACACACTTGCTTGAATTCATGTGTGGTAGTGAATGTTTGATACCCTTCTGGTAACTATGTCTGGTAATGAGTACCCTTCAAGAAATTGCGTGACAGACGGATATGACAGTTGCATCACAGTAGACTCAGAACAGTAAGTTATCTCCGTACCAACTGGCGGCATCGGTTTGAATGTGAGCATGCTGTGTAGGCATGCGCAGTTACGCACACGCTTGCATTTAGCCCATACTGCCGCCCCCTTATTCTCCCTTATTTTATGCTAGTGTGTGCGTGACAGCGCGTACCTACACGGCGCGCGGCGCGGACGCACACATTTAAACCGACAGCGGCACGTTTGTATGAAGATAACTTACTAGTTTTACTGTGGTTGCATCGCTGAACTTATTCTACGAAGGTTCTTGTAGCAAAAATTTTGTAGCAGGCTATAAAACGATAAATGATCTGGACGTTGAGGGAAGTGGGCGTTCGCGGAATTGGACGTTCGGTGCCGGATTGGAACAGTTGCGTCACAGAAGAATAAGCGTTACGGCATTTTGCTTCGTCGCGCCGCCGCCGCCGCCATCCTGAAACCGTATCAAGATCTGATCTGCAGTGCGATCTAGGGTTGCTGCTCCATTTATCGATTATTGATTAAAGGTTTTAACCGTAATAATAAGTACGTAGTACGAGCTGACTCCCCATTAGGTAGACCAACGATCAGGTGAGCCGTTGGATAAGGGCGCGAGCAGCGCAAGACTGATCATTGTGGATAGATGATGAAGGAGATATCCAGTTAGGGGAGGCGTTTGTCCAACAGAGGACATCTTTCGGCTAAAATGATGATGACGATGGTCGGTTATCTTGCCATATAAGGAGGTCAAATAGAAGACGGAGAACAGAGCCAAAAAGAGTAGACTCCACCGACAAGAGCGGACGGAAAAAGGAGACTTAAAAATATAAGGTCGAAGTCACAGTAAAAAATGAACGACCGGCCCGCAGGCCAACCCTGTCGGATATAGGGGGTAATTTCCGACTCCAGGACCAAACGACCAACCCAACTAGATACCGTTTTGATAACCGTACCGTGCGTGCTGTAGTGTAAAAGGGCCCTTATTGAACGCTCGGTTGGCAAATATTGAATGTGACTGTGAATTTTTTATTTCACTACGAGGAAGTTTTAATTGGTTCATACAATACAATGTGCGTATTAAGGCTTATATTTGTGTTATTTTAATAATTACTTCAGTAGTTTAGGAGAAAGGATATTACGACATTTTATAGGTTTATTGTCATGTCATTTGTCATAAATTGTTAATAGAGTTTATATATTTGAGGTTATTTTGGTAAGTAAGGTACTAGAGTGGTTTTAAAGATATAGGGTCATACGACATTTTACGGGATTTCCGGTAGATTTTTCCTTAAACAAAGACAATAGAAAATACAAAAGTCGAATTCCGCGGCCAATCCCAATCATTGTTCCGTGCACCAATTCCACAGCTGAATCGGGATCCATAAAACGTAATACAACGTTCGCATGTTAAGTGGCCGCAAGAACTCCTCGTTTACGTGTTGCCAGCTAATCGATATCTCTTTGCGTTTACCTGACCTACAAACAGTCCCCTGGGCTTCCCTCCATTTGTTATTATCGCCCCCTATTACTCAGTAGTGGCTCCACCCATACAGGCCGGTTCCCGCGGGTAGCATTAGGTACCATGCAGCGAGCTATTACACAATCTACCATTACAAGAGACAAGAATTTTATATCAAATGTGAATGTACGAATGTACGAATCAAACTAGTACTTTTCAAATTGTATTATCGGATCGCGCTTTCCTAACTGCTTTTACTGTGTATCCGTTGCATCAGTATCATTTTTAATGTGCAACTTTCGCGACAATCAGAGAAATGGACTTTAACGAGATGCTTTGCAACCTCAATTCCACCTCATTTTCCATTTCTTTCGACAGGACGAACCGGGAAAGTAACAAACTGGGAATTGTACTTACGGAGACCAAGTAGACAAACGGGGAAATGGACGAAGGGTGCCGAATTGATCGCAAACACTATGAATCTATAAATATTGAGACCATAGAGTAAGCGTAGTCAGATGAAAGGTTGATAAACCCTAACCCTAAGGTCGTCTAGCGAAAAGACCGCCTTTCATGTTCTTCAGTGTTGTTTTTTATGTTTATGTGTGTTATTTTGTGTGCAATAAAGTGTTTTTACTTACTTAAAAGAAAATATAGGAAAAATATTAATAATAAACAATTATTTTTGAGATATCAACCTACGTGTTTTAGGGAAAGTTGTTCAGTCACTGTATTGCAAATAAACAACCAGTTAAATTTCACGGTGTACGAGTATAAATATATTGTGTACCTATGCCTATAAATATATAGCACTACCTTTATTATTCCTTTTCCTTGTATCAAACAGGTTTTATCCGCATCCGTTATTTTAATACATTATTTGTATTTTCTCTTCCATGAGTCTACTGGGAAATGTCTCCGTGTAAATAAATCGTATATTTGTGTCGTTGCCATTTTAATTTTATTCATGTTTTGATAAATTAAATAAATATGGCGACTTCTGTAGAAAGGTTTTTACTCAGCGATGTGGAAAAAGCGTGCGAGTTTTTGCTCTGCTACTCGTAATAAGATGCAAATAAAAGCTTGAACTAAGGCCCCTCGTCTCTCACTCATAAACAAGTTTAGAAAATTATTTGAAGTGGCGATGCGATATCAGTTTGAACATAACTGGCAGGTTCGCGCATTGTGTGCGCTGCTGTGGAGAAGAACCTGCCGAAGAAACTCCACAGGATCGCATCTTTTGTTCTCTCCTCTTTCGTTCGGTCAATCCAAAGAGGTTGGAAGAGCCAGCTTCGCTTAAGCTGAGTGCCGAGTGCGAGTTTTGCAATCAAAGTAAACGCGCTCGATAGCGAGAGCGTAAACGCGATTTTGTATGGAATTGAAGCATTGGGTGCAACAAGGGCGTTTGGCGAAAAAGCGAGTTTCGAGAAAATTTAAAGAAAAGATTTAATTGCTATATATCTTTTTGATATTTAAGATTATATTCTTATGAACTACATTATTTTTTAGTCCAATTATATAGCTATAAAATCCAAATATAGGTATTATTGTAAAACAGTTAAAAATATTTTATTTTTATTTTTTTTTAACTCGTGTTATACGCCCTTGTTGCACCTAACCACTAAAAAAGATTAGGCTGTCATTAATGTTGAGGCTCTATAGGAAAATACTGGTTCTCCTGACAATTTAAAACTATTCTCAGACGTTTTTCTGATATTTGCAATATAGACAGTAATCGTTTTTTGCAAATTTGTATCTCTAAACCCTGCACATTAAAAAAATATTTCCATTGATTAGTATCTTGTTTCATCTTGTCAGACCCAACGTTTTCTCTTAACTTTGGAACATTTTCTAAACACGACAATAAGAAGGTATCTTGCTGTGCTTTAATACCTGTACCTACCTACCCCAAAATTCTGAAAATATCTTTTGCTGCGTATTTTTGTCGAAGTTATCCGAACATTTTTTGGAACAACACTTGGTGAGTTATTGAAATTACTTCTTAGGTACCTTCTTGCTCCTAACTGATGTGTATTCTTCACCTAAATTTCTCTTTAACTTTCGCACGTTTTTCTTCCATTTTTTTCATTTCTTATCTTTCTTTTTCTTTGTTTTTTGGGGGAATGTTCGGGGAGTGATTTTAGTGCAGATGATGACCAAAGTGAGTATTTTCGTCATCATCTGCACTAAAATCACCTAAATTATTTGATTCAGACATTTTATTACATTAAAATAAGTTTAAATAAACAACAACACGTAACGTATTTGCAATTCAAACGCTGTTGTATAATCTGTGCAATAAGGGCGCAGCATCGCTGCCGCAATTATTGCTTCTCACGCCCTCTAGATAAGATCGATTGATTAGAGTTTTTGTTACAAGGTACCTACTAGATGGAGCTAGCTATATTATGATGCAATAACATTAAAAAGGGCTTTGGGAACAGAACGCCCTTGTTGCTCCCAATGCTTCAATTGAAACTACGCCATCTGTGGACAGTTCGCTGAACTAAAATTTCTCCATACTAAATGCTCGTTTACGTTGTAGTTATCGAGCGCGTTTCGTGAGTAAAAAACTCGCACTTGGCACTCTGGCTCTTCCAACCTCTTTGGGTCAATCTGACTGTGATGTCATAAACCTAGTCTTGGTAGGTATTAGGGAAAACTGTTGTCGTTGGGTAACAAACAAGAACGCTACAGCCCATATTTGAGTTAATATCGCCTCGTACTTACGATAACAGGAAGAATCGGGTCAGGTCTATTCTAAACTAAAAACCACACGATGTGATATTTAATTGTGCAATTAGTATATTCTTCACAAATTTAAGAAAAACAAAAATAATTAAAATGCTTTTTAAAATGATTACATATTACTATTAAATAGTACTCTAAACCAACGAGCATTTATGATTAGATTAATGAATGTGGATGAAGCGAAAGAAGTATGTTTGGATCGTAGCAAGTGGAAGGAAGTGGTCTCTGCCTACCCTTCCGGGAAAGAGGCGCGAGTTTATGTATGTATGTATGTAAAAATAATATCTTTATTTTTCTTAGCATGAAGGTAACAAAGTAAATCATACTTACACTAATGTGTGTGTGTGTGTGCGTGTATTTGTACTCAAAAACCACTGAACTAATTTCAAAAATTCTTTCACCGTCAGTAAGCGGGGCCGCAGTGGAAAGCTAGTAATAAATAAGTAAGTAAATATAACAATATAAGGAAAAATTGGTTTTAAACAAGTTCCCATTTATATTTTGCAAAGCAAGTTGTTTTGAGGGAGCCGAAGTACACGACGTGACAATACGCCCTAAACCGTAGCCATTTCCCGGGATAACCCGGAGGCCTATTTATATTTATCACAATAGGAAATTCGCCAGATGTTGTTTGATAAAAAAGTGCTTTCATCTTTCGACTAACACAATACTAGGTCATTTGAATAATGTTACCGCGGAAAAATTCCTCATTTACACGGGAAAAACTGTTAACGCGGAAAAGCTAGTAGGTAGTATTATATTTTCTGAACTGCATGTACTTTAAGATCAAGACGGACGTTTCGAAATCAAATCGGGGACGTTCTGACAAAAGGTCGGGTCAAGAGTACGGAGCATGCCTGAGGAGATTAATGCATGTGGATGAAGCGAAAGAAGTGTGTTTTGATCGTCGCAAGTGGAAGGAAGTGGTCTCTGCTTACCCCTCCGGGAAAGAGGCGTGACTTTATGTATGTATGTACTTTACTTTTATAATTTACTTTGGCTGGTTTACAATTCTACCTACTTACAGAACTTTCTGCATTGTTTCAGCAACTTAGTTGTATGCGACCAAGAATGTGATGATGTTTGTTTCGTCCACATTTGGTTTACTTACGTGACTGAATACGACACAGCACTACTGGCGTGTTGATAAATTTTCCTCTATTGCCACCTATGGCGGATGTGACCAAAATCCTTATTACGGTACTGGTTTATTTAGATGCTACTATATTTAGTTATAATAAATTTACCATCAATACTTTGAGTATTTGTCACAGTTAACCAACCCGCACAGGGCCAGTGTCTTAGGTAGGCTATTAGCTATAATTACAAATTGTTAAGGTATCTCGAAAACAGCCTATAAAGTTATAACATCGCTATTATCTGAAATACCTCATCTCACCTAAAGCCAGCAACCTATCCAAACAAACCTATCTCTCTATTACTATCGTTTCCAATTTGAAACTACACGGTATTATTAATTACAATTTTCATAAATACACGTAGGTCATTTAAATCAAGTCTTACCTGTCAGCTCAACAGAGGATATGAAAGTCGATAGATCACGCCGAACACCAATTTATTTCATCTGATGGCCAACTTTTTAATTACTTTTCGACGGCCCCGGCCTAGTTGGTAGTACCCCTGCCTTCCAAGCACAGAGTCGCAAGTTTGAACTCGCCCAGGGCAAACATTCGTATGATGAGCGAGCACCTACCTGTAATTGCCTTTTGTCTGGTTGTTGATTTTTATATTATTTTGTATTTATTTAAGTACTAGCTTCCCGCCGCGGCTCCGCCCGCGTTAATAGTTTTTCCCGTGGGAATGAGGTATTTTCCTGCGGTAAAAGTTAGCCTATATTCTTCCGCAAGGTCTATTCTATCTTTGTGCTAATTCCGCCCGCTTTGATATTTTTCCCCATGGGAATGAGAATTTTTCCCGCGGTAAATCGTAGCCTATGTTCTTCTCCAAGATCTATTCTATCTTTGTGCCAAGTTTTACCAAAATCGGTTCAGTAATTTCGGAGCCCATTAAATTATTAAGAATATTTTAGGTATTTTTTTTACACCTTGGGTTACATTATTGAAGTTTTAGTAAGAATCACTTATTTTTCGAAAATAAAATATAGCCTATGTTACTCTGGGTGAATGTAGCTTTCTAATGGTGAAAGAATTTTTGAAATCGGTTCAGTAGTTTTAGAGTTTATCCATTACAAACATACACACACACAAAAATACAAATATATCTTTCCACTTTATAATATTAGTGTAGATATATATGTGTGTAATATCAGCTATCTGCCGATATAGTTTGGGATTAGATGGCCATATGTGAGATGTCCCCACATATTTAATTTATCATTATAATCATCATATTTATAAAAAATGGTGAGCCGTCATGGGACGCCTGATAAGTTAAGGTGGCTTCTCACTGCGCGTGCTACTACGCGCCGCGCCGCTCCACGCACATGGACGCGCCACGCGACACTCCGCGCCACCCAACGGAACTGGCGCGGCGCGGCGCGTGCCTTCTAGCTTCAAACCTCAGTTTGATTCAGTCTGTTGAGCGCATATGAGGACGAGTCAAGATGAAATGAACGAGTTCAATAGGCAGGCATACGCCTTTGAAGTTACCGACTTTTAGCGGATAGGTCGCGCCGCGCCGCGCCTGCCCGCGCCGCGCCGCGCCTAGTTCTTCACACGGCGCGGGGCGCGTGTGGGCGCGGCGCGGCGCGGGCTAACACGCGCAGTGAGAAGCCAGCATTATATGCATAAAAAAATATTATGTAGGTAGGTACCTGTGATAGGAATAAAATATTTTAATAAATTGCTTTCTTTAGTAAATATATAGAGTACACTACATAATTCCGAATAATTTTTGACGATTATTAAAATTCCGAATTTCATACTTCCGAATGATTCAAAATTCCGAATTTAAAATATTCAAATAGTAAAAATAACGAATAGTTAATTAATTTCAAACAATTGATTTATTATAAATCCGAAAGTCAATTTTCCGAATATTATAATTTCGATGTTTCAAATGTACGATTTTTTAGTATATTGAATATTCAAAATTACGAATCCCGAAGTTTTAATATTCCTAAAAAACTATATCCCGAATTTAACTTACAAGTATTCAAATATTAAGAAATATAATTAAACGCCTGCAAGCAAGTAAGCGTGCAAGCAAGCAAGCAAGCAAGCAAGCAAGCAAGCAAGCAAGCGTGCATTAAATAGTTTTATGACGTTCGCCACCGAATTCCATGCTGTAAAATTATTTTATCGGTTGGATCGCACCATTTCCAATAATAATGTCTGTAGGGTCCTTAACTCCAAATCCCGCGGCCCAGCTTAATGGCGCAAAATAAACAATACCCGTTAATCCGAAAACAGCTGTAAATCTTTCCGGTAATCTTAACCCGTGAAACATGAGCCCTTAATTGAAAAATCATGGAAATGTATTGTTTAAATAAAGAGCTGATGTTTTCGTATTCTAGAAATTTCTTAGAACAGTCTTAAATATTGTAAAGGAGGTTATTTTTCTCTTCCTTCGTAAGAATTATGCAGTACCTCTTATGTTCTCTTCTTCACTGTTTCTGTAATTTGTAATTTAATAATTTATTAAATAAAAAAAAAAATATATGTATAAAGCGGGCAAAGGCGCAGTGCCGAAAGCCGGTAATCCAAAAGAAAATAAAAACGTTTGAGAACCACTGGTTTAAAGTAATCACAATAAACCCATTGGTGGTAATTCAGCGGTACGAATTTCTAATTAAAGTAAAGAATTCCGTACGTACACAGTTCACGCACAACGTAATTGTTTTACACTCGAAAGGGTTCCAGTTGGAACTGACAGCTTAGAACAGCTCCTTAGAATATTGGTTTAAGTACATATACCAGCGATCTGAAATGTTTATTAATTATTCTACTGCTAGCTATTGGCCACGGCGTCATCACATCGCAACATTCCCAAATAAACTATACTCGAAAACTACACTCAATTAAAAAAAAATCGCACCTATATAAAACTTTATTTCAAACATCATTACTCTTAAAACTAAGTAGGTATTTTACCAGACTTGTAAAGGTATAATTTGAGACCTCATTTAATGCCTTTAAAACACCTGGCATAAAAAAAGAAAAAATAAATTATGACAACCGAAACAGTAAAATGTAAAAATGAATACGAAAAAATCTGTGAAAGACATACGGAAGTTGGATCTATTCAAACGTGTATAAAATTAAAAAACTGGGTTATAAGGTTGTAGTTTTGGTATTGTAAAGTTCAAACACGTCTGTTTAAAAACGTTTGTAAGAAAAACTTGCAATTAAAATTGTCATAAAAAAAGAAAAAATAAATTATGACAACCTAAACGGTAAAATGTAAAAATGAAAATGAAAAATCTGTGAAAAACCTGCTGAAGTTGGATCTATTCAAATGTGTATAAAATTAAAAAAACTGGGTTATAAGGTTGTAATTTTGGTATTGTAAAGTTCAAACACGTCTGTTTAAAAATGTTTGTAAGAAAAACTTGCAATTAAAAGATGGATATGGAATACGATATAAATATAATAATAATAATATTATATTCGAGATGGTGCGATTTTTTTGATGTTAAGTGTATTTTCCATACCTATAAACTGTGCAACTAAAATGCCAATTTTGTATATATGTCGATTTTTTTTTGTCTTTTGAATGAAATGTGTCTTTGGGAATTTTGCGAGGACATTAAAGTTCTACGGTAGTATTTATAACATCCTTGGTTGCAAACTATTGACTGAGCACGTCCTTTTAGTATTTGCTACAGCATATATATAATAGTCCACGGCTGGACTAGAACTTCCCGTTTAAAGGCAGGTGTTGTTGCCTTTATCATCACCCTTGCCAGAGGACTGAAGGAGTGAACAGCGGGAAAGCGCGGACAGCGGGACGAAATCAAGTTTATATGCGGCCTGTAATATAGGTTGCGCCCACATTCTATGGGACAGGTAGCATATAAACTCGGATTCCGTTCCACAGCCCGCTCTTTCCCGCGGCTTATGAATAACTTAGACTGTTGATTTATAATTCGTTGCTCATTGCAACGAGCTCTTTTTTTTTCTTTTTTTAAATTGACCTATGCTTGAGACGAAAAAGTACGAAAAAGCTTCACCGGACTTGCAGTAATAAACTCATCACACGTTATTTTAAAGTTTAGGAACAATATCTTATAATATAAGTATTTGAAAAATAATACCTTACGCTTTCTTTTTTGTTTTTTGCATATAGTTTATTAACTAGATACTTATCTCGGAAAAATGTGATAAATCTGTAAAATTAGGAACCCTTTAGGAACCTGAATGTATAAAAGTATATTATTATGTAGTAGCAATTAATATTCTACTCTCCAATAATATCATTCGCATTCGTTCAAAGTAAAAGAAACTCCAGTAAACTGAATTACGAACAACCCAACCTCGATTATTACGATTGATTGTAATGTGTGGGAACAGACACGTGGTGCTACTTAATAGTTCTGAAATATATTCTTATTATTTGCTGTCGCTCGTACCAGTTCTTGGAAGGCAAATAAAGACTGACCTACTTACTATGTAATTTATTGCGAAAATAACTGTGTACCTATATGGCATATAGTATATGCACTTTCCCACCAACACGGGCACGGGCGCTGCGCTGGCACGACGACAACGATGCTCGAAAGAGGCTAGTGTGGGGGGTCTTAATATTATGGCGCCCATAGAGGTATTTTTTATTTGCAACGTTTGTGCGGCCTTCAGTGTGTCGTGTGAGGTAATAGTTACAGTTGGTTCTATTATACACTTCTGTGGTTACAGGTAATGTCTTACAGCAATCAACCGCCTTATAACACCCGCAGCCAAAAACTTCGAAACCTCCATTTCATCTACAAGAAACGCTCCTGGCATACGAATCTTCACTAATATTTGCCCCTTCGTATACATTCTCGCAAATGTGAGAATAAATGAACGCTCCAGAACCGCCTCAATTAGTTTTATTTCCCGCTC
This sequence comes from Teleiodes luculella, assembly GCA_948473455.1. Taxonomy (NCBI): domain Eukaryota; kingdom Metazoa; phylum Arthropoda; class Insecta; order Lepidoptera; family Gelechiidae; genus Teleiodes; species Teleiodes luculella. The sequence continues at coordinate 24,968,785 of OX419582.1, read as the reverse complement.
GGAGGGACGCGGGAAACTTCATTTGTTTCTGTTCACACAAGCCATAGAAGAAAATAGGTACCCGGAGCCATAAAGGTAGAAATTTTTTTCGCTTTACATTCTATATCTATTCTTAGAACTAAGTGTATGTGCTCCATAACTGTATGAAGTAACTTTGAATAGCGAACATTTAACTTAGGTATTACACAATTACATCTGCGGCGGCGTTAGCAGGACAAAATAGGTCCCATCATGTGGTTATTGTTTTTGGAATGCGATAGAGATAGCCACACATCTTTTACATTGTTTAATATATATCCTGATCTAAATTCTATAATATTTTGTTTCATTTGGTACGTACAAGAAAAAAATCAAAAATAATTACGTTATATATTTTTGTTTCTGTACAATACAATAAAGAATATTCATCACTAACATTTCATTAATTCAATCTCTCTGAGTATTAAACTAATACAATCTATATAAAAAAACCCTTGTATATTTGCTCATTTAAAGGATGGTGGGCAAAATACACCCAGCTCCGCCAGTCATATAATAATTATGGCTGAAAACACCTTCTAAAAATGAACATTTTTTATTATTACGCCATGGTAAAATATCCGACAGTTTTTTTTTTTAATTGTGTTGAAAAGGTACGACTAATCAAGCTTCACCGGACAGACACTCCGACAGATCATTACATAAAACTATGTATACATAACTAATAAATAATATATTTTTTTCACTGGTTACCGTTATTTTTTGTAATTATTAATAACTCTAATAATGTGTCCCAGATAATTAAAAAAATAATTCCTTCGCGGTGTGTACAGGTTTCATCACGATGTTTCCCTTCACTGTAAGAGCGTCGAATAAACTTATATTTAAATTCGAAATTCGAAAATACATTGGTAAGTGGCGGGGATCGAACCGGCGCTGGCCCTAGCCACTAGGCCATCGACGCTCTTCAACGAATAATGATTATAAAATGTTTGTTTTATTTCTTGTAAAGTAACAATAAACAAAATATGTTTGTAATTGTGCTTGTTTTAACTTCAAATAAATAGAGAACCTCGGGGCAGAATTTGATGCGCATTGGCACAAAGAAATATGAATATGATACCTTTCAAACTAAACCAGTCGAATCTGTGGCGGAAGTGGGTGTGCCGCCTATACATTTTTGCCCACTATCCTTTCTTATGCGATTTTTAAATCTTAAAGTAAACTTATTGCAATCGTAAAAATCTGAGTAATTTCATTGACTGCTTATTTATTTTATATCTAAGTAGCCCTTCAGCATCACCTCATATAATATGTCCCCACCGAGATATGCATATTTATTAGCACTTGAGCTGATAAAGTTATTTCGAGCGAATAATTGCTGTACGATACAAGTAGTGCTTATAATAATTTATGTCAAAAATGCAAGCAAGGGCGCTTGAAAACTGTAACAAACCGAGCGTAATTCCACTCTTGGCCGGTGCACAGGGAAATTCGCTACATTAAGTAATAAAATATTCACCGAGCTGTGCACGGCGTACGCTCAACTTCTGAACGTCAATAAAAGCACATAAAGCATGCCTCTACTGCTTCGCTGCAATTTTATAAAAAACAATAGGTACGCTGACTGGCTAGTCAAAAGAGCTTATTTTTATGAAATGTTAAATCAAAAACAATATTTTATATTAAAAACTAAAGGAAATACTAACTTATGACGTCACAAGCTTGTATTGTTGTTTTTTAACGATTTGTATTTCGATTTACAATAACAAATCCTTTAAATCATAAAATTGGCAAAAGTCGCCCCTACATAAGTTATACTAGAGTAATTTCAGATGTTTTATTTCCTACATAGTGTTAGTGTAAGATAATTTATTTCGAATACAGTCAACATCCCTATTCAATAATCTTGAAATTTTATATTTTCTTTTAAATAAAATCAAATCTATTTTTATTTCACTAACACAAACAGCAAATGTGTATACCTTATTGCCAAGATACCAATTTCTACCAGGTAATCTTGTTATTAGCAGCCTTGAACAATTTATTGATGAACTAAGTAAGTCTGTAACTATAGGTATATTGAGCCTCCTCCGGGCAGTGTTACCTGAAGAGAAATTATTACCAAAAGGGTAGTTATGCACTACCAGAAGGGCATTCTACTAAGTATGATGGTAAGATCTCTAGACAGGGCGCGATCCAGACAAGCGGTGTGTCGCCCCACGTTCATTGCCGCTATCCAGATTGAGGTATGCACTACCAGAAGGGCATTCTTCTAATTATGGTGGTATGATCTCACGATAGGGTGCGATCCAGACAAGCGGTGTGTCGCCCTGCGTTCATTGCCGCTATCCAGATTGAGGTATGCACTACCAGAAGGGCATTCTACTAAATATGGTGGTATGATCTCACGATAGGGCGCGATCCAGACAAGCGGTATGTCGCCCTGCATTCATTGCCGCTATCCAGATTGAGGTATGCACTACCAGAAAGGCATTCTACTAAGTATGGTGGTATGATCTCGAGGGTAGGGCGCGATCCAGACACGCGGTGACGACGTGCCGCCCCGCGTTCATTGCCGCTATCCAAATTAAACTGTACTATTTTTTTTAATAGTCTGGCAACCCTTGAATTACCTCCGTGTCACTGAACTAAGCAGTCGTGCACTGTATTATTTATTTAGTAGGGCAACCTATCTGTAATTTGATCAGCTAATAAATAAGCAAAGTAACTTTAAAGTCTGCTACTTTTTCTATAGCAGCTGTTGTCGGAGAATCGATCGAAGAATAATTTTTATATGCCACATTAAAGCTACCTATATGGCAGGACTTTAAATAACATTTTAAAAAATCCAAGAGGCAGTTGCGATACGCTAATAACAGAATATAGATTTATTTTCCGTTGTGGCACGGAAAATTTAAACTAATTAGATTTCTGAAATTAGCACAAAGGTGTAAGTGACAGCTAACAGTATCAAAACCAAACGGTTTTTACAAAAACATTTTTCGACCTCTACGGCCACGGTTTTTACAATAAAAAGATAATTTAAAAAATATATAAAACCGCCTTCAAGGTCCTAACCTACACTAAAAAGTTACAAATAAAATATAAATCTAGCTGAAAGCATAGCAATTTAATATGGCTATTAATATTCCTTATTTACATAAATTGTAACATCATACAAACATGTGTAGACATTGTTATACACTTTATCTTGGAGTCGGTGCCAGCTAATCACCATCATTTCGACCAAAAGACTTCTACTGCTAGCAGTCATCTAAAGTGGGCTCAGTACCTAGTACTCTGACCGCGTTCTTTAATTTTTTTATATTTAACGATCTGATCAGATGTGGTTCCGATTAAATAGCTAGCCTCAACTGGCACCGACTCCAAGGTGAAGAGTATAACAATGTGTACACATGTTTATATGATGTTACAATTTATGTAAATAAGGAATATTAATAGCCATATTAAATTGCTATGCTTTCAGCTAGATTTATATTTTATTTGTAACTTTTTAGTGTAGGTTAGGACCTTGAAGGCGGTTTTATATATTTTTTAAATTATCTTTTTATTTAAACAGGTATTTGTTTGCGATAAAAATAGCTGTAGAATATTTTTTATCTTCCTATATCTAAATGTTCCATTGTTTCTTCTGTTTCTTGTGTGGCTCCGTTAGTGTATCTCGCCGCAGAATACTTATAGTGCTTTCCAAAAGCAGGTTCTGCATAAAATAGGTAATCTTTCATGAACTTCTCTTCGGACTGCCATTCCTTTTCATCTATCCACGGCGCTGCCCGCCTCAACCACTTTGGGACGAATTCCTCCATGTAGTGGAACCGGCGGCGCCAAACCTTGTGCGTGTCTATGTACTTTCCACCCATGCCACTCAACCAGGGTCTTAACCTGTTAAAATATAATCATCACGTAAAAATCTAACACACTTTAAAATTTTGATCTATTCATTTTCTGGATAATAAAGATTCAACAGTAGATAAGAACTATCTATTGTTCCATGCACGGTAGAAGTCAAACAAAACCAGCTTCATGGAGGTGTGAGACAGGGGGATGTTATATCCCCAAAAGCTGTGTGGCCCAGTGTTACAGTGCTCGCCTCGCATCGCGGAGGTTAAGGGTTCAAATCCCGGTGTGATATTCAGTAAACAAATACCACTTTGTGAGACTTTCCCCGGTTTGGTTATTGAGGGCAATGCAAGCTGAACCTAACTATCCATGATTCCGCACTTTGGAAGGGAGATAGGCCTCCTGTTGGTCCCAGCTATTGATATAATGCGAGCCAGGGTCTGTTAGTCGGCTAATCTCAAAGCGCACAGAATAAGCAATAGGTACTTACAGACTGAAATGCCGTAGTCCCCATCTGTAGGCGTTGGTATAGTACGAAGCGTGTCTAGGATGAAGATGAAGGAATGGCTTTTCAGCTGCATAGTAACCAGCTGTAAGAGCTACAACTGTCAACCCCAATGAATAGCCATCAATTAACACGACAGTTTCCTGTTTGATTTCGCTTCTCGTTGGGTTTCTTACAGTTCTTGCTGCGTCTTTCCCTATAATTAAATTTTTAATATTTTTATGTATCTTTTTTGTATTGTCGAAAGAAATGTAATTTTATGTTACCTATTATGTATATAATCAGGGTGTAACGTCATAAATATGTGGTCACAAACTTAGAATGACAAAAGCGAGGCGCCTAGACTTTCCTTGCTCTTACAAACTTGTCATAAATTAGGAAAGTGGCATGTGAACATTAGATTAGAATAATACTGGAGTTAAATTTACCTCCAGGAGGATAAGAGAAAATGATACGCGGCCTCCAATAAAACGTTTTCGGTATAGGCCCGGGCCCCTCCTCCCCCTGAAAGATTAAATTTGATAATACAATATAAATAAACAATGTGCACAATAATATATTAATTACAAAATTTTTGACGTAATTATTTTTATATTTGGTAACGATATCCAAAGTTACAATTTAGTCGGCAAATCAAATTCCGACGACCCACTCGCTACACACCACAGTGCAAAATTTTTCAAAACTTAATTATTTATTATATATATATAAATAAATGTACTTAATATTTCAACAATGTACTCACAGTTACCGCTGACCTTTTAATTATAAAGAACACTAGGTATATTATCGCTTTTTCCATGTTTGACTCCCTTCACGTTGAAACAATGACTGATGGATTTTTGTATACAAGATTCATCTAAAGGCATTCTCGGTATCGTTTACAACACATTCATACACGATCATCGATCTTTTTAACAATGGCATACATTTTCGGTATGTGGCTTACACAACTTAATTCTTTATTTTTTTATGTAAGAAAATCAGGTCAAGTGCCAATTTAACTCGCGTGGAAAGGGGTCCTCGCAAACTTGTAAGTTTACCTGTTATCTACGAATATGTGTGAGCAAAGCATAATTTTGTGTTGGTACAACTTTATTTCAGGCTCAGTAATCAGTCAGTAATAATAAAAATCATGAGGATGGAAAATATTAGTGCATTTTCTGTAATTTATGTTTCGTTCGTTTTTTTTTGTACTATGGGATTGCGTTTGACCACAGTCTCACCTGGTGGAAAGCAACGACGACGTGGCCGAAGATGAAACACGCTTACCCAGAAGATGTCTATTCACTCTCGACTTGAAGACACCTAGGTTATATGATTTCGGAAAAACAGATGCAGGGAGAGAATTCCAAGTGCCAGTTGAGGCTAGCTATTTAATCGGAACCACATCTAATCTCAAAAGTTCAGATCGTTGAATATAAAAAATTTTAAGAACACGGTCCGAGTACTAGGTACTGAGCCCACTATAGATGACTGCTAGCAGTAGAAGTCTTTTGGTCGAAATGACGGTGATTAGCTGGCACCGACTCCAAGATAAAGTGTATAACAATGTCTACACATGTTTATATGATGTTACAATTTATGTAAATAAGGAATATTAATAGCCATATTAAATTGCTATGCTTTCAGCTAGATTTATATTTTATTTGTAACTTTTTAGTGTAGTGTGTAGTGTAGGTTAGGACCTTGAAGGCGGTTTTATATATTTTTTGAATTATCTTTTTATTTTACCCTTTTTAGTGGAAATTTACCATGACAAGTTAGGTACTCACAAAACTTTATTTTTTTTTGTTTAGTACATAATTAAATGCAGATTTTCTCACTATGTTTCCTTGACAGTATTACGTTTGATTTTTAAATTCTAAATCATTGCTATATTTGACTGGACTTTAACCTAAGTTTTCCGAATGGCGAACAACTGACCAAACCACTATGATACCGACGACGCTCGCCCGTTTAGTCCACGGAAAAATTCTTAAGTTGTTATCTTCACTTGGGGTTTTCAAATCTTTAATCTATGACTAATTTACAGAATATATGAACCAAAACCGCATATTTCTTGTCATTTCAATTATAACAAAAGCAACGCAATGAATGTGCTGTTGTTTATTGAAGAGTTTTCGTTTTAATCATGAAGGAAGAAAAATTTTACGCGGGTATTAAGCAACACTTCTGATAGTATACTGCTTAGTTGACGGATCAGGGATCGCAGTTGTTGCTGTTGACTACCCCGGTAATAAGGTATGAAGGAAGCCGCCTTGTGGTTCCCGGCGACTTACCAAAAACAATTGCGCCTCGCTAGCGTAAGGGTTGTGGGTTGTGATAATAAACAACCTAACATACATCCATCCGTCCACTGCGCGTTTGCTTGCTTGTTTATATTTAAATAAAATAGACGAATGTATAGTTCCCGGCGCGTAACCTACAACCACTATGAACCCCATTTCAATTGCCAAGCAGTGATGGAAACAAACAGCCTGAAACAGTCCCGCTGCTGAACTAAGGTTTCTTCAGGAGGCTTTTGGAAAAATCTTTACGGTTAGAAGGCGGGTTGTTGTTAGTTGTCCATTCTCACAGTAAGACAGCCACCAGAAGAGTTTGGTTGATGCTTATTTAAGCGGCTATAAATAATAACGAATTAAATAAACAATTCAATACAAATATACACAATAAATAATACTAAAGTTAAAAAAAGCTAAATAACACACTTGATTTTATTATGTTACACTCTAACTTTTGTATCGAATGGTAGAAGCTTTCAGGTTTCCCACCAAATTATAAAAAAAAAAGAACTCTACATTACTGGCACGGTTTTGACTGTATTTTTATTTGTCTGTCCCCATACCTCTCTAGGTAGTTCGCTGCTCTCTAGGAAATAAAATATATACCTAATATATGTATGGAAAAGCAAAAAGACAAAACACTAAATGCCCAAAGAAGTAAGCAATTCCCAATATTATTGCAAGTTGCAAGTTGATCACCATTGTATATGAGAAGTTCGATAAATAAGTCCAGTAGCCATGTGATAAAATGTACGAAAATAATCGATAAATATACGTTACGCTTCATACCACATCACATCACTATTTTCAAATTTAGTAATCATTAAGTTTCTTGTTTTTTACATGCCAAATAACATGAAGGAAGAAAAAATTTTACGCGCCCAAATGGAGTAGTAATCAAAACGTACTATGGGTGCCGGCTATGATACAATTTTGTAACTCACACACACATTCACACTTTTCTTTCAAATTGTCCTTCACGGCATGTGGCTTGGACAACATCACTGTCATAAAATATCAGATATAAAATAAATAACACGAAATGGTCAATTGTGCGGTGAAATTGTGCCGAAACCATGCCGAAAGCAAAACTACAAAGCTTGCTGGTATCACATTTTTCTGGTGAGTAGTAAACCGCTTGGTTTTTACAATTTTCGTGGTCAAATTTTTAGCAGAAAATTATGTTGTTGATTTTTAGTGATGTGAAGTAGTCGATAAAAATAATATAAAATCGAGTGAACCGATTTTAGTGATACTTGGCAAAAATATAGAATAGAGCTTAGAAAAGAATATAAAAAATTAAAAATTAAATATAATCTCATTCCCACGGGAAAAACTTAACGCTTGCGGAGCCGCGGCGTAAAGCTAGTTGATAATAATTTACATTGTAATAAATATTATGTCAACATCAATGATAAATTTACGAGAAAAATAGGTGGTCAAGTTCTTTTACACGTAATGTAAATACGTTATACAATAATGTAAATAGTTAAAAATATAAATTAAAAATATTGTTTTAAAATTTGTGATGTATTTTTATTTGTTTATGTTTAATCTGAAGCGGGCCTTGCAATTTTATATCTAATTTCGATAAGTGATAGATTTCATACTCACTACCTGGATGTGTGATCTCGAACTAACGTACGTGGATAACGCTTTTACTGCTCACGTGCAAGGTGTGGAATGATCTCCCTCTCGAGGTGTTTCCTTTGCACAACAATTTGGGGTCCTTCAAAAGACAAGTCTACAGACATCTCAAAGGCCTGCACCGTGTCTGCTCCGCTAAGTTGCAGATGTCCTGGACGACAGTGACCACTTACCATAAGATGTGTATGTGTGATCAATAGCCATGGTGATAAAATTTGTGATGGTGATAAGATGTGTATGTACAATATCCATGGTGATAAAATTTAAGTAAATAATCGATAAATATACGTTACGCTTCATACCACATCACATCACTATTTTCAAATTCAGCAACCATGAAGTTTTTTGTTTTTTACATGCCAAATAAAGACAAATAAATGTCATACTTTATAGATATTTTGTTTTTAATTGGGCATGTCATTCATAACATGAATGTCTCTATCTTTTTCTAACGTACCGTATTCAAAGATGTGTGATAGAGTCAAAAGACAAACCCCGTCTCCCACTTCCACCTACCCTCCCACCCCTCTGAGCGGCCGCATTGGTTTCGATACAAAATAGGCATGATTACTACTCCATATGGGCGCGTAAAATTTTTTCTTCCTTCATGGTTTTAGTCTTCTACTCCGCTATCAGATATAATCCAAATTTATAGGAAACCATTTTGAGTACAACTTCTATCTATAAAACAAAAAAATATTGAAATCGATTGATAAGAAGCCGAGATATTGCCAAAATAATTTACCGATCGGGTTAACGGCATCGTCAATTAAACCTGGAACCTGTTGCAAGTAAACCTGGTCGATTAAAAAAAGAATTTTGAAAATCGGTTTACAATTGGCGGAGATATCTTATAACAAACACAAAAAAAAAAAACATACGCGTCGAATTGAGAACCTCCTCCTTTTTTGAAGTCGGTTAAAAACCTCGACCTCTACCAAAGACGGGACTGTCCGCGGTTAGCCGTTCAAACGTGGCCTTCGTCTTTGGAGAAGAACAGCCAGAAGAAACTCCACATCTTGTCGCATTTTTCAAATAAGATAGGTATTTGATTCAATTGTTTCTTTGTCATAGCTTATTCGTATTGCGGATTTGGATGAATTTTGGACCAAATAACTAATCTTCAGTCTAGAATATACGATATTTTTAAAGTAACAGAGCGGTTAGGTTATGTCAGGCGTAAACATAGTTGCAGCTAAGTGCTAGCTTAATCAATCACCGTTTTCACATTATTATTTCCCATTTGTGTGTCTCTACTAATTGCAAATTGATGATCTATCTTTATGTAGTCACAGGCTGATGTGTACTAGAACAAGGCAAATGATAAAATTGCAGGCCCGACAAGTCAACGAGGACTCATTTTAAGAATATATTCCAACGTCTAAAAAAACAAGGTCTAACAATCGCACTGTCAAACTTGACACAAGCCTACGTCATCTGCTGTTCATCCTTGTCGAATATGAACAGCATGATGACGTAGGTAGGTTGTGTCAATTCACGTAGTCTTCTTGTTAGACCTTGTTTTCTAAGACCATGATATATTCACAAAAAACCGGCCAAGTGCGAGTTGAACTCGCCTGGTTAGGGATCCGTACAAACGAAGTTCTTCATCATCAGCCGAAACAAATGAACTAATCGAGTTAAAATTTGGTGCACGTATGCAAATCCGTAACCCAGACAGATTTGTGCCATTAAATAATAAATTTCTAATATGGAAGCGACATTTGGTGAATAAGATATTGAAAACAAAAAGTTTTACTAATTATCCCGTACCACGGTGCCGGTTTGCGTTACCATATTAAATATCATACTAAACTAATATTATGAAGAAGAAAGATTTTCATATTTGTGTGTATGTTTGTTATGAATAAACTCATAAACTACTGAACCGATTTCAAAAATTCTTTCACAATTAGAAAGCTACATTCACTTTGAGTAACATAGGCTACCTTTTGCTGCGGGTAAATGCATTATTCCCACGGGAAAAACTGTAAACGCGTACGGAGCCGCGGCGGAAAGCTAGTAGGTATATATAATTGTTACAATTGTACAATAAAAAGTTTGAAGCTATTTAAGAAAATAGGCGTTCATTGACTATTCCCTCCCCTTATCTCCGGAACTACTGATGATGTTTTTCTTCACCGTAAAAACGTCGAATAAACATTATTTATACTTATTAATTCGATAATCTAAAACACATAAATACTTCGCGATATCAATGAATATGAAGTACTAATAAGAACGTGGTGGGATTTGAACCTACTGTACTCTGCACTCGAATGTGTTACACGTGGCTCTAGCCACACGTAAGCTAAGTTTTTATTTCGTTCAAATCAGCACAAGATGTATGTTTAGAAGCCAGCACATGCGGCTGGACACTCGCATACGGAATACGGGCGCTCTCAAGGTCAACATGTCCAGTCGCATATGCTGGCTACTGTATTATATAAAATAGTATGTGGCTATTTTCGCCACATACTATTTTGTGCTCATTATTCAAGGATAGATGGCAAAATCATAGATAAAAGGTTTATGGCGATGATGCGACATCTATATTTCTATCTTAGACTGTATTGTCAGCGACTTACGGCCTTTAGTTTATCACCAAATAGTACCTCAGTGGTCAAACTAGTGACTAAAGTCAATAACTTAACTATAGTTTGATAGGAGGAACGCAGACCCGTTTGCTCTCGAAACTGTATCGTCAGGGGTATTCTAATATCCTCCAACAGAAGGGCCCTCGGTCCCTCCCAGGAATACTTGACTCTTCTATAGTCCATTATGTTACCCGGGCCGGTCCTGTTACCCGTAATATAGGTTAAGCACCTACTTTGCGAACAAATGTAGGTGAGGCTAATTTTATGCGACGATTTTATTTTATTAAGTTGTGTATTCGAAGATGTTATTTTAGATTTTAAGGGACAGCGGGTCTCTTGTTCAGCTTCATCTGCCCTCGACTGTACTATACCAATCAAGTACTTTCCCTTAGTCTCCCTAATACTCTGATTGATTGGGATACATGGGGAATTAAAAAAAGAAAATAGGTAATATCAAATTAAAAAAAAACGAAACCCCCACCACGAAACCGCTAGGTACTTGATCCTTTAAACGACTAAAAAAGAGCTGATAATCTTCAATTGGTTGAAGATATTTTCTTGGATCATAGCTAAGAACGCTTTCGATTGTGACTCTAAGTAAACAAAAAAACTCAATAATGCTTGGTCACCAACACCTGTGCCAACACATACACATTACACATACACATTACACATACACATTACACATACACATTACACATACACATTACACATTACACATACACATTACACATTACACATACACATTACACATACACATTACACATTACACATTACACATTACACATTACACATACACATTACTCATACTCATACACATTACACATTACACATTACACATTACACATTACACATTACACATTACACATTACACATTACACATTACACATTACACATTACACATTACACATTACACATTACACATTACACATTACACATTACACATTACACATTACACATTACACATTACACATACACATACTTTAGGAACTTGCGAACTTATGTTAAGGTGCTACAAAACGATTTTGCTATGTGTTTTCGCACTTCGTTTATAAATAGAGGAACCGTTTCATAACACTTAACAAATAGTTTGCAAGTCCCTAAAGTATGTGTTACTGGTAACCTAACTTATGTAAAAAATGTATCACGAAAATCTTTAGTCTTTGTTCGACATAAATTCTTCATTTAAATAAACACAGAAGCGACTCGACTTCACTACACTGAGAGAGGAATCATTACAATTCCTGACCTCTGTATTTAAATATTGCGGCGAAGTGTAAAAATAAAGAACACTACCGCACAAAAATTAAAAGGAGACAGACCAACTTAGTTAATCAACTTGTACCGCCAGCCTTGTATGACCTTTATTCAAGTTGTATCTACGGTAGTTAACCCGCGATTAGACTACACAATTTGTTGGACACTTTTTCAGTTAGGATCCTTAGTAAGGACAAGTGTAATTAGTGTCCTAATTATCGGAGCCTTACTGCAATTACACTTACTCCAATTTGTCGGTGGCTAACAATTGTGTAGTCTAATCGCGGCTTTAGTACTAACTCGGTGAGCTAAAACCTCGCGAGTCAGTCAAAAAATCATCAACCCTTACTCACAAAATTTCTCAAGTAATAGGCGGTAGAGAGAAACAAATAGATAGGCTTTTTTTTATTGACCTATGCTTGTGTCGAAAAAGTACGACCAATCAAGCTTCACCGGATTTGTAAATAGTTAGGCAGTTTAGGATTCTTATTTTTCATTTACACATTCGCAAGCAGTTTCGCTGAAGCTGAAATGAAGATGCTTCTCTCACCCGCTGATGGAGTACAACGGCGCTGAACTATGCGAAACCATTTTTATGTCTAGTGATTTTAGTGCAAAGCACATACCTAAATAAAAGCGAAAATGAAAAACTAAAATTGGACCTATTTATTTGCTAACAGACTATACAATACAATACAATACAAATATTCTTTATTGACACCAAGAAACACAGACAAATTACACATACAAAGAAAACATTGGGTTTCAACAGGCGGCCTTATTGCTAATGTAGCAATCTCTTCCAGACTACATTTTAGGAAGGAACGCACGTATACCAACTGAAATTAATTAAAATAGAAAAATAAAGCGGAAAAACAACAAAAAAAAATTAATGCAAAAGTAAAAAAATATATTAAAAACAAGCTTTCACTTTATAGAAAACAACTAAAAAATATATCATTAATCTGATTGTAAAGCCGATCCTTTTTCTGATAAAATTATCTTATACTAGCTGTTCACCCCGCGGCTCCGCCCGCTCTCAAGGGTATGAAAAATAGATAGTAGCCGATTCTCAGACCTACTCAATACGCTCACAAAATTTCATGAGAATCGGTCTAGCCGTTTCGGAGGAGTATGGGAACGAAAACTGTGACACGAAAAATTTATATATAAGATTTCAAATTTATTATAACTCAAGCTTCGAACTGTATTATAAACAATTGTGTACTCAACACAGCATTAAGCTTTGAAATAAATGCGTGCGTGGATGAGTGCACATTGCACAACTCAATTGATATTATTTATTATAATTATTTATAATGAATGAATAATAATATAATATAGACTATTAATTAAGGCCTGATGCTGCTATTTGCAACAGCCTTCCAAAATTCATAAGCTAAGTATGGCTAAGTGGTCGTAACTATGGCCGGACGTAGTATCCCAAAAATGTGATCAGACCGCGACGACACAACGATACCGAGTTTTGAAAACTAACAGCGCCATCTGTGACCATCGACAACATAACAATTGCTGGAGGTCACACTGATTACGGAAGTTGAATTTTGTATAAAAAAACACGTTGTTTATTTTAATATAATATTATCAGTATTTATTATACGTAATAATATTAAGATTTGATGTTCCTCTATTTTGATATCCCTTTCTTTATATTTTAATTTAATATTAACTTTTATGCAATCTTATCAAACCCGACTATCCTTCATATCTTCCCTTCCAACCAAATACCGTTAAATTTTTTTTGTTTTTTATACGCGTAACAGTTTCCCTACCTTGTTATTAAACTTGACAAAGGCGCAAAGTTGTACCAGCGCCAAAACCAGATATTATATTTTATTTTTTTATAAATATCGCTTTAGTTTAAGAAATACCTAACGCATCTCAGTATTCGGAAACGCCTAATATCAAATCAAAATAATAAAATGGAGATAAAATATATTTGTGTGCCCTTGTGATGGGACTCAGTGCTTTTATAATAATATTTTGCTGTAACACATTTACCTATAAATCTCAATAAACTATTCGTATTTGGTATTTGTTCGAAACGCGCTTTTCCCAAGTCGTATAATTCAAAAATACTCTACTAATGGTAGCGTAGTTCAACGTTTTGGAATTTGTTAAATTAATTTAGCAGAATAAAGTCCAAGAAATTGTTTTATTTTACTTTTAACATTGGGTGGTAGTTTATTTGTGCCGACTGTACAATAGATACATTCCGCCTCATGCGTTGGGGACTTGTCTAAAGGGAAACTTCTCTTGTAACGACGACAATTTCAAACTGGCAGCTGCGCTTCTATATAGTACATAAAACTTTAAGGCCTCCACAGCGATATGCACTCTTATCTATAATATAAAAATGAATCGCAAAATGTGTTGGTAAGCGCATAACTCAGCAACGCCTGGATCAATTTAAACAACTCTTTTTTTTAATGTTCGTTGAAGACCAAGGATGGTTTTTACAAAGAGAAATAAAAAAATACTCATTCCCAAATACTCACTCACCACACACGGAAAAATGTTTAACGCGAGCGGAGCCGGGGGGAGGAAATCCGATACCTTAAACTTACCTAGGTACCTATTACATTTTTACTTATTACGGTACAATTTACACTTAAAGCCCAACCAGAGAAATAAAAAATCTAGAAATACTCGTATTGCGGACTCAATAAGTTTATAATGGAAATTGTTGTCAGAAACTTGGTCATGGACGTAGTTAATATCTATGAAAAAAATACGTTTGGCGCCCCCAGTTACTGATAATAAATTCTAAAATATCTATTTTTTTTATTGTTCTCCTTGTTGGTAGATATTTACACTTTATTTTACTTATTCTTGTATCGTTAACAGCTCATACATGTCCCCACCGAGGGGCTAGAGCCTACCCTGATACCAGGGTGATTTTTATCTTATACATAACTAGCGACCCGCCCCGGCTCCGCACGGGAAAATGGTTATTGTGGGTTATCCTTCAGTATATTATGCATGTATTATACATATAAACCTTCCTCTTGAATCACTATATCTATTTAAAAAAACCGCATCAAAATCCGTTGCGTAGTTTTAAAGATTTAAGCGTACAAAGGGAGGGACATAGGGACATAGGGACAGAGAAAGCGACTTTATTTTATACTATGTAGTGATATTCGTACAAAAATTTGGAATGTGATAGAATTATAGTTTATACGAGTACTACTAGGTATCCGCCCCGCGGCTTAGCCTGCGCTTACTGTTTTTCTCGTTGGAATGAAGAATTTTCCGTAAAAGTAAAAGGTAGTCTATTTCCTTCTCCAAGGTTCTAATCTTTCTTTGTTTTTTAACTCGGTTTATACATGTTTTATTTATTTAATGGTATTATAATAATAATAAATAATAATAAATATGTAGGACATCTCACACACGGCCATCTGACCCCAACGCAGGCAGAGCTTGTACTATGGGTGTCAGACAGCTGATATACAACATCCACACACAAGTCAAATGTTCACGAATGTTTTCCATGGGCGGGATTTGAACCCGCGACCTTGTGCTTCGTAGGCAGACGTACTACCAACTAGGCTACAAGGCCGCCGAATACCAATTTCTAGTTTTACAGAGCGAAGGTAGGAACTACATATGTTTCAAAGCAATAAACTTTATCGAAAACAAAGTAATCTTGAAAGAACATCATTCACGTTTCATACAATGTTGGACCAAAAAAGTGAAAATGCCGGCCAAGGAAAATAAGTGTATTTTTCGGACAGAACACGTCGTAGTTTCTATATTTCTTTACTTTCTTTTACATTTTCTTTATATTTTTTATATTTTTTTTTACTTTTTTTCCTTAATAATAAACAAAAAAAAGTTAATCAATGATCATTATTATGCATTATAATAATACTTTCATAATATATTTTTTAATTGTATTAAACAAATACATACTTAATCCAAATAGGGGCTCTATTATAATCATAAAAAAAAAGTTAAAACAACATAAAATAAATAAATATAATTTAATCAATACAATATGACTATATGGCCTGTGACATGCGTCAAAATAATACTTTTATTATAACATTTTTATTATTTAATTAATAGCTTCTAACAATACAACCATGGGGTGCACAGGATTAGTGTCATAGTAAAAGAATACAGGAATTGTGTATTCTACCCGAAAGTTATACCTTTTTCTGCTGGCCGGCACTTTTACTTTTTTGGTCCAAAATGAATGATACCCTTTATATTGAAAAGAGTTAGTTCCCTTTGAAGTTAAGGGTTGGCTCGACTACGATAACCGAAGAATAAACTTGGCAAAGTCTCTCCTGCGGCATGATCCGCTTAAGTAGGCAGATCGGTCGATACAATGATTCTTGTTCTTGTTTGTATTATATTCACCAGCCGAAAAACGTTAATTGCTGGACAAAGGCCTCCCCCAGAATCGTTAAATTTTAGTGGCTTTGGACCGGCCACATCCCTCCCTACTTAATATTATAAATGCGAAAGTATAACTCTTTCTGTCTCAGTCTGTCTGTCTGTTTGTTACGCTTTCACGCCAAAACTACTGAACCAATTTTGACGAAATTTGGTACGGAGGTAGAATAGGAATTGAGGGCGGACAAAGGCTACTTTTTACCGCAGGAATATACCTCATTCCCACGGGAAAGACTGTAAGCGCGGGCGGAGCCGTGAGGCGGAAACTTATCTATAGCAATCTGACCTTGGGGTTTGATAGAATAGTCCTTGGAGATGGATATAGGCTAACTTTTACCACGGGAAAACTTTGAGGCTCTTTATAAGCGAACAAGCTATTATGCTTTATATACTGTATTGAACAAATTTAAGCGTTAAGCTTTATAAATCTAAAATACAACCGAAGTACCAGCACCGTACGTACCGTGCGAAGCGCCCGTATTCCGTTGTGATAGGAGTAAATTTCGGAATGCAAATGTCTAAGCGCATGTGCTAGCTGTTGTACATTTCAGTAACAGGCGTTAAGAATTCATGACTCATTGTTATACACAAGGATAAAATGACAAGTATAATGTTGCCCGCGTTCCCTCGGGACGAAATATACGAGTGTCCCATTTTAGTGGATCCCTCCGTCCCACCTGTGAGCCGCTACGTATGTAACCCCGACACGTCAAACTATCAATAATTCAGCACAATCTGCCGCTTCAGACGTATTATTTTATTAAAATACAAATTCAAGGGACGAGCTGCAATTCGGCGCACCTGAGTTGCCTCTCTCGCTTATTATTATTTTTAACCCCCGACGAAAAAGAGGGATGTTATAAGTTTAACGTCTGTCTGTCTGTCTGTGGCATCGTAGCTCCTAAACGGATGCTCCGATTTTATCCAGTTTATTTTATTTGCAAGGTGTCATAATCAAGAGTGTTCTTAGCTATGATCCAAGAAAATATCTTCAGCCATTTGAAGATTATCAGCTCTTTTCTAGTTGTTGAAAGGATTAAGTAACGGTTTTGTGTCGCGGGTAATTACATTTTTTAATTTTGTGTTTATTTCTGTAATCTTATATTATGTCTTGTAAGGTTATCCACAAACCTTATACAAGTTATCCACAAACCTTATTCATTACTCCTAAGGTTTCCCACAAGGCTCGTGTAAACTCAATGATAGTAGTACCTACCCGAGATGAGACCAACGGCTTCACGTGCCTTCTGAAACTCGGAATCATCTTTTTCTTCGGTCAATCAGCCAAACTGGGAAGTCTCACAAGGTGTCATTTGCTCAAGAATCGAACCCGGAACCTCCGTAATATGAGGCAAGTGTTTTCCTTTCGGCTACACAAGTTGGTTCAAGATTATTGCTTGACGGCTGGATCTAACTGTTCTTTTTTGTGATTATCAGGATAGTCTTTGTATGATACATTTTTTTAAGTCTCTAGTTTCAACTGACTGACCTAAAAATGTGACTAGAAAAATAAAAAATCTCGCCATATTGCGGAATTTCAATGCCACTAATATTATGTATAATGTAAATTGTTGCCATAAACATAATATACGCGTGGCGCCCTCAGAGCAGGTTTTTTACTTTTCTGGTCAAGCTTCACAGGCGTATGCTATTTGAGCGAGTAACTTAATTTACTTGTGTATGATAGTATTACTTTGTCAGTGTCATACAACAGCCCACGGCCAGCACATACGTCGTCGGAACACCATAAATAACCTTTTGTTCGACGGCGTGTCTGTCAGCAGGGCTTCGTAGAGACACGGAACAAATGTTCCGGTCCAATTAAATTCCCTTGACTTATTCGCACACTACCGACTTCCGCAGCACCGATTTATCGAAATGTTCCAATCCAAGACAAAAATGTAAGTAACGACAAAAATTAAACACGCGTTTTTGATCGGCTGTCACATTTCCGGGATAAAAAGAGACCTATGTTTATAATATATTGTGATTGTTATAATGAAATAGCTTTTTTTTTTCAGTGAACACACACACTTCTATCACTACTGTAGCATTCGCGGGTAATATGCTTTATTTATTCACAGTGAGCATGCTTTAATGGATTGATTCGATCTCTACCCTCTTATAAAGAAATACGATATACTTTTTCAAAGAAACGTGCCACGGGAAGGTGAAAATATTGCGGTTTATCGTTCAGAAAAGCTTTGGCCTTTATTCTTGTTCGCTATAACTTAAAATTTCAAAAAGGGCCACGCGATCGTCAATTTCAATCGAGAGACGGTAAACATCGATTGATAGCGTCAAGTAGTGACTTTTGTTAAGATGCATGTGAAGAAAAAATAAAAAATTACACCTTGTTTCTGCGCCTCTTGGTCTTAATTTAAATATCACTTATACAAAAATAAATTTAATCCAAATTAATTCGTCTCCTATATTAATAAAAAAGACCACGACTTAAAATTTAGGGTGTGCTTTAAGAGAATCACCAGCTGTATCGAAATAATAATAATACATAGTTTAAAAAACTAAAAAACACGCTTCCTGTCCCCCATATTGGATTTAAGTCACGTGACTTTTTTTTTTCGTATTCCTGACAGCAAACCCTTTCATTTGATACCAAGGATGTTATAAGTACTTATAACATCCTTGTTTGATACCCATATCATATTGGTGGATTTCAAACAGCCAGTTCGCCATCTTAGGGAGGCCGCCATATTTAATTTGTAATGACGTTTCTTAGCTAGTCATATATTGTCATGAGCGTGTGCAAAATTTCATCCTAATCGAAGACCGGGAAGTGGGTCAAATTAAGATTCCAAGATTTTCTTACATACATAGTTACTTACAAGTGAAGCTAATATAAAGCGTGTAAAAACATGAGTAACCGTAGGTCACAGTGAAAGGTTATGCATGGAAGACACCCCCCACACTACCGTCTTTCGAGCGTCGGCGTCGTGCGTCGCGTCGCGTATACAATCACCCGCGTCCTTCTTTTGTTTCACTCGCCTTGCTGCCTATGATTGTATGCGCTACGCACGAAGATGAAGCTCAAAAGGCGCTCGAAAGACGCTTGTTAAGGGGGTCTCTACGTATCGGGCCCGAACCCAACATAATGATTCGTCAACCGCTTATATTATGTCTCCACCGAGGGGCTCAAACCCTGAAATCAGGGTGAATAGGCTTTAAGATAAATATAAAAAAATAACCACAAAGAAGCAGCCGATAAACAAAGATTGTAATTATATTAAAACCTCAGAATAACGATAAGCAAAGCGCGGCTTTCCCATCTCTGATTAGAAAATAATTTCTAATACCAAGACAAGACACTTCTATATAAAGTCGACGTAAGCTTCACCAGAGTTGTGGGGTATCCCAGAAGGTCACCATCTACATTCTACAACACGTATTTCTGTTGTTCTAGTGAGGCAACTACGATGACCTATCACGCAGTATGGAGGTGAAGAAAGAGAAGGGGGGCAGTCTGTCTCCAGTGAGGTCGGTTCTGAAGCGAGACAGCGGAGACGAGGGCAAAGGATCGCGGTCTAGCAGCAAGTCGGAGAAGGAGCTCCGTCTACCCCCCGAAAGGTCGCCCAGCGATGACTCCGTGAGAAAGGAACGCCGACTTTCCAAGACCAGTGACGGCTCCAAGGACACTTTTGAAAGGTCAGTTACATTCATTATTAGAGACTTAATGCTGTATACTTGGGCCCTACGTGTACAAGACGAAAATAAACTGGCCATTCATCAAAGGAAGATGGAGAGAAGTATTTTAAGAGTAAGATTGTCAGACAAAATATCTAATGCAGAACTAAGAAGAAAAACGAAAGTCACTGATATACGCCAAAATACTTATAAGAAATCTGAAATGGAAATGGGCTGGCCATGTAATCAGAATGGAAAACAATAAATGGACGAGTAAAATAACTAACTGGCTACTAAGAGACAAAAATGGAAAAAGAGGCAGACCAAGGAAGCGCTGGGAAAATGTATTCAGGGAAAAGTGTGGCCCGTACTGGAGAAGAAGGATAGAGAGGAATGGAGAAGACTGGGGGAGGCCTACGCCAAACAGGCGACTTTCATAGAATGAAAGAACAATGAAAATTTAATAAATAAAAATTTTACTAAGCATGCCAAATTAAAATCTATATAATAAAACTGTAGAGGTCAAATATCTGTACATAGAAAAAAAATGATGAAATACGAGTCAGGAGAATGTAAGAAGTGAAATACAACGTAACAAAATAATTTTCTTTTTTTTTTCTGTCTGTTTGTACGGGCTAATCTCCGAAACTATTGGACCGATTTGAATGAAATTTTGCATGGTGGTTCTTTACAACCCTGGTCCAACATCTTGGATATTTTTAATCCCGAAAAATTAAAGAGTTCCCGTGGGATAGTTAAAAATTATTACGGAAAAGTAGAAAACAACGCGGGCGTAGCCGCGGGCAGACAGCTAGTAATAAATAATGCAATGCAATCTATGATAGAATAAAGGCTCATTTTATTTTATTTTATTAATATATGTGCGTGCTATGGATATATGCTATGCCCTCGGTGCTTCCCTACTATCGATACATCGCGTAGCGCATCTTCATAGCACATCTTGCTCGCACCGCTACATAGCACAGCATCAGTGGAAACGGTCACGTAAGATACGTACATACCTGATCCTGTCAACACCTCAGTGATTTGGCACTGCGATATTTTTGTAAGTCATCAATGTCATGTATAAGCTGCATGCCATTCAGAGCCATCCCAACCCCGAGATAACCCCCTCCCCCGCACCTAAGATTTACATGTATTACGACTAAGAAATCCTTGCTTTCAGAACTGACTAGTAAATTCAGAAAAAAATACTAGTGACGAAATTTATAGGTATCTAAAAAGGGTAAAACGTTTAGGGAATTGTTAAAATGTATTTAATACCCCAAACTAAAATTAAAATTACCAATTCTATAAGAAGGAACTGTAGAGTACTTACAGGATATTGACTCAACTGTTAATTAGAACCCTGTAGGATATGAACAAAGGGAATGGCGCTATGCCATTGCGTATGAATTATACATAGCTCTTGTAGGGTGCTTTTCCACCAGAGATGCGCTATGCTACGTCGCTCGCTATGGATGCGTTTGATATCCACCAATCATAATTCATTGGTGCACATAGCATGGCACTGGTGGAAACGGTTTCAGCTAAGATTTTTTTTATATGGAAGGATGCGTGCGTGCTATGGATAAATTATTACGCTTTGCCTTCGTCGCTTCCCTAATATCGATACATCGCTTAGCACTAGCTGCGCATCTTCATAGCACATCTTATTATTATTATTATTATTATTATTATTAGTATATGTCTTTTATTGTATTTTCATTTATTACATTATATACGGTCATGTTCTGCGAGTTACACATACACCCAAAATGGTACTGACAGAATGTCAGCGTTTGCAGTAACTCATGTTACTGCAACATAATGCGGAGTCAGCGCCATTTTGGTACACTTCATGCAGGTGGCGTGGTGCACATTATCCAAGCGACCTATTAGTTATATTACATATTTGTTATGTATCTTTGGTTGATTCTGTGTGTTTGCTTGTGTAATTTGTATGTTCTATCTTACTCTTTTTCATTTATGTTTGCCTGTGTTTTGTGTGCCAATAAAGTTTTAATCTATCTATCTATCTATCTTAGTTTCACAGCTAAGCTATCATATCACATCCTCGCAGCATAGCTCTGTAGCAGACTGGTGGAAAAGCTCCTTTAACGTGTTACTTTGACTATGTGAAATATAATTGGTTCATATTAGTTAGGGACTGCGGTTAAGATTAGCTAGTAGGTAGAGTGATGAATTTTGTTGGTAGCATAGATTTAGAATATAATATTTTAACATTAAGACAAAGCTCACGTTAATAATAAATCAGTTTTGATTTGTCAATGTGCACCTATACGTGTTCTTATACGCTCAAAAGACGCTAGTGTAGAGCGGGTTTTATAAAAGTTATACAATATATTGTTGCAATGTATTCTACCAAACAAATCGGCGTGCAAATTCTGATGAGATTTAGATCTACCAAAAGCGGTTACAGAATCATTAATCTAGCTTTCTTTTTCTATCTCATAAATTGCCGTAAGCGATCCTTCACCTTTGAGAAATTACGTCCAAGTACTAGAGAAAACACCTCGAATACGTTCTATACTATCTTTTTTATTGCACAATTTTATTAATACAGTGTGTAAGAGACTGCTTCACTATCACTACATAGTATAAAATAAAGTCGCTTTCTCCGTCCCTATGTCCCTATGTCCCTATGTCCCTATGTCCCTTTGTACGCTTAAATCTTTAAAACTACGCAACGGATTTTGATGCGGTTTTTTTTAATAGATAGAGTGATTCAAGAGGAAGGTTTATATGTATAATACATGCATAATATACTGAAGGATAACCCACAATAACCATTTTCCCGTGCGGAGCCGGGGCGGGTCGCTAGTAGTAAATATTGAAGGGACAAATATTACTGGTAGTCAATGGTTTTAAGGGCCGGCTTAACTAAATCTTATAAGCATAAAAAAATATAATTATCCGTGAAGTTTGTTTTTTACTTAATAAAAAAATCTGCCACATTTAAGCGGGAAAATATTCCCACTTGATTCTTACGGAAAAACGTGTCCATGCAAACAAAATCGTGGGCAGCAGTTAGTAGGTATTATTATGATGAAATACATTTGACGTAACAATTTTTATATTTGGTAACAAAATCCAAAGTAACAATTTAAGAATTTAGCTAGCGATCGAGTCAAAGCTCAGAATACCAAATAGTAGTCCCTAGTCAAAGTCCGAAGACGGCGACGGACGACGCACTATGTATGTATAGGTACGTAGTACATGTGTGCGTGCGACGTGCGTGAGCCTCGATCGTTGTGGGAGTAGCGAGAAGCCACCTTTCTTAAACTTTAACAATAATATTTACACACCTGTATAAAATTAAATCAAATCAATAGGACAGTTTGTATGGCGATGTAAATTTATTTCTTTTTTGTTTCAGAGCAATGTTCCTACTCGTATCTTAAATAAAGTTGGACAATACATAGTAGGTACTATATACATACGTAGTAGGTACTACGTACTTATAGTATGCCGTAACATTCCGCTTTAATAATTTCACTAAAGGACTGTATTATCCTATTCATTCACTAAGTACATAAATATTCATGAAAAGCGGGTCTAGGAGTAAAGTATAACTAACTTTCCTCGATGTCTCTCCAGGGGAACTACGCGTAGCTAGTAGCTACATCTACTAGCAAACTTCACTATTGGCACTAATTAAAAAATCGTAGTACTAAAGCATTACCTAACTTACTTCCAAACTGCTTGATTACTAACTATATGACTCATATCGGAATGGTTAACTAAACTGTACAACGATACGATAATTGATTTCTCCACAAACGTCAAACACAAACACTCACATAGTAACACACACATAAACAATTCCCTTCCTTTTCTCACTCTTATAATAATTATATTTTTTATTACTTTTATATATGTAACCTAACCTAACCTACACTATGTCTATTGCAGGTTATAATGAACCTAGTTTCGGCAAGAATGTTATTTAAAATACCTTAGTGTTTGTGAAAATGTTTTATTGTGGCGTAGAAATAAATACTTTTTTATTTTATTTTAATTTATATCCTCACAATATTAATACTCGTAGATTATATATGATTATTTTTTTCCTAGGTTATAAAAGAACCTAATGTTGACACTATAAACAAATTTCACTCCTTGCTATTAGCAAAACGCTGGAAGTATAATACACGGGCCGTTCACGCTTATTCGTAGGCTAGAGAATTTATTTCTATAATTTTGTTTTAATATTTAAGAGTTACTTTCTCACTAAAGAGATTCGTCTAATTGACACTCTGCCTGTGCTTGGAGCGGCTCGTTGTAGCGACAGTCTTCGTGAAGAGACTCTTTTTAACCGACTTCTGTTACGGTACAATTCGATAATAAATATGGCTTATTATTTTCGAGGCGACTAAGAACTGAAACGGAAACGGTTAACAACTAAAAGAATAATTTGGCAGCATTTAAATTATTCGGCTTTAAATAAGCCTCAAAACAAGGCTATCATAAAAATCAAATAATGGCAGCTACTATAAAGGTAGCAAAATAATAAGTAAGTCGACGTTGGTTTCCATCTAAAAAAGCTCGTTTTGGCATTGATTTTTACGTAACCGTAAAATACACTAAAAAAAGTTAAGATAATAATTGAGCATCCTGTTTTTAAACTTTGTTTAGAGCTCTTAAAATGTCGCAAAAAATACTTTAAAGCCATATTTAAATGCCTATTTGTCTTTTTTTATCTGTCATATGTTTCTGCTTAAAAATAATTTTAGATGCCAAAACAAATACTCGATGCCAGTTTAAATTTAAAAATTACCTTGCAATTCATTTAGTTAGAATCTATTTTATATTTAAAATGATAGCTCATAATAGTCGCCTCGCCAACCCATTACTTTAGCACCCATTTAATTTTTTTTATATCCCCAATTTAGATTACTTTGTCGCCGCGTTAAATACGTGCCAATAAATATTATTTATATCGTCTATACTTGACAAGAGCGAAAGTAGCTAGGGCTGTTGACAGAAATAACTTTTAGGTAAATATCTGAATGTTCTGCCGTCCGATTTTTCTAAAATAAATTAATGAATGGTGATGAATCGAATGTCGGATTTTTAGATCGGAATGAATAGGATGGAGCGCGGAATCAGTTTGAATTGTTTTTCTCATTCATCGTATTGAAAAGTACCACTTGACATATATAAAACAGGTAATTTTTATACATCCCACTATTTCTACGTGAACTGAACATATCCTTTCCAGATCGTTAAACGTTCAACCTATACAATTTCCTCATAAAAGTAGTGAAATAAGGGTCGAAGAAAATAAAACATCGACATAAAAAGAATTCCAGACCCTTATAATAATCTCAAAAAGATTCCTTCGATTTCAACAAATGTTTTCATCCATCAATAATACTTTGCAGTCTTTATTCCATGGGAATATTACGCGCTTCGGCTGGTTGTGTATCTAGACGACACCGTAGCGTGGTTGGTAGTACGTCTGCCTTCGAAAAACAGGGTCTCGGGTTCAAATCCCGCCCGGGGCAAACATTTGTATGATGAAAATTTGTGTTTGCCTTGTGTCTGTACGTTGTATATTTATCAATGATGTTATAAGTACCAACTACCGTTATAACATCCTTAATATTTATACATGTTCGTGTTTCTCACGTCTGACACCCATAGTACAGGCTCTAGTTTGGGGTCAGATGGCCGTGTGTGAGTTAGGCTGTCCACATATTTAAAACTAAATCCTAAAATCTACTAACGTCACTAACGTGTGTGTTTTAATTGTTGAAAACAGTATGTGTTTCTCGTGCAAATTGGATTGGTAAAACCTTTAAATTAATTGTGTACGGATTCGTGTAGTTCCCTATTAATTTGCGGGTACAGTAGCTATAAGTATCAAGATGTATGTTTGTTTTGTGCAATAAAGAATATTATATATGTAACTAAATAGGCCTCTGTCCAGCAGTGGACGTCTTTTGGCTGAGATGATGATGATGTAATGACAATGAAATTTACCGTGTGCGATGGTACCCGCAGAATTGGGTCGCTTTATAATCTTCCCATTAGGATTTTAAAGTCTATCAACCTGTCACTAGGTGCTCTCTGTAACACGAATATCGACGTTTCATTTTGTGCCCAGCCTGGTTTCAGTTTGGTTTCTTTATGTCAACTATAGCGTTGCTTACTACGTTAGGGAAAAAAGCGCGTAAATAATATTTATTATGTACTATCGACTATATTCTAACATGTGACGGAGGCCTGATTGTCCGTCGTCACCGGCTTTAGATTGGGACCATCCCATGTCTTCTAAGGGTGCCGTACAAGGCGCGTAAGGGGTTGGGGTGTAATCGCCGCATAGACCAGCGTTTCCCTTTTGCCGGGTCGCGACCCGGTACCAGCCCTGATCTCAACATTACCGCCTTCTTTTAAAAATAACACTACTATAAATCGATGCATCTTAAATCGGCGTTGAAAAATGATTCTTCTTTTTCCTTTTTCTTTCTTTTTTTTTTCATTTTTGGGTTTCAAATTCATGTCATGAAGGGAAGTGTGAAATTTACGGGTCATGTCTGAGCAATGTTTGGGATACCATAGACGATATGCTAGCAAGCAACCTGTCACGAGAAAGATTGGTGCATCCAAAGCAGTAGAAAGCGGCTCCCATCTCTCTGATCCAAAGCGTATCTTTATGTATGTATGTGTATATGTATTCTCTATTGTTTTTTTATTAGCTTCACTTGTAACTAACTATGTATGTAAGAAAATCTTAATTCGACCCACTTCCCGGTCTTCGTTTAGGATGAAATTTCGCACACGCTCTGAGTTCTCATGACAATACATGACTAGCTGAGAAACGTGATTACAAATCCAATATGGCGACCACCCCAAGATGGCGGACTGGCTGTTTGAAATCCACACCCATGATATGCATATCAAATGAAAGGGTTTGCTGTCAGAAATACGAAAAAAAATAGTCACGTGACTTAAATTCAATATGTCGGACGTCCAAGATGGCGGGCAGGAAGCGTGTTTTTTAGTTTTTTTTTAACTATTATATTATTAATAAGCTTCTTTACCCTTTACAAAGCAGTGGGCACTATATTGCCACCTTAATTTTAACCTTTACACTCAACATAAAATCGAAAACGAATGCATTTTATAAAGTTGTTTTGCCTTATAAAGTGTTATTTCCCATATTCTCTACTCTACGTAATGAGGAACGGAGCTCAAGAGTCGGGGCCAACCAATATTTCACTGCGTTATTTAGCGTGGAAGTTTGAACTAAGATTTGGAACCACCGCTGAGATACGCATTGTTTTCAAACGGTAGTTAGTCCGGAGTTGGGCCATAAGTCATCCAGTTTACGAGCCAGTTGTTGAAATAGACCACTGAATTCGAGGCGCATTCAATATCTATGTTATCGGTTTCCGTGATGAGAAATCCATCTGTGCCAAACAAATGTAGCGAAGGGATATAAATCTTTATGACACTGAAGAGAGAGGACCCAGAAAGATATGGATATTACTATGTAATTTTATTACTTTCCAGTTAAAGCCTGAGCACTTTTGTTTTTTTTTTTTATTAGGATAGTTGCAAATTAAATAAACGCTAGTGTGGGGGGTATCTTCACATTATATCTTACCGAAATTTTGTCCGAGTTACACCGATCATGGTCACGGCAGAATCGGCAGTTCTAAATAGAATTGCGAAGATAAATAAAAATGTCTGTTAGTATAGTTATCAATCGCAATAATAAAAAAAAATGTTCTTAAAAAAATCTACATAATTGTCAGTAAAACCCTATAATAGCAAAGAATAATAAATGAATATCTTCCCACAGGCAAGACTCGAAGACCGCCTCGCTGACGAGTCCAAAAGTCTCTCGTAAATACTTCACGAATTGGAGACAAGCATGTGACAAGACGAAGGACAAGACCAAGGAGCTCTTGAAGCGGTGGAGGACCTTGCCCGAGGCTGAAGCGGAGCAGGACCTGATGCAGGCCCCGGGCCAGAGCGACGAAGACAAACACCACGGCTGGAGCGTGCACGTTTGGAGTAAGCACTCTTTTATTATACCCTTCAGGTAACAACGCCTGCACCCGCCGGCGGGGGCGCGGCCAGCACCAAAATTAAAATCAAAAATCAGAGACGAAGCCCCTCAGGCGTCGTCTCCTTCACGATGTTTTTCAATATCAACGCGCTAGGCCGTGGTCCGAGGCTCCCTTGAGCCGCCCCTAGACGCGTTGGTATATGACTTTTTTTGGGGTAGGGTCTTCCGCTCCCCCGCAAGTCCGGTGAAGCTTGATTGGTCGTACCTTTTCGAAACAAGCATAAGTCAATTCACAAAAGAAACTCTTTTATTACTACCCGTTAGCAGCTCTGGGGCTAAAGCCAACCCTGAAATTTTAGCTGACCACGCTAGTCCAGTGCGGGTTCATCATCTTCACACACAACCTTTGAATTACTGCTCAGATGTGTGCAGGTTTCCTCACGATGTTTTCCTTCATCGTAAGAGCGTCAAATAAACGTACATAGGAATTTCTAAATCGAAACACGATGGTACGTGCCGTGCCGAGGCTTGAACCTGCGATGTTCCGAATGGACATCAACGGCCCTGGCCACTTGGCCACCGACATTCTATTATTAGTGACTACTTCGACTCTTTAAGAGTTAGTTTAAGAGAACTAATAGTTCGTTGGGCGCTGAAGATGGCTCATGTAGACGATCTTTGCAGCTAACTCGATGTAGGTAATAATTTGGAATCGGGCGGGGCACATTGCGTGTTGAACCGGCTGCGTTCTGGAAGGCGTATCGTGGTTAATTCCCCACAAGATAGTTCAAGGACGCCCCTGAATGCAGATAGTGCAGGACCGATCGCAGTGGGAATCTTTAGGGGAAGCCTTTTTCCAACAGTGGACGTCTTTCGGCTGAAATGAAGTGATGATGAATGACATGGTACCGTACCTACAGGTTAATGGTACATAAGGTATTTAAACATAAAGCAAATCTCACATAATACATATTATATTCGTATATGAACCCCGGTGGTGGTATTGCAAAATCAATTGACTATTTTTACAATATTATTAATAAATAGTCTAGTAATAAGTTTTTTCTTGGAACTCCTTGTTCGTCTACCTGGCCCAAAATCTGACGAAACAAAAATCTGTCAAAACAGAAAAAAAGGACAAAAACAAAAATGGACATTCTCCATTTATTTTTTTATTAGTTACTGAACTAGCCCGAACTGTCATACTCGCATAAGTGTTTCTAGCCCCTGGCTTTGCGCCCCTAAACTATGTAATCTTATATATCCACAATTAAGTATAATCGTCTTTATTTAGCCGTGCTCTTACTTGGTTGTGTGTGAAGTCGATTAACACCACTAGCTAGGCGCCCATTCAGCCTGGTACGCTCCCGATTGTCTCATGTAGGGTAATGTGAACATGGCTGTTCGCGGGTTCGAGCCTCGGCCGGCCACCAATGTGCTTTCGATTTTCAAATTCATTATGTACGTTTATTCGATGCTGCTCTTACGATGAAGGAAAACATCGTGAGGAACGCTTTCAAGTCCGGTGAAGCTTGATTGGTCGTACATTTTCGACACAAACATAGGCCAATGAAAAAAAAAAGAGGAACGCTTTACACACACCTGTGAAGTAGGTGCATTCCACGGAGGTGTCGGTCACGTGACGCTATTGTACGTTGCAGGGACTATTGACCCCCTTTTCTTAGTTGCTGCTACTAAGAGGGTGTCGATTGTCTATATAGCAGACTTCTAATGACGATAGAATGACGATTTTTTGAAAAAATATGCGTCGCGTGCCGGACAAAAGTAGATAATTCCGTGGAATGCCCCAGTAATTCAATGAGAAGTTGACCAACCCTCACTAGGCCCGTTTGGTTGACTAAGGCCTATTCACTCTGATTTCAGAGTAGGCTCGAGTCTCTCGGTGGGGACATAAATACCTTTGAAATGAACAGAGGCTTAAAAACAAACCAGAGCCTTGTCAGCCTAGCAGAGTACAATCGTTTACCACCGATAGATGTCATTTCAAACCAAAATTACGACAAAATATTTTATACTGTTAAAACTTTTAGTACAAAAAAATAACGAGTAAGGATACAACACTAATAAGTATATAATCTGAAACTGATTTAGGGCTGTTAGCCATAACTGTGTTATCACATTGGCCTTGCCCTATGTTATCAGCTAAATGTAAATATTTCTTCACTCCGTCCTGTTTTATTTCTCCATCTTTAGTACAAACCTCGTGCACTTTTAATTGTATATCGTAAATAAGCCTTATGAGTTGCCCTGCAGTATCTCTAGTTGTTGCACCCTTCGGATGATTAAACTCAGGTAGATCCTTGCAAAGTTTTGCAAAGTTGTCACCATTCTTACAATACCTTTTTACTTTCTTGGGTTCCGCATCTTTCGCAAACTTTATGCATCTGATGAAAAGTTCTAAAAATTTAAAACATTTTTCCTTGTCCCATCGGGTCATTTTTTTTACCCTTTTGCCTTCTGTATTTTTTTCATGGCACAAAATTATCAATTGTGCAACTGTTAGCAGAATAACAAATTTAAATTTCATTTAATATAATTATTTATTGCGAACTGCCACTCTAAAAGGTAATATACAGGAATTTCTCGGATTCGAAATCAAAGTAGTTATAAAATTCAATTCATTTTTGTACATAGCGAAGTAAAAATAACTAAAACAATATTTATAATTGTGGCTTCTGTCAGTTCAGTGGTGACAATTCTGCCAGTGTCAGGGTTGGAGAATACACGTAAAAGTTTAGAAATAATAATTATTCGTTTTTCCCTTAGAGCAGAGAGGTGGGAGAGCCGCTTCGCGAAGCGGGTCTCCCACCTCTCTGCCTTAGAGCAACGCCGGTTACGGAAGGCCCGCGTTGCTCTAAGGTTTTTCCAAATGGTCGTAGCAGAAGCAAAAAAGATAACACATGAGAATAAATATTTTTCTATTTATACTCTAAGGATAACACATATTTTTGTACCAAACCACATAATATTAAAATGAATCTAAATATACTATTATGTAGCTTCTGTCATTTATTATTGATGGAATAGTGTCATGCGAAGAGAAAAATAACAGTAGCTTGTTCTTTTCAAGCATGTTATAAGTACTACCGGTACAACAGTATTTATAACAAACATCCTTGGTTCTTTCAAGAAGCCTTATTTTTTACCGAAAAGCGGGTTAGAGCTTGTACCGCGCGGGACATTTAATTTGATAAAAAAATCGGGATGTCCCGCCGAAATCGGGACGTCTGGCATCGCTGGCAGTAGATACTTATTTTACGTTTGACCGCGATAAAAGGTACTGTTTCTTTTTTAGTTCTTTCATTCACTAAATTAAAACAAAGTCTGGGAATGCAACATTAGGCAGGTATTTCACTGGCGACAGAAGACATAAAAGGAAAGGGACGCAGTTATGCGCAAGAGTGAGCGCGGTGTATTTGTATCTCGTTCTAAAGCATAACTGCGTCCCTTTCGTCTTTTGTCTTCTGTCGCCAGTGAAATAGGTGCCTTAAAAGGTGCGTTATCTCTATCCAGGCTAGACAGAGCCGTTCTGTCTGGCCATTGTCCAGCAGCGGGCATGTTTTAGCCTGAAAAGGTTTTAGTATGATACGTATGTATCATTAATTCATTATACTTAATAGTGTCCAGGTCTCAGGGAATTCGTAACCATGGATTTAACAAACTCACTTACTACTCGTACTTATTATATCCATGTTTGTAATCTATGATTTATGCTAGATAAGGATTTTTAATAGAGTTTGGTACATGAAAGTAGACAATCGATGAAATTGGAAAACATTGTACTGGCAACAAAGTTGTACATAGAAAAAAAAAAGGATTAATATACAATCCATCCATCCATCCATCCAATCAGGTATCCATAGAATCGGGGCTGCCAGGATGATTTTATTCAAATTTGCCGCGTTTTTTCATTGTCTACTTTCATGTTCCGAACTCTATATATCATACGAGTATCTATGGTATACATAGGACATATTAAAAAAATACAGATGTATTTACCGTACAGTGAAGTACACCTGGTGTTATACCGGAAGGCCCGCGTGGGTTCTGGTGACCCGAAACACAGACTTCCGTCTAACTCGGGCACCAGTTTTCACCTTCTGTAAGCTGCTTTTATTATGTAAAAATAGATATTATGGTAAGGTATAATTTATGTAGAGAAATATATATTTTATTCCTTAGTGTATAAATAGAAAAAAATCTGGGATATTATTATTATTATTATTCAAAGAGTTTGAAAAAACCGCTCTCCCCACTTCTCTCAATGTATTGCATAAGTCCCTTAAAGTAATTTAACTATTTTGAAAAAATAACTAATCAATACATTCAAGACATCGAAATAAAATGTAGGATCTAACTCAGCAACTTTTTGTACCAAATGTTGCAATAATGTGTGAGAGCGGCTATAGCCGTTGACTTCTCTTCGGAAGTTCACGGGTTCAAGCCTTGGCACGTACCAAAATGTTATACATTTTCAGATTCATATGTACATTTATGCGACGCTATTACACACTTGCGAAGTAATTCAAAGGTTGTTTGTGAAGTTGACCAACTCGCACTGGGCCAGCGTGGTCGACTGAGGTCTAACCGGCCTGATGTCAGATAGTCTCAAATTCTTCGGTGGGAAAATAATATGAGCTGTACACTAGTTCAAATAAACGACACTTGTGTTTTTTTGATAACTAGAACTATGCTAACCCAGGGCTCTTAGTCATACTAATATTATAAAGAGGAAACATTTGTATTTTCGTGTGTGTGTGTATGTTTGTAATAAATAAACTCAAAAACTACTGAACCGATTTCCAAAAAAACTTTCACTATTAGAAAGCTACATTCACCCTGAGTAACATAGGCTACCTTTTACCGCGGGGAAACGCCTCATTCTCACGGGAAAAACTGTTAACGCGGGTGGAGCCGCGGCGGAAAGCTAGTAGTGCTATAATATTATTTTCTTCATGCAAAAATGTTCTCCCGCGTCAATACTGGCAGGTGTGCAAATTGAGAACACTGGTAGATATAAATCAGATTGCAATATGCAGTTACAATTCAAACAATGCACATTACACTTCTTCATACGTACAGTTTTACCAAAGTTATCAACTTCATCACTGCATAGTCACTACATAGTATAAAACAAAGTCGCTTTTTCTGTCCCTATGTCCCTATGTCCCTATGTCCCTTTGTACGCTTAAATCTTTAAAACTACGCAACGGATTTTGATGCGGTTTTTTTTAATAGATAGAGTGATTCAAGAGGAAGGTTTATATGTATAATACATGCATAATATACTGAAGGATAACCCACAATAACCATTTTCCCGTGCGGAGCCGGGGCGGGTCGCTAGTAATTTATAAATCTCAATATCTTTCGCGCGCTTTCTATTGCTGCTTCGTTCGTATATATGAACGCTTGCGATAACCATGCGGGGCCAGGCCTACTTCAGAAATGTTTAAAGATATTGAAAAACTGAAATCAGGACTTTTCGTAAATTTTTTTTTCGTTTTGAGTAAATATTTATTAGCAGACAGATCTATTCAACCTATAAAAAAAATAACTCACTACGAAGCAAATTGTCTTTGATATTGTATGTATTACGTGCGGACGCTATTTTATTATAACTAGGTATATTATGAAGGTTGTAAATCAAGTTGGTCCTGAGAGACCATTTTTATCGGGACAGTGACATTTTCTGCTCCAAAATCATGTTGGCTCAGAAAATATATTCGCTATATTCAAAGCCCAGTTAAGGTACATCGCGTGGCGTAATTAAAAGCAAAATGAATAAAGGCGCTAAAGGTAAAAATAAACCAAACGACGATGATGCCGTGGCCAAGAAAAAGGAAGACTTAGTCGTGAAAGATAATGAAAAAAGGAAGACGAGAGTGAGCAACGTGAAGGAGGAAGGTTTTTATAAGTTCGCTTCAATGATGACAAGGAATTTGGCTTCACAAGGAGATGTGGGCTCGACGAAAGTAGCTAAGGTAACCAAAAAGCGAAGAGCAGCAGTGCAGCGCCCCAGCAAGAGGCCCCGAAAGTAACCTTCGTCCGGAAAACGACAGAAAAACCCTTCAGTGAAATCCTGCGCGTTAATTTCAATAAATACTTACAATTTGTAGGAAATTGTAACTGGACATTTTTATTTACTGCATACAAGTCGAGCTCCGCTCCGCCATATTTATTTTGCAACATAGCTCCATAAAAACATTGTTGAGCTTATAGTGAGGACCAAGGACGTTATGTAAGGACATTAGAGTATAAATAAAAAATTGGGCCTTTTTTTTTTAACTAGCTCTAAGGTAAGGACTTTGATATTAGACCTAGCCAGCGGATTTGGAGACTAAAGAAGTGCGAATGGCAAACAACAACATCCATAGCTTTTCTTATTTTCCTAGTTACGTACGTGTGTTTGGTAGATGTTGTGTTGTTGTTTCATGCTATATATTTCACCACCCCATGCACGTTGCAAAAAATACAGTATTGATAAAAAATAACCATGTTCGTAACTTTATTACTACGTCCGACGCATGGATCTAGGTGCACCATTCC
The DNA here is from genome assembly GCA_948473455.1 of Teleiodes luculella. Classification (NCBI taxonomy): domain Eukaryota; kingdom Metazoa; phylum Arthropoda; class Insecta; order Lepidoptera; family Gelechiidae; genus Teleiodes; species Teleiodes luculella. The sequence goes on along the minus strand of OX419582.1, from coordinate 24,933,970 downwards.
ATGATCTCTCGTTCGGTTTCATATGCGACTAAGAGATTTGGTTTTAGTGCCACATAGGCAACTGGTAATTCGGCATATTAACGAACGGCGCCCTTATTTAATTATAAAGTACTAGCTGTCCGCCCGCGGCTATACGCCCGCGTTGTTTTTTTTTTCTTACCTTTTAAACCTTCCCTGGACTTTCATGAATATTTCAAGACCAAAATTAGCCAAATCGGTTCAGCCGTTCTCGAGTTTTAAGCAGACTAACGAACAGCAATCCATTTTTATATATAAGATTTTATATATAAGATTAGTTTCGTTGCGTACTTTTATTTTGAGGTTTAGTTGGGGAATTCAGGGAACTCGATGTCTTTGAAATCTTTGTGTCGATCGCGCACAACATTGCAAAGCAGTTAGTAAAACTGTAGTCAGGAACTACGTAAGCGACTCGCCAAGTTTCCTGTTGGTGTCAAAAACGCATTTTGAGTAATAAAGATTCATGCGTCTGCCGTGTCAGCGCCACGTGCAAACGAGCACCTACCCCGCCCGCCGCCTCCCCCCCCCGTAGGTAGCTGTAGGCAACTTTATTGAAAACCCCGTCCGAATGGCTGAATTTACGAGGATCTACGTTTTATGTGCACGAAACAATACAACGTTGAAAATATAACTTTCGGCCGAAACAACCTCTGGAAACGCCTACGGACACAATCTGCGTTCGCCAATCAGAACCCCGATCCCGAATTCAGTTTAGAAATAAAATGAAGAGTTGGAATGTTTCAAATATAAGAAGAAAAGATGTTCGCGAGTAATCATCATCTCAGCCGAAAGACGTCCACTGCTGGACAAAGGCCTCCCGCAAGGAGTAATACTTACTATTAATTTATTCTGTGGTTTTGGTTGATTTATACAGCTTTTCTCACAATGTTTTCCTTCATCGTAAGAGCGTGGAATAAACTTACAGAATATTAATTTGGCAATAGAAAACATATTGGTACATGCCGGGGCTATAACCTACCCTAAGAAGACACACACCCTAGGCACGATTACCACAAACGCTGTATAATAACTTTCTTATTGTTTTTTTATCATCATCTCAGCCGAAAGACGTCCACTGCTGGACAAAGGCCTCCCCCACCATTAGATCTCCACAATTATCGGTCCTGCGCTGCCCGCATCCAGCGGCTTCCCGCGACCCTCACCAGATCGTCGGTTCACCTCGTGGGGGGCCTGCCCACACTACGTCTTCCCCAACAGCCTTTCTGCCCCAACGGCCGTCGGTTCTACGCGCATTGTGCCCAGCCCATTGCCACTTGAGGTTAGCGATTCTTCGGGCTATGTCGGTGACTTTGGTACGCCTGCGGATCTCATCGTTCCTGATTCGATCACGCAAGGAAACTCCAAGCATAGCTCTCTCCATCGCTCTTTGGGTGACTTCGAGCCTTCTTATGAGGCCCATCGTAAGCGATCCGTACGTCATCACTGGCAACACACATTGGTCAAAAACTTTAAGACACTGTTTTATTTTATAAATAAAATAAATAAATGTGTGGACACGGCCCTCAAACTAGGCAGTGCCTGTACTGTGGGTGTCAAACAGCTGATATCTTGGAGTAACGCGGGCCTTCCGCTAAGGCTGATATAGGTACATACAACAACAACTAATGACTTACTCATTCTTATAACGTTGTTATTTTCTCTGGTATTTCCCTGGCTTTTCCAGTGACTCGCCCAGCTCGAAGGGAAGTATAATAAAATTTTAATACGCACGAACACGCAAACTGCCCATATCCATAAATAGGACAAATCACGATAGCTTAAGTGAGTTTGTTTGTGGCACGTTTGTAGGTATACCATAATTACCGATCCCTTGTATTTATTCAATCAAAATACATCATGTTAAATACAATACCTACTTCACTACATAGTCACTACATAGTATAAAACAAAGTCGCTTTCTCTGTCCCTATGTCCCTATGTCCCTATGTCCCTCCCTTTGTACGCTTAAATCTTTAAAACTACGCAACGGATTTCGATGCGGTTTTTTTTAATGGATAGAGGAATTCAAGAGGAAGGTTTATATGTATAATACATGCATAATATACTTAAGAATAATCCACAATAACCATTTTCCCGTGCGGAGCCGGGGCGGGTCGCTAGTATAAAATAAAGTCGCTTTCTCTGTCCCTATGTCCCTCCCTATGTCCCTCCCTTTGTACGCTTAAATCTTTAAAACTACGCAACGGATTTTGATGCGTTTTTTTTTAATAGATAGAGTGATTCAAGAGGAAGGTTTATATTATGTATAATACATGCATAATATACTGAAGGATAACCCACAATAACCATTTTCCCGTGCGGAGCCGGGGCGGGTCGCTAGTAATCTATAAAATGCAATTGTAGGCAGTCTACTACTCTACGAATGTGGTAACTAAGCGTGAATCTAAAGCGTCATATTCGTTACTAGCTTTCCGCCGCGGCTCCGCCCGCGTTCACTGTTTTTCAAGTGGAAATGTGGAATTTTCCCGCGGTAAAAGTAGCCTTTGTATTTTCCCGAGGCCTGTTCTATCTTTGTGCCAAGTTTTATCAAAATGGGTTCTATTTTCATGAATAGAAATCCGACTTTATATTATGCAGTCAGTAACATAGATTGCGCACGTTTTTTAGGGTTTTGTAGCCAAATGGCAAAAAACGGAACCCTTATAGATTCGTCATGTCTGTCTGTCCGTCCGTATGTCACAGCCACTTTATTCCGAAACTATAATACCTATACTGTTGAAACTTGGTAAGTAGATGTATTCTGTGAACCGCATTAGGATTTTCTTACAAAAATAGAAAAATAAACAATAAGTTTAGGGGGTCCCCATACATAGAACAGAAACTCCATAAAAAATTTTTCATCAAACCCATACGTGTGGGGTATCTATGGATAGGTCTTCAAAAATGATATTTAGGTTCCTAATAACATTTTTTTCTAAACTGAATAGTTTGCGCGAGAGACGCTTCCAAAGTGGAAAAATATGCGTGTCCCCCCCCCTCTAACTTCTAAAATAAGAGAATGATAAAACTAAAAAAAATATATGATGTGCATTACCATGAAAACTTCCAACGAAAATTGGTTTGAACGAGATCTAGTAAGTATTTTTTTTTAATACGTCATAAAGCGTAAACCGCAATTTACCTTTCACTATTATTAAAACATCGATCAAAGTCACAACGAACTACAAAAACTTTTATATTATGTTACTGGCTGCTATGGAACCCTTCATGGGCGATTCCGACTCGCACTTGGCCGCTTTTTTTATAGTACAGACTACAAGTAGCATATAAACTAGGATTCCGTCCCGCAGCCCGCTCTTTCCCACGCCCCACAGATTATAATATTACCAACTATTTGGTATTCTGTGATATTACTGACTAGCGACCCGCCCCGGTTCCGCACGGGAAAATGGTTATTGTGGGTTATTCTTGAGTATATTATGCATGTATTATAGATATAAACCTTCCTCTTGAATCCCTCTATCTATTAAAAAAAACCGCATCAAAATCCGTTGCGTAGTTTTAAAGATTTAAGCGTACAAAGGGACATAGGGAGGGATATAGGGACAGAGAAAGTGACTTTGTTTTATACTATGTAGTGATAGTGATGACGAATAAAGCATCATCAGTAATTGTGCTTTGGAAGTTGTGTTACTCTGTGAAAAACTGATTGTTTATCCGCAACATAGTGTAGTACCCATGAGACTGAACAACTTTCCCTAAGGAAAATATGTTGAAATTTCAGAAATAATTTTTAACTTTTCATATAAACTTCAGTCACGTGACCAGCCACTTTGTATGATGAGTTAAATTTTAATTTTGAGATTTTAAAGTTCCTTATTGTACGGTTTTGTTAGTACTACCACTATGTTGCGTTGCGGTTAAACAACCAGTTAAAATTCACGATGTATACTCACTAGTTTACTTTTACTGTGTATAATATTATGGATAAGTATATTCGATATAAATAAATTAACTTATTCACGACTTAATCATTTAAGAAATTTTGATATTCATCAGGATCACTAAGATTCTATCATATAAAAAAGTGACAAATTTTGTTCGAGTAGATAATAAAATAACCATGGTCTAAGAAAACAAGGTCTAACCACTAGACCACGTGACTGACACGAGCTACGCCATTTCTACGTCATTTTGCCTATTCATCCTTGTCGAATGCGTGTAATAGACAAGGATGAACAGCGCAAAATGACGTAGGTTTGTGTCAGTCACGTGGTCTAACGGTTAGACCTTGTTTTCTTGGACCATGATAATAACTGAACTACCTACTAATAAAAAAACGCAATCCAAACTATACCCGATTTGAGTCCAGCTGGCTGTTGTGAACCTGCCAGTTGTGGAAACACACAGTTAACTATATTATCGCATCGCCTCTTTAAATATTTTAGGGTTTATTCTTCATTAGTGTGAGACGACAGCCAGCTTGGTTGGAGCAAAACTTAGTAACTTCATTTTGACGTAGAAAAGTGATTTGTAAAATCTTACTTGGAATAAAAAACTTTAGATTTTGAAATTGCAGGGTATTTTTAATAACGATTTATTTTGAAATGGTGCTACTAGCTATACACGAAGTGGGTCGAAGTGCCGTGTGTTCTAGAGATACATTTAGTATTCGTCACTTTACAAATTCTGTCTCCTAAATGTACCCGAAGATAGATAAGCTCGTGACGTGACGTCACTGGCGTATAATTCGTCACAAGGTATATTTTGTAAACACGCGTAAACTACCACTGTTCTAGAATACATAAATCTTAGAGTATAAACAGAAAAAATTCTGGGAGGACATAAATAAATTAAATAATAAATGAATCTCTTAACATTAGCTAAACTTTCTGACTTATAGGTTTAGTACCTACTTATGGTATTGGTATTAGTAGGCCTATTTCAGCAATTCAACGATAAAGGGTACTTGAAAAAAATTATACGTACTGACCACTTCCTACATTTAGTGGCTCTGTGAGCTGTAGACCTGGCAGAATTTAAAAAAATAGTAAATCAAAATTATATTACCTTCTCACAAAGTTTTACCTAAATCGGTTTAAATATGCGACCTCAAACAGCGTTTATACATTTGTCACAAACTGTCGAACAGTCCAATTTATTTATTTGTTTCCGTAGGAAGTTAAGTAAGCTCCTTTAACTGCGCATATCCTTTCATTTATTGCTTAGCCGTCACTACATTTCTCATCACGTGGGCACTTATTATTCAACACCTCCAAATAAAGTTAGCCACCGACAAATTCAGATCTGGCACAGACATCGTGAACTAGTTTGGAGTATGTACAGAATTCACCACATGCGGCTGGACCTGTTGACTTTGAGAGCGCCCGTATTCCGTAGCGGTAGGGGTGAATTTCGTAGTGCAAATCTTCGACCGCATGTGCTGGCTTCTGTACTACGGTGCTTCTCGTAAATATCTAGGCCTCGCGACGAGCCCATTAGAACCTTACTGTACACCGTTGTCAACAGCCCATATATGTCCCCATCGAGGGGCTCGACCCTACTCTGCAGGCAGCTTGAATAGGCTTCAGTCGAACACGCTGACCTAGTGCGGGTTGGCCAACTTCACACAAACTTTAAATTACTTCGCAGGTCACGATGTTTTCCTTCACCTTAAAATTGTCGAATATGAATTCGAAAATCGAAAACACTTTGTACGAACCGAAACATGAACTCGCGGACTACCATGCAAGTCAACGGCTAGCTTTATAGCAACTTGAAAGTATAGTATGATCCAAATCTGAGTTCCTATTGACTATACACAGCGATTGCATAATAATTATGAACTTTTAGAGGGAAAGCAAGTAATATTTAATTGAATTTACTTAGATATAGAAAATAAAACATCAATTAAACGATCAACGAAATGATTTCTTGTTACTAAAAAAACTTGTTACACCTCTACTGGTTTTTTTTCACTACTGTGAGAAATGGCCGTGAGTCTGACATGTCATGACATGACACCTCGTGAATGCTGTTTGCTAGCCGACCCTAACAATAATATTTTTAATGGTTTAAATTAGAATGTCAGACATAAGGCCCGTTTCGCAATGCGACACTGCTGTTCTCCGGTCGCCCTTCCCGTCGCCTATTTAATACATAAGTAATCGCCACACCCTTTCCGGGTTCCACGTCCAAGATGGCCCCAAATCTAATTTTCTCCTACTAGAGCCTGCCGTGGAAACCCCAATATAGCAATCACACACTTGACCTCGTGCACCATGCTCTATGACGTCACATTCTGCTTTTTATAAGATAATAACTCATATTATGTCCTCACTGAGGGGCTCGAGCCAAAGGGATGAACAGGCCTTAGTCGATCATGCTGGCCCAGTGCAGGTTGGTCAACTTCACGCACAACCTTATTAATTACTTCGCAGGGTGTGTACGGATTTCCTCACGATGTTTCCCTTCACCGTAAGATATATGTATGTACATAGTATTTTTATTCTGTGTCGTAAGAGCGTCGAATAAACGAACTTACATTATGATTTTGATTTGATAAGACTTTTTATGGCACTAGTTATACTTTGTGCCAGTATCAAATAAAGTTGATAAAAGATACATCAAATTTATAACGCCAATGAACGTAATAAATAAACTAAGGGCGTAGTTTTAGACATATAATTATTGTTGAAAAGCCACCTGCTTCGGTTATTGCTCTGCTAAATAATTATTGGAGCAGCTGCAAGCCGTATTACCTCACCCTCAGTTAAATTATGTAGCCTCTAATACAGCCTGAAACTCCCACAAATTGTCCTTTTTTAATATTTGAATTTGAACACGCAGCACTGCAGTATTACAGCTTGTTCTTTATAGAGTACTCTCTTTACCCTATGGTTGTGTCATACAAAAATCGCTACAAGCGATAAGCCTGCTTTTGAGCACTGTGTTCTGTAAGCGTTGTATTTGTATTTTTATTGTAGTAGGTATTTGTATTTGTTACAAGCTTTTTACCCCTCTGCTCCACCCGGTTTAACAGATTTTTACAATTTTCTTATTTTTTCAACGATGTAAAACGGTGGAGGTTCTCAAGTCGACGCGTATATTTACTTTTTACAGAGTATTCCGATTTCGATTTTTATAAAAAAGAGAATACTCCGAATTTGGTACAATATAAATTTAAAACAATAAATCTAACCCTTTACCCCGTACCCTTAGGTAAGAAAATACTGGATTTCTGAATGTAGATTTTGCCGTGGGAACTATGTACTTTTCCGCTGTAAACGGTAGCCTAGTTCCTTCCTCACGGTCTATTCTATCTCTGTACTAAGTTTCATAAAAATCTGTTTAGTGGTTTATGGGTGAAAGCGTAACAAACAGACAGACAGAGAGAGCTTGCTTTTCAATCTTTTCGGTGGTTTAATTTTTAGTTAAAAAGTTATTTTTAATGTAAGAACCTTCAACAAAGTGTAAGAAACCATTTTTTTAAAAGAGATGTAATCGGTAAATCCGTTCCTCAGAATAACGATATTTACCTAAAACCTCGGTTACATTTAGCGAATAGTCACTGCGATTGCATTCGCTGCGAATAAAAATGAACACTACCAGTATGGCAGCGAATAGTCCTGTCACACTAAGGCACATATTACATTATAAAAGATCTAGGATCAAAGATCTTTGACGCAAAGATTAGAAAGGGACGCAGTTATGCGTTAGAATGAGATACAAATACACCGCGCTCACTCTTGCGCATAACTGCGTCCCTTTCTAATCTTTGCGTCAAAGATCTTTGATCCTAGATCTTTTATAATGTAACTAGCGACCCGCCCCGGCTCCGCACGGGAAAATGGTTATTTTGGGTTATCCTTAAGTATATTATGCATGTATTATACATATAAACCTTCCTCTTGAATCACTCTATCTATTGAAAAAAACCGCATCAAAATCCGTTGCGTAGTTTTAAAGATTTAAGCATACAAAGGGACATAGGGAGGGACATAGGGACAGAGAAAGCGACTTTATTTTATACTATGTAGTGATATGTGCCTTAGAGTTCACGCTGCGAGCGAATGCCAATTCGCAGCGACTAATCGCTGTGTGTGACCGAGGCTTAGCAGCGATTTTCCTTGCTCTAAGCTTAGATCCGTTCTCAACTTGTTCTCTAGTTATAACGTGACCATAGAGGTAGCACTTTTTTCAGCGTGAGTAAGAGAAAATAGACCTTTTATTTGTTATAAGTCCTTCTCAGCACAGATTTAATGTCAAGAGCTCAATCCAGTTGTACGCTAGTGCTTATATTATAACATCCTTGAATGAACGTTAGAGCGAAGCGCAGTTTTACCACTTCTCTGGGAAAGCCGCGCTTCGCAAGATTAAAATGTATGATAGGGTCTGAAAAAGCGTATAAAGTACTAACCTCCCTGGGTCTGAGTGTCAAACACCGTATATAGTTTTTCTCTTTGTCAAACATTGTCAATGTATCATGCTATGGAGAAACCTTTATAAAAATCTTGTGCTACATAAACAAATATGAGGTGCCAAACATACCATGTTGGATTTTAAAGCACTTCCGCAGCAATAATGTTTGCAACTGTAACAATTACTATCATAGTATTATAAGGACTAACAGTCGACAACCATGACATGGGAAAAAATGTGGTACTTTAACCTTCAAACCCTCACCTAAATCCAAAACCGGGATAAATGAAACGTAATATTTTAGTTACAATATCTTGATCATAATATCATTTAATTTCGTCGTTTGAACTATTTTGATAAAAGATGTAAGAATAGCAGAATTAACTTAAAACTACTTGGAAGAAAACTTGCAAATAGTAACAAACTAAAATGGAACAAATACAATCTAATACAGAAAACCAGTGCCAAGAAGTCACACAAGAATGCAATAAAAAAATAGATACAAATGGTTCGAGGAAAAACAAAGCACGTGTTCGAAAAAATTCTTTAATAATTAATAGTGGTGAATTTCTCAAGTATATTAAAGAATCAGAAGAAGGTAAATTGGACAGTCAAGATTGTATAAATTTGGAGGAGAGTACTATGGAAATGAACGAATTAAAATGTAAAGACAAAGAAAAGGATAAAACATTGAACTACAAAAAAAATGATAAACTATTGGATATAGAAACTGTTCAAGACAATAATGGTTCTACTAACACAACAGAAAACTTAAAAAACGACAATGGGTTCAAGAATTTTGTAATGACAAAGGAACTGACGTATGATATTACTGATGAAATCCATAAATCAAATAGACTCAATTTAGAAAGTAGATTTTTTCCAATGCTTGACGATAAGAATGCTAATTTACATGAAAAAATAAAATCACACAATACTTTATCCGAAGAAAATAAAGAAGAAGAGAACTACGAAAGAAAAGGTAACTGTGATGACTATCTAATTAACAAAATGTCTTTCTATAAAAAACTCACAGAAAAACGTAAACTATCCTACGATGTTCCACAAAAAAATCCTGTTAACCATACACTTTCAATGAGTAAATTTGAAGAAATGTCAAACAACAGTTCAAGTAAGATTGAATCTGCATCATCATTCTCAAATCCAGATATCGACATAGGCTCATTGGGGCGCAAGAATTACTGCCGACCGAATCAGAAAGCAAAAGCTTACTCTTACAGTCTCGCGAGTAGCAGTGAACTTTCACTGACAATTTTTCCAGAAATGAAAAATAAACATCTTTGTAAAACAGCTTTAGAAAAAAAAATGCCACAAAATATGGAAAGAACTCGTCTTGTTCAACATATGCCGATCACACAACGAACAAATCAAGACAACAATACTCTGGAAATTAATGATATAGGAAAAATTTTTGATACCACTGTCTACAGCTATGACAATAATCGTCGAAGATATAAGCCATCACAGAGAGAAAAATATGTGCCCTTTTACGGGAGTTGTAATAAATTACCCCCCAACCAAAAATCAAACACTTATTGTCGTAAAAAGCATACACCTATAAGGAAAAGAGATTGGTCTCGATCAAGAGAGGATAGGCAAGATACAGGGGCCACATGTCGAAAATCTAACAATAGTAACAACTTTTTGACTCGTGAAGAAGTGCCAGATCTTGACAAATGGGGTAGACAGTCATCTATCAAGTGCACTTCAAAGGGACGTTACTCCAAATATCGAGAAAAGTCTGCCTCTAGTCGCAAATTCAAAAGGATTAGCAAACGCCAACTTGGCAATGGAGAAGACCAAATCTGTAAACTTCCTGTCAATGAGCAAGTTGATCGTCCAAGTTATAAGAGAGAGCGATCAGTGAAGAACAGAAATCGACAGAAATGTACGAAACTATATAAAACTTGTTACGATTGCCATCAGGGACGTGATGGAAGTAACATAAAACTTTTGAATGATGAAAAAATATACAAAAAGTGCTGTTATTACGAAAATGACTTACCTTGCTCGCATGGACGTAATTTTCAAACGTCACAGAGGGAAAACCAGATTAACTTTAAACGACAAAACAAAGTCAACAGAGAATTTTCAAATGATTGTTTTTGTAATAATGAAAAGCAATCATCAGATAACGAAGAAGAGATTTCGCTCAGGGGTGAAGATGAGGATACAGTTACTATCACCTATACAAGGTCGAAAGCGAGTCCACTTCAGTTAAATAGTTATGACGATAGAATGGCAAAATGCTATTGTAGCAAAATAAACACAAAATCAAGCACAAATTACAATAATGATATGAGAAATGGAGCATATGAAAATGGGTCCGATGAATATCTTGTCATAAAGAAATGTTGCTGTATCAGAAATAACTATCCTGATGCGCATCAAGACTCGTCTTTATGTTGTTGCCAAAAAAATAAAGGCAAACCAATTCCGGTATACGATGGAGGGAAAATGCAAAATACCACACTATCTTCGAATACTCGTAGTTATCGAAAGAATAGTATGGTACATCAAAATTGTAAAAGTTACGAATGTCAGCAAGGAAAAAGAAAGGGTCAGCCTTGTATGAATCATTTTCAAGATAAGCGATCTTTCATCGCTCGACAAGGACTGAAACATTCCAGGTGTAATAGTTGTTGTGGGCACTCTATAAGTGACGAAAGCGCTTCGTTAATGTGTAACGAAAATGAAAAAAATACCGATAACATCTGTCTAAAATGTAAAAAGAATCTTGGACACCAAAGTAATACATTACCTCTTGCCACTGAAGAGTCATATGATCATCGCAGTTCTTGTAATGATATTAATTGTTATCATAAAATAATAGGAGATCTACAAAAAGAAGAATATGAAATGCCAGATGCAGATGATAGCATGAGTAACAATTTGGTCAGAGAGCAATATTCGAACTGTGGTTGCAACGCTGTTGATTGCAAAGTTAAATATTATAAAAAAATGGTTGCTACTGGATCACAGTGTTCAGGAAAATGCGGTAGGATTAAAATTAAGGCATCTGAATCCCATGGTTGCGATGATGAATACCGACGAGATTTACAAGAAGAATGGGCGATGCTAACCAAAAGTATGGAGAGAGCAATCGCTCTTTATCTAAACTTAACTCAACTTAGCAGTAGCCAAATGTTTAATAAAGAGCACGTACAAAACAATGGATCATACGAAGGAAAAGATTCATGCGTGAATACAGCAGCCAACAGAATATCGAACTTCACCCCTAATTCAAGCCAGGGATTGAAAATTCAGCGCCAAAGTCGTGCAAAGACCAGAAGATTACTTTCACAGATAAGTGATACCCAAGATAAAGCTCAAAACAATAATGAGAAAGCAAGAAATTATTTAAATCGCGATAATTACTGTCAGCACTATGCTTCTAGTGAAAGATTGTACAGAAAAGGAAATATCGACTGTCAGACTCGACAGCTAATAAACAGTAAACAAAAAAATAATCATGTGATCAACCCTAATACTGACTGTTGCTATCATTAATAAATGTGTTGAACTGAATGATCTCAGCTAAGTCTTATTATTTATAACGAATTATCCAAAAATACATTTTGTCGTGGCTTCGCCGTTATCATTGTTGTTGCTGATTACACAGGTGAACTCATTCCTTAAGAATTTGTTGGTTTGTAAGCTTGGAATGGAACCACCAGATTAATATTTTTATACATATATTTTATTTTAAATTAAAAAGTAGTTTTAGTTTCAACATTTTAAATATGTATCCATCCAAGTCATTAAAAGCCTGCTGTTCCGAGAATTACATTTATATTCATAAACAAAATGGTTCATTTTAAACGTAGGATAATCGTAGATAGAATAATGTTAAATTCATGTAGCGCTTTATTTAAGGCTCTCCGTATAGAGGAAAATCTTCTGCAGTCTTCAGCTCTCTTGAAAATTATATTCGCCTGTATTTTTCACGGAACACACAAAGCTCTTGGTATAGTTTTAAGTTATGGATCTAGAAGAAAGTACCTACATTTTTTGTGTTTTATTTGCAAGATTTAATTTTTTCCCAAGTGTATTAGGGCTTTTCTGTGATGTCTTGTATTACAATAAATACATAAGAAAAAAAAATTTTCAACGTTGGCGGAGCCACGAAGCGGAAATCTACTCTTATATAGTTTTTGCTTTCATTCAAATTAGCGTCCGTCCAATGACATGATAAATCTTTTTATTAAAATCTATTCTCATTGAAAGCCTAATACCTAATAAGGCTTGCATCATATTTTTGTTTTAATTAAGTAAACAAAATACATAAAGGCGGTTCCCTTCTTCTTCTTCTTAAAGCTTTAAAACTTCTGAGAATTATATTATCGTGTGCAACGCCACTGCAAAAATACGCATGCTCGTGCGTGACGTCATAAGGCTTTATCAACGATATTTTCCAATTTCATTTGAATGAAACAATGAGATTTTGATTTTATGATTTACTTTATCTAGTTTTCGTCAGCAAGCTGCTTGCATTGCTACGACGACATGGCTACGGTGCGGCGTAGCGGTCTACGAAAACTCTACGAAATCCATTTCGGCTACGAAGTGGTTACGAATTACGATACTACCACAGAATAAATAATAGTACTAGGTACAGAAGGCGCACTCTCTAATAGCAAACGTGCGAATTTAATTCTAGCTACCACGACACTAACGTTCAAATTACATTGAACGCGTCGAACGTGACCCTGGCTATAATAGCCTACCGTTTGTCGTTGCGCTCGTATTAAAACAAAATGCACCTTAACACCGCGCTGCGAGAGTCCGTATTACCACAGACGTATTATGCATTACGTATTAGCGTCTTCACAAGCGCGCGCGTTTTTCCTACTAAATGGCGCGGAGTGCGCCGGGTCTGATACTACAAAATTATAGTAACGATTCCGACTTATTCGTAAGTACTTTCTGTTACGCGAACCGCTACTCACAAAACGAACTTCTAATCACCAGCAACATGGGTGAATCGCTGCAGCGAGGACCTGGAGTGCCTTGACCTGGAGGATGACCAGCCTCTGGCGACCCTGAGTTCCGTCCAGACTGACAAGTTCACACTGTTCTTCTGCGAACTGCTGGATCATGACAGGGATGACGTCATCTGCGATTCAGACTTCGACCACTTCTTTGAGGTAAGAAACTAAGGGTCAGTGTCGTTCTATATGAGTTAGCGATAGTCTATCGATAGTTACGTGGTTTATCGTGACCTTGAAAACTAGTCGACAGTTTGATAGTGCCATCGAAACTGAAGAGAGCTTATTAATTATAAGTATCAGTAATTTTTCATTCTATTTTTACTGTTTTCACTTATTGTTGTTATAATTTGGGATATTTTTGGAAAATGATTTCAGATATTTGGATTTTTTTTATGCATATTCCCTACTCGTATTCTAAATTATACATAAACAGGACTCCCGACAGACCAGTACCGTGGCCTGCCCGGACTGCGGCTTTCGCTGAGGGAGTCCCGTCTGTTTGGATGTCGCATCGCGGGAAAATACAATGCGCATCTTATTATGTTCCACGATTATTATGTTTGTAGCTTTTTTGTGTTGTGATATCGAAATCAAATAAACAAATTCTAATATCTGATATTTCTACGGTGTGTTCGCCGCCTCAGACGCCATTTAATCAAGCTAATTTATATCCACAGAAACTGGCGCACTTTGCAGATTGGTCCGTCAACTCTTCCGAGTTCCACATACTCCTGGAAGTCAAAAGAGAATTTTTAGAACATTTCATCAATCCTCTACCTGCTAAGTAAGTTATACGATTTTAAAATTAAAAAATACTCTAGAATGCACACGCGCCATACATGCCAACATGAAGGAACAAAAAATTATACGCGCGTGGATTTTTTTTTTTTCCTTCATGCATGCCAACGTTTTTTGATGCACCGAACGAGATGGTATTTCGAACAAATTGTAGGTCGTTAAAATTATACTTGCTATCAAGCGCAGCAATGAAAATTATAGACTTCTTTTACATTATTTGTTCGTTTTGCATTTCAAAATAATATAATAGAGATATAAAAAAAATAAAGGTGCGAAATAAATTACGTACCTAACACATATAAACAACAAACTATATCATCATCATCATCATCTCAGCCGAAAGACGTCCACTGCTGGACAAAGGCCTCCCCCAAACTATAGTTAACTACGTATTTATAGGTCAATTTTCACAATGCTAGCTTAGCGGCGTTTTTCCATTCTATACAAGGCCAGATCGCAGCTATAGGAAACTGCTCGCGTATATATTGTGATACTGTTTTTAACTCTGTTATTCCAATGTATACACGAATTATGCGTACTGATCGTGTATAGTTTGTATCGCGGATGCTCGCGTCTTCGTTCCTAACTATACTACACACTTATTCACACTTGACACGAGTGTAACAAGTCAAGTTTTTTGATTCAGGATAATATGGAATTATATATGATATAGATGTCGGCTGTACATAAATCTTGCAAGACAAACGTTTTTATTGAAACTATCATTATAAACACTAACTTCATTATAGGACAGGAAAAAGGGGATCATCATCGTTGGTGCATAATAAATTAATTGGGGGCTCTGCTGATCAAGTCTATGGGAGCATCGGAAACTTGAATGATATTAGCGTTATTTTCAACTATATTTAATTTATTTTTTTAAGTTATTATCCATATACTTATTTTTTATACTTATCAGGAAATGAGTCATTGGAGGCTAGTTTTGCGCATGTCACTATGTTAATACTAGATATTTTTGGAAAGTCTGAACGCAAATATGAATTATCATGAAATAGAAAGAGAGGTAAATAAATCAAAATGGCGAGCGTGCAACTGCTCGCGTACAAATTGTAATCTAGAGTTTTCCGATACATACACGATTAGTCCTTATACATACTGGCGCTGTATATTATGGAATAAAAAAGACTACTACGTTACTACGAAGTATACGCGAGTATTTGCGTACTGCTCTTGTATGGGTCGGAAGAACTTAATAAAAAAGTTATTTCCAATCTATACGCGATTAGTTTCATACCCTTGCGTTCTGGCCTTGTATAGAATGGAAAGACGCAGCTTAGCGTATAAAACTAGTGTAGGTATAAAAATTAACAAAATAAAAATGTATGTGTAGGCCCAGATAGCTAATAAAAGATGCGGGGTGAGCCCTGCTGTGGTACAAACATGGTACAAAGTTTCATTTTCGTTTGTAATAAAAAACAGTGAGCATTTTTCGTTAAAGACAAAAAAAAAAGGAAAAAGCAAACCCGTCATTTCATTGTAATCTCTTACACAAAGTACTTATAAGATCCTCGCTTTTACATCACATATTTGAACAGAGAATATTTGTCTAAGTACCTTTATCAAATTTAGGAACTGGCTGAATATAACCTATCTAGGTATTCATTCGTCATGTGTCAGGAGAGTTCACATCCTTTACGCCAAGCGTTTCTGATGCTTACTACCCTTCACGTAAGGTCACTTATGTCTTCGTTACCATTTGCCAGTTGCAGATAATTATGGCGGATAAGTAATTATGCGAACATCTGGTTTCTTGACATTAACAGTTTCATCGAGGGTTATTTATTGCAAGGTTGTATTGTAGCTTACAAGCAAATCGCCTTGTAAATTAAAAGAACATAACACTCTCAAATATACTTGATCCACTACAAGTGATAAAAGTGAAAAAACGGTTACAATATTCTCTTATCTGTGTTTAATACTTTATTTATATTTTTTTTTAAATACCTAATACTGAGCTTGGTATCAGGGTAGGCTCGAGCCCCTCGGTGGGGACATATATGAGCTGTTAACGACGACGACTGAGCTTATTTTTTTTATCTTCTTTTACATAGAAACGGAGACACTGACTGATGTGTAAAAGATCAGATTTATATTTTACTCTTATAATATTTATAGATCATCGTCACCTGATGATGATGGTGAAGCAGGTTCCGATAGCTACATGAAGAAAGAAATCAAGTCACAAAATTATGACTAAATTCACAGTCTAATAAGAAAGTTGTTGAAAGGTATGGGTATTAACAGCTTGCTTACAATTACGAGTCGGCATATAATTGTTTGCCTAGACAAATAATAATCAGACGGCTGGAACTACCGGGCTGCGATATGCCGCCTCCGTTTCGTTCCGCTCGTCGCGTCGTGAGTCAAAATACTGTTTAAACTATATTTTATTAAGTGCACCTGTGAAGCTTTCATCGGACTTCATAAAAAATAGGTTTTAAAAAACTAAAAATACACGCTTTAATGATCTAAAAAGTAGAAAGTCATTTTTGAGCACAGAAACAAAATGGTATACAAAAATTTAGGTATTATTTAGTTTGGAGAGAAGTGTGGGGTACTCAATAATATCAATTCCTTGAAAATATTCGAACGCACCCCACGCTTTTCTCTAAATCATTTTGTTTTGAGTGTTCAAAAATTAATTTCTACTTTATAGTTCAATGGAGCGTGTTTTTTTAGTTTTTTAAAACTATTATTAATTTTCCATTTTTTAGTTTTATTATACAATGATGATGATTCGTGGTCAAAGTTCATTACAAGACTTTTCTAAGAAATCCAAAACCGCTATGATACGATTTTCCATCATGAAGTACCAGTTCATAGCGTCCGGCTCCATCATCAGATCAGTTCGACAGTACCATATTATTGTATTGTCATCAAAACTACATACAGTTGCCAATTTTCATTACGCTACGACCCTTGTAAGATAGTTAAAAACCATTCCATTACATTGTTCCAATCCAATACAGGTCGACCTAATAAAAGCGTGTTAAAAATACCCTTGTCGCAGATGGAGCGAGCTGCCTTACTACAAGCGTGTCTGCGGCCCCGAAGCGGACAGTGCGGACGGTCGATTCCTGGGTCGCACTTCGCTGGACAGTTGGCTGGCGCGGTGGGCGCTACACCTCAGCGAGATGAAACGGTTCACCGACCTACCGCTCTACCTCCAGTATCTCTGCAAGATCCTCTTCCACGTGGTTGACAGAAACGGCCAGTATTTTAAATTACATTTTGTTTTTAATTTCGAATCAATTCTTTTTAGAATCTATCCTTCTAGTGTCGAAAGTGACCGAAAAGAAGTCTTCGAAACTTTTTTTCGAACCTTTAGACTGAGGCCAGACGAGTATATTTTTCGAGTTGTGTGCATTGAAATAAATACTATTATACTGGCGTGCTGTAAGTCGCGTTTTTTCGGTCGCGCAATTTCTGCAACATTCCGTTTCATACAAAACTCTTGTTTCCTTCACACGGCGACGCAAAATGAGTTTCGCATTTTGTCTAAAACAGAAATTGCGCGACCGAAAATGCGCGACTCATAACTCAAAAATATACTCTCGTCTGGCCTTAAGCTTAGTTCCAAAAGTGGCCGAAAAGAAACCTTTGAACCTTTCTTATTCTTCTTCTCCAAAGACAGATGCACTACCGACTAGGCTATGGGGTCTTCAAATAAAAAATGAGCTGGTAACCAACCACAGACACTATCAGTCCGTCTACCAGTGGGCGGTTTAATTAGAAAGCCGGCCAATAGTTTCTCCTCGCAGCAGCCGTGAATCAAGGTAATTGGTCCACATATCGCGCCGGGCTGACGTTTATCGAATATTGAGCCTTAATTAGAACTGGCGGGGAACAAACTTCGTGAAATATAAATGTAAAACAGAAACTACTCATTATCTTCTATTATTAGCGGTGTATTATTAAATGAAGTTTGGAAGTTAAAGCTGGAACGATTATTTTTATGGTTGATTTACAAAATATAAGCCGTGAAATTTGACTGGTTGTTTATGTGCAACACAGTGACTGTGGTAGTACTCATTAAATTGAACAACTTTCTCTAAAAAACATAGGTTGAAATATCAGAAATTATATTAAACTTTTCATATAAACTTCAGTCATGTGATCGGCCACTTGGTATGGCAAGTTGAATTTTAAGATTTCAACCCATGTTCTTTAGGAAATCAGTTTCATGAGTACTAACTACCCTATGTTGCGGTTAAATAACCAGTTAAATTTCACGCTGTATATTTATTTGGAGATAGGTACTTGGCTCGGCTCATCTAAGGTGTCACCCACGAGTCACCTTAGTTGTTTACGCACTAAAATCACAATTAATAATTAATACTGTGTCTCTCGAGTGCGCTCAAGTGCGATATTAAAGCTGAAAGCAGTTTATTAAGGCTTAGAAAATATACCAATATTCTTGAGCGGATTACAATTAGGGGTAGGGTAGGTATAGGGCTTTTCAAGGGCTTGTTGGAATAATAAGTTGTTTTTCAATGTTATTCTGTTATGCCTGTTTTCGCCCAACAACTAAAGAGGGTTATGTTTTACCAGTGTATCTATGTTTGTGAGTATGTTTTATTCTTTGGCACGCACTGTAGCCTAAACAGCTGGATGGGTTTTAACGATTCCTGTTTGTTTAACGATTTGTTTAACGATTCTTGTAACGATTCTTGTTCGTGTTTGTAACTGTGTATTTTATGTTTAATAATATTATTTTTATAAATGTAGTATTATTTATTCAGTATTTATGTATTTTTTACTGTATTATTAATATGTAAATTTTATATACAAGTAGTTGGTTTATTAGCAGTAGGTAGTTTACATTTTATATGTGTTGGTTATTTATTTATGTAAGTTGTGACTGTACGAACACTTTAGGCACTAACAATCTGCCTGCCATTCATAGGTTCCTTCTAGATACTCAAAGGTTGACTGGAAGAAATCCCTTATGGGATAAGTCCGCCTTTGCTCAACTGTTCTGTATATGGTATGTTTTATTATGTCTTTATGTGCAATAAAGTGTTTACAAACAAACATACAAACAATTCCTCTTACACGTGTGTTGCAAAATTGAAGTATCATATTTCACAGGACTTGGATTACTACATATACGGTGGCTTGTTTCCGGTGGTTTTAATTCATAACTTTCGTAAGGGTTACACAAACAAAGAGTTTTAAGTAAGGGTTACAAAAATACACTTATTATACATACACCAGAAAAATAAGTGGTTAATTATCCGTAATATTGTGGTAGTACCTGCTCATGAAACTGAATAAATTTCCCTAGGAACATTGGTTGAAATATCAATAACACTAAATTAAAAAAATTAATAGCCCCTGACACAAAACCGTTACTTGATCCTTTCAACAACTAGAAAAGAACTGAAATTTTCAAATGGCTGAAGATATTTTTCTTGGATCATAGCTAAGAACACTCTCGATTGTGACACCTTGCAAACAAAAAAAATAAGATCGAAATCGGCGCATCCGTTTAGGAGCTACGATGCCACAGATAGACAGACAGACACACACGTCAAACTTATAACACCCCTCTTTTTCGTCGGGGGTTATAAATAATATTCAACTTTTCGTATAAACTTCTCTCCACGACTCCCGCCTACTTTGGTATACATACATTTAGATAAATACGTACTTATATAAATAAATATACAACATCCTTACAAAAGGCAAACACAATTTCTACACAAATATTGCCCTGAGTGGGTTTCGAACCCGCAACCCTTTTCTTCTAAAGCAGGCATGCTATCTGGCTATGGTCGTCAAATCTTCACCGGACTTGGGGAAACTAAGGTCAATTGCGTTTATTTCGGGAAAGCACGAGCGCTGAAGAGCGCCGGCGGAAGAGCGTGGTTTTGGTTAGGGCCGAGACAAACGTTAAACCCCACAATTATTCCAAGAACTGCATATTCCAATTTCAATCCCTATCGAGAATTTTATGCATATTTGCCGTAGCTACATCAAATAGTAAAGTAGTTACGTGAAGAACTTGGACGATAATCAATGAATGAAATTAAAGGTTACATACCAAAGGCCAGGAAATGGCAGGGACGGGGTTTTATCATAAGTTTATTGATATTTTGTAAATTCTTACACATTTAAAATGTTGTAAACCTGTTTTAATTAAAGATAGTTTATTCTTGACTAAAGCCCATGGATAAAATAGACATTAACTTTACTATCAATTATTGTAAAAAATAAACTAAAATCCGACTATGTCACGTCACAAAGTTTGCCCACGATACAACTTACCTGGTTTGAATTGAGTTGCAATCTGACCCCAAACTAGGCAGACCATTAAATATCAAATAACTGATATACATACATGTGTAGATAAATTCACACTTAGGTATATAAATACAACATCCAAATGCAAAGCAGCCATAATGCTCATCACACTAATGTTTGCCCTGGGCGGGGTTCGAACCCGCGACCCTTTGCTTCGGAGGCAGGTGCACTAACGACTAGGCTACGACGCTGTTAGATAGGCAATGTAATTTTAGAAAAAAATGCTTACTAAAGATGCTAGCTAAGGAAGAAAGCTATAATGCTTAAGTTTGATTATGCCAAGACATGTTCAACTCGAATGGAAGTTTTGTTCAGCTTTCAAATAATTAAAAAGTTGGCACTACTTATATCGCTGCCAGCCAAGACCAATGTCTGCACTGGCACATCCTTCCTGTTTCGCATAGGGTTTCCAAGCTGATGAAAAAATTACACGTTTCACGCACAATCTTATTTTGAATTTAGGGCCTTTGTTTCTGTAAATTGAATAATTATTTTTTATTGAAGTAAAAAGTGAAAAGTCTATTTTTGTTTATTGTTTTTCATTTATAAGTGATTTTGTCTGTTAGCACTTTAATTACAAAATATGGGCCTACAAAAGTCTATGTTCACAAGTAATGACAAAGGTAGAAGTTTATAACGCTTTTGACAGCCCTAGCCAGAGACCGTGGTCATTATATGCGATGCACCGTTCTTTGTCTCTTTTAGACGTGCTTGGTATAAAACGATAAAACTTTAGAAATGCGACATAAATATTTATGTACAGAAGTCAGCACATGGGGTTGGACATTTGCACTACGATATTTAACCCCAACCGCTGCGGAATACAGGCGCTCTCCGCATGTGCTGGCTACTGTTCTATCTGAGGGTTGTGGAAATAAGTTACGTAGATTCTACAATGAAGTTAAAAAATATATACTTACAGGAAAGATATGTTGTATATACGAACTGTAGATGTAACGTAATTATTTCAGTTAGGTATGGTCAGCATAATACTCATCAGTAAATAAATAAGTGACAGAATTAGTATCTAATTGACCGAGCGAACACATATTGGTGTCTTAATTGTACCGCTAACTGGTACAGATACTGTTCTGTTTTCCTTTTACCTTATTGTTTCATAAAGTAACTATACTATTTTTACCAAAAACACCTATTCATTTCTTTATTTCGCCATCCGTACCGTGTTCTTATCGTGTGTGTTTCGAGGTTAACCTACCTCACAAACGCTTGTGTCGGAATTATAGAACCGCCTTAGGCTTCCGACATGGCTCCAATAACGACTATATCCGTAGATAGTAGCCGGGACCAACGGCTTTACGTGCCTTCCGAAGCACGGAATCATCTTTCTTTTTCGGACAATCAAGAGATTTAGCCTGCAATGTCCGAACCAAACTGAGGAAAGTCCCACAGTGATATTTGTTCAACGAGTCCCCACCGGGATTTGAACCCGGAACCTCCGTAACGTTAGGCGAGCTTTTGACCACGCGACCACGGAGGCTGCTCCGTACGGAGTGTGACATAACGCAAATGATAGCTTAGCAAATAATAACGACTACTTTTCAATACAAAAAAATAACCCGCCAAAAAACTGTATAACAGAGAATTCTGTGAATGAACAATCAATCATCCCCTTTTTTCTTATACCCTTAGAGTAACCCTTAGGGTTCGATTTGTTTTTCCAAATTTATATTATGGTATTACCAACTTTGGGGTATTACTTTGAATTAAAAAAATATATCAAAATCGGAATAGTCCGTAAAAAGTTATGGGTGGTTTTTCATACAAAAAATATTCCCGTCGACTTGGAAACCTGCTGCGTTTTTCTTCGGTCAGGATTAAAAACTCAGTCATGTTCTAGATTCCAGACTCTAGAACAGTGGTTCTTAACCGGTGGTCCGCGGACCACTAGTGGTCCTTGGAGGCATTCCAAGTGGCCCAGGAAGTGATTGGAAACAAGTGACGCTATGAGATAAGTCGAGTCGACACAACGCGGACCACTTTATTATATTCTTTTGTAATAAGAAAATTTGTGTTAGTAGTAAAATTATGCATGTTTTATCTACAGATAAATCAAGTAATATACATTTATGTACCGTATATTTAATTATTTACAAATAAACCAGCTGGGTGATTCCCGGCATAACAGAAATTTAGTAAAATGGTCCATCATGCCTATAAGGTTCAGAACCAGTGCTCTATAACAACTTCCTAAGCATTTTTTTTCTACATCGAAAAACATTCGGCACTTAGAGTATTTAAATAAAAAAACTATAAAATAGTCATTTTAATCTGACAGTTTTTTTTTAGTTTGTTAATTCAGTTTCTTTAGAAAAGTTGTTCAAAACCTTTGGCTTAGCAAGTCCTTACCGTATTTTCTACGCCAAGCCTCATTCACGCCAAGCCAACAGTATGCAACAGGCGCATGCCATATAAATGATACTTGAATGTTAATTTTAATATGTATAACTGCAGGCTCCGGCGAAATAACCAAGGTTTCCCTGGCCGCATTCTACCGCTCTGTAATCGGGTTATCGGCGACCAGAGTCGAAGAGATCATTGACACTGCCTACGACCGCATGACAAGTGTAAGTAGAATCTTCTTCTTACTTCTTCCTCTTCTTATCGAGTGGATTTCGAAGTTAACCTCCCTCACAAACCCTGGTGTCGGAATTGTTGAACCGCCTCAGGCTTCCGACCAAGGGCTTTAGGTACGTGCCTTCCGAAGCACGTAATCATCTTTCTTTTAGGACAATCAAGTGATTCAGCCTGCAATATCCTAAACAAACTGGGGAAAGTCTCACAAAATGATATTTGTTCGACGGATCCCCATAGTCAGACGAGCTTTTGACCAGTCGACCACGGAGATTGTTAATTAGTATAGATATAAAGTAGAATAATGTAATGTAACATCATAAATTATAAAATACTAGCTTCCCGCCGCGGCTCCGCACGCTTTAATAGATTTTGTACCCGTGGGAATGAGGAATTTTCCCGCGGTAAAAGTTAGCCTATGTTCTTCCGCAAGGTCTATTCTATCTTTGTGCCAACTCCGCCCGCTTTAACAATTTTTCCCGTGGGAATGAGAAAATTTCCCGCGGTAAATTGTAGCGTATGTTCTTTCCTAAGGTCTATTCAAACTTTGTGCCAAGTTTCACCAAGATCGGTTCAGTACTTTCGGAGTATTTTCAATTATTAGGAATATTTTACGTATTTTTTTCACACCTTGGGTTACATTATTGAAGTTTTAGTAAGGATCCCTAACTTTTTGAAAATAAAATATAGCCTATGTTACTCAGGGTGAATGTAGCTTCCCAACAGTAAAAGAATTTTTGAAATCGGTTCAGTAGTTTCGGAGCCTATTCGATGCAAACAAACAAACAAACAATCAAACCTTTCCTCTTTATAATTAGGGCCATCTCACACACGACCCTCTGTCTGACCACAAACTGGGCAGAGCCCGTACTATGGGGGTAAGGCAACTGATATAGATACGTATATAAATATACAACAGCCATGCACAAGACAAAGTGCTCATCACACGAATGTTTACCCTGGGAGGGATTCGAACCCGCGACACTGTGCTTCGAAGGCATACATCAACTAGGGTACGGGGCCGTCATCATCATGATCATGAATAACATTCCGCGTCAACAAACCAACGAACTTTTATAATTTCACATTTATTAATATACACAATGTAGAGATACTGCGATAAAACACGTATATTGATAGGATATACTTAACCTGCTCACCAGAATAAAAAGCAACACAGTCAACAAGAGTAAAATTATACAAACGGGCGGTCTTATTGCAAAGGTAGCGATTTCTACCACATAATGAGTCAACCTATGCGAAAGAGAGTGTTAAAAAGACTTATTTAAAAAACCAAAACTTCATTAGGTTATCTAAAACATAACGTATAAACGGTATGTAATATTATAGACGTCAAATTGAATCTAGTTTATGAACAAAACTGTATTATCTTTTTAACCACAACCAGTCAGTTCGGGTAGAATTTATTCTTCATTTTATTCCGGACTATAAGTTTAAAACATAAAGCTCAGCAGAGCAGTTCAGCATCGAGCGACTTTTATTAAACTGAAAGAAAAATAACATTTCTCCGTCATCATTTATCACATTATGCAGCATTGGAAAGTTCCTGAATGTCAGACTTCTCTTTTACAAAATCTTTTCTATTTTGCTTAGAGATTGTGAGAAGCGGCTTAGGAAATGCTGAAAGGTTAAAATTATATAGTCCACCAGCTAACAAAGGAGGTGTAGAGTGCGTAAGATGGGACCTAAGCAATATCTTTAGGAATTGGTTCAGGGTGCTTAGACAGTAAACATACTACAAATTGTAGAAAATTTTATTAGCTTTCATTACGTAGAAGATACTTCTCGTGTACAACGCACCGTTTTAAAGATATTAGCAAAATACTCAAATATGGGAACTATTACTCTGTAAGCACCCTGAACCAATTCCTAAAAAAATTGCTCCCAGCTCATCATTCCATTTGGATTATTCTTTTAGCAAACTATAATATTTTTTTTGTAAATTCAAAATATTAGACTACACCACTCAGAATAGGTACCTACTAATTTTAATCGGATAATTTGTATATAA
Source organism: Teleiodes luculella (assembly GCA_948473455.1). NCBI lineage: Eukaryota > Metazoa > Arthropoda > Insecta > Lepidoptera > Gelechiidae > Teleiodes > Teleiodes luculella. Next base: position 24,908,809 of record OX419582.1, on the reverse strand, counting down.
GAAGTAAATTTTATCGTTTTTGGGTAAGCAAGTCCTTTCACGTTACTTAAGCCTCTGGCACACACAGCGAATACTTAGTCGCTACGAAATAAATTAAGATATTGAAATTTTTTTCCACGCATATTCCCTATTGTTGAAGCGTCGTAATAGGTAGGTATACGATGCACATTAATAATCTACGGAACCATCGGGCGTCAATATATAACACGTCTTATGCTACGTCTTGAGGTTTGCCTCTGGCTGGCCAGGCTGGCGATGTATAGAGCCATGAGCGGAAAATACAAACTCTTCGATTACTTATTACTTCTTTGCAAAACACTAATTCCATCACGGGCAAGGTACGAAAGTGAATGTGAAATTTTAACGTCATCCCTTCTCTATTTTGCAGAACGGCTACTTGATACTGGACTACGGGACTTACGTGCACTGCTTCACCAATTTCCTCATGGGGAAGAACCCTAATGGGCCCGGGCAGTGGGTGTTGGTGCCTCCCAAGGACTCCTTACCACAGCCTCCCTTCCCAGTCGACTACAGCGCCCTCAACACGGAGCCAGCGAAACTAGAACCCTATGTCCCCGACAAAAAGACTAATCGGCATTCTGTTATCGTGTAATTATTTTTGTCTACGAATGCGCTACAACTGCGATGCTCTGCAGTCATTTGATGATGACACCATCCACGCTTGTAATAAAGTCAGTTTTACAATGTAACAGATTTTGTCTACGCCGTAGTAGGCCCTACAAATATAGCAGTGAGATGAGTGCACACTATATTGGAGCCGGATTTAAACAAAGTTACAGATTATATACTATTCAATGAGTACATTGCTTAAACAGTACGAAAAATATATAAATATGTATGGAAGAGGCTAGTTGGCTAATTGGCTTGGGTAAATAGGACAACTGCTTATCGATCTCAACATTCTCTAGCAGACAAATAAACTGTCACAAAGGCCAATACATGACGTTTGAACACCCAATGGCCTTTCGAAAGAGCGTTTAAACATCATGTCGTATTTAAAACCAAGAGTTATGTCTGTTAGTGAACTCGAACCTCTAGACTAGAAAGTCTTGATCTGTATTTAGCAGCTACCTTAGAAAATTAATATCCTTCGCTTGCATTGGACGGAAATGAAACGCTTTATAATGATATTGTATAAATTCCATGCAACTCGACCAATTCTACCTATATTTATCTCTATAAAGTCTAAGAATACGTAAAAATAAGTGGTTGTAAATAGTGGTCTAGCCAGTTAAAAGCACACACGGTAAGCAAAAACTGCCTTAAGTAAGCGTATTCACATTTCACGACATAGCCTTATTTTGTACCTTAGTACTTAATAAATATAATGTAGATTTTGTAGATTAACAAAATACACTCGAACTCACCTAATAAATTTGTTCATTTACTAAGTCTATTATTTACAAAGGTGCCCAATTTAAGTGCAAGAAGAAGAGTTACGTGTCTTTAGTTTTCTTTAGAAGTATATAAGATACAGTGAATCCTGAATCCTAATCGACTAAGTGCCGAGTTCACCAACAAACATAACGGTTGGTTAGCGTTTAAACTGCCATTTGACATTTGATATTCATACAAAATTAAATCCAAACAGCCGTTCAAACACTAACCAACCAACCGTTGTTTGTTGGTGAACTCGGGGCTTAGTATGATGGTAAAGGAATCCGTACCGTACATATGAAGTTGCCACATGACATCCATCAACCTAAAACGACAGCAAAACTGCTCGAGGGTAAAATCTTGATATATTGTCCTAAATAGTGATATTATCAAGTGCCTCCGTAATTCACCCAGGTCACCCAGGGCAAACGTTTACTATTTTAAATTTAAAGCTAAACAAAACACATCTCCGATATGTTGGTTTTTAGCCTTTGTTGAAATAATCGTTACATATTTTCAGGGTAGTCTCGAGCCCCTCGGTGAGCTGTTAATGTTTTTTTTTTATAAAATTTGTTACCTAACCTACATTTAATTTCCATATTATGGAACAGAATAAATATTAGTACTAGACTATGGCAAGCATAATATATTTTTTTTAATAAATAGACAAATTTTCTCTACAAATTAACCAAAAATATGTATGGGGTGTAATTTTATTAGCGCCCAATATATTTTAAGCCTATGTAACCTATGTAAGGAAAAATTGTTCAGTTTCATATGGGTAGGTTCCGCCCTTAAAACATTGTGCGCTAACTTATTTACATCCTGAATCATCCCTGAATACAAAAAATAGAATAGCGTCGTGGTCGGTGCAGTAGAGATGGCTCAATTCACAGTCGCAAATATATTATTTTTCATCGACTCGAAAAGAAGAAATGTCGTCATAATACCTACTGTTTTTTGCCTTGTACTTCGACGTAGGCGTAATTGATTACACATTACGGCAATGCGAATGAATACCCATCTGAATTTACCTCCAACAAGCAATAAACATTCAAAACATGATTGCCATCTTCGGTTGCCGTCATGCAAACGGCAGGTTCAAAGTCAAGAAAAGCAAAATAAACATTCAATTAGATTAAAACGCGAAGATACTCGTATCACTTTTGAGTTAATGTTGAGGAGGTATTGAAAATGAGGGAGGTACATTTGTAAACAGGGGAGACTGACGCCTGTTTGAAAAGGCTTTAATAATTGATGAGACGTGAAAAGATCGCGACCGGCCCTGGCCTGCCAGAGGAGACTTACCCAAATCATCATCAATCATCCACCAGTCGACAGACAAATTTGTACCCGCGTTTTGAAAGCGTTTTTTCCACAAAACGGAACGCCGAAAGAATTAGATGTATTTTTTTTTGTCTGATGTAACCACAGAATAAATAATTGTACTAGCTGTAACCAAGTCAGCGCCTTTGCTGAGCCAAGACGCAGACTTAGTTACATAATCCCCAACCCGCTTACTTAGCTAAGGGTGGGGATTTTAAACGAAAAAAAAGTATAAAAATAGTCACGGCTGGGCTGTCTTTCCCTTGCAAGGTGCAGTCCTCTTACGACCCCCGTACCTATCATACGAAGGCTGACAATGGTCAAGTCGGCTGATACCTGTTACAGTATACTCGCTGTAATGTATTTGGCTACTAATTCCATAAGGTAACAGTTTAATGTTATTATAAGTAGGTTAGGTAGATAATGAAAGAAAATTGGAAGATAAAGAAAACGTACCTACCTTACTCTACAAATCCAACTACCTATATACAATATTATAAACGCGAAAGTTTGTGAGGATAGATGTATATAAATATGTTTGTTACTCTTTCACGCAAAAACTACCGCATGGATTTTAATAAAACATGTAGGTACATTATTATAGCTTACACATCAGAATATCACATAGGCTATAAATTATAAAGATATTGTGTAAATTGATGAAAATATATCACAATATGTACTACATTCACTTTTTTTTTACAGTGTTTATTATTGTTATGACGTGGTTATGTCATGTTGGTTTCTCAAAGAAAGAGTCCAGTAAGAAACTCTCCGTGAGCGGAGATGTGGGGCGGAAATGGCTAGTGTACCTACCAATAAATACTATTAATAGGATGACAAAGAATTATAATAATATTTTTAAAGAATGTGATATTGATATATTTTTTCAATCCCTGTCTTCTTTTAAATTTAAAATTAAAAAGCATCTTGCGAGTAACCTTGCATAATGTTATTTACTAGGATTTGTTTCTGTCTCAGTTTCTTTTATTTTTAGTTTATAGTGCATCTTTTTTTAAAATAATGTTAACAATATTGTACTTTTAGCATGCTGTGGTAGCCTATAAGTGTGATGCATAGTATAACTGTTAATTACTGCAGATTGTAACGTTAATAGTTCTAAGCCGCTATGTATTATGTTGGTTATCCAATAAAATAAATAAATAAATACTCGACGTAATTAGTGTTAATAGACAGGTTCGGCAATAAGAGAGTCATTTAGCCGGCAGCCCGATGTTGTTTCCCGTTGGTAATAGCATCATTAAACGGCGAGCCGACGTTTTTCCTCGGAATATGCTGGCATGATAAATAGCTCGGAGGGCGCAATATTTATCGATGTTGCTGGGAACACGGGTCCGCGACCTGCCACGATTTGCTGTGCTCTATGATATTGCTTCTTTTTTGTGTATTATAAAAAGGTGAGAGATCTGTCCTTGGATGCATTATTAGGTATTAGTTACCGGAATGCTCCGCTTCAACAGTTTTTCCCGTGGGAATGGAGAATTTCCCCGCGGTTAAAGGTAGCCTTTGTTCTTTTCCTGGGTATATTCTATCTTTGTGCCAGGCTCAGTAGTTTTGGAGTGGTCAGAAGCTTGGCGTTACGGTGGTTCCAGGTTAGAATCCCGGCGGGGCACTCGTCAAACAAATATCACTTTGTGAGACTTTCCCTAGTAAAGCCGTTGGTCCCTACCTACAGATGTAGTCGTTATAGGAGCCATGTCGGAAGTCTTAAGCGGCTCAATAATTCCGACACCAGGGTTTGTGAGGTTAACCTCGAAACCCACACGATAAGCAAGGAGTGGCATGAGCTGGACATGTCTGTTGTAAAACTAACAACAGGTGGAGTAGGCACTACTTACATATTACCAGGGATCGAAACCGGTTTTGAAATCCTTAATATCGTTCGAAAAACAGATATAATTCCGTTCCCCAATTAACCGGCAATAGATGGAACTTAATGAAACAAACCAAAAATATTCTGGTTACCCGGTTTTTGATAAAGAACGGAATGAAACCGGTTTCAATCGGTTTTGTAATTATTAAAGTAATTGTTTTTGCGGCAGGCGAAGGCCAGGGCTGCCGGTTACTTTGCATATTATGTTCCCCCAGGACTAAACTTACCCTTAGTGATCTTAGTTAGAGCTATAGTCGGATAGGGTTTGAACTAGCGTGATTTAACAAGTGTATGAAAAACCGGTTCCGATCCCTGCATATAACATCCTTGATAGGCATATTAAGGGAGTGGAAACCGCGTAGCGACATAGTGTAGCTCTACACTGACATAGTGTAGCTCTACACTAAGTTTATGAGCGACGTTACACACATTGCACAAAATAACTGGCAGCAACTGGATTGGCCTACTTCAAGCAGTAGAATGAATGAACATCTGATGGAGATGCAGAGCGTAGCAGAGAATGATTTTGCACAGAGCTATATAAGATACACAAAATAAGAGCTTTATACTCTCGTCGAATACCCATAATGTATGCGGGCGTATGTAACGCATTATAACTTCTGTGGTAACGCTCTGTATGACTATGTGCAAGTAAACTCGTTATAAAGCGTACATACCTAATAGTACTAATAAAATTGAGAAATCGCTGGGGAAAAGCATGGACCTCTATACAACACAACTTTATATATAAATAGAAGAGAACTATTTCTGATATTAATCTTCATCATCAGCCTTATGAAATAAAAAAAGTCGAAATTTTTTTTTAAAGTTTTATTGATTATATAGTAACAGGATTAACAGGACCTAATTCACTTATAAAAATATATTGTGCTATATCTAACTGCATTGCATAATAATAAATAAGAAAATAGATTGAGTTATGTTTGCTTAATTTCTAATTGGTGACTATTAAAATATACAATCTTATAAAAAAATATTCCTAATTATTATTACGACTTACTTATAATGTCTTTAACTTTCCGAACCGTCTCTGAATCTGTTACGTATTCAATTTTGTCGAACAGAGCTAATCTCTCCCTCCTAAAAGACCCGTGTACTATGCTGCAACCAAGATCCGCGAAGATTTGTACGTTTTCAGCAGTGATGCCGGCACCAGGCATTATCTCAATTTGATCGCCATACTTGTGGAGCAATGTAGTTATGAGTTTCACAGATTCCGTATGAGCCGCCGAATCTCGCTGGCCACTTGTCAGCACTCTACTGAATTGTAATCGTATTAGATCTTCTATTCCCTTAAATGGATCGTTGCAGCGATCAAACGCTCTATGAAACGTGACTGGTATTGGGTACGCATGCATCAAAATCTTTTCGCAAATACGAATTTCTATGTCTTGTGTGTTCGTAAGCGCGCCGAAGACGAATCTGTTTATAGGTAACATTTTGTACTCCGATATTTGTTGTAGCATATCTGAAATCTCCTGGTCGTTGTAGCAGAAATCCCAGCCCTCGCGACATCTTATCATAACATTTACTTTTGGTCTCTGCAAAAATTTTGATGTATTGAAACAAAAATTATACATTGAAATATTCTTATAGATTAAATGCTTAATGTCTAGTTTAGTAATGTGTTCAATTTTTCGCAGACAGGGACCAGAGACAGTTTAAAAGAATTTGTTGAAAAGTTATACACAGGGCAAAAAGCTAGTTTTGATATACCTAATACTTAAAAGTTTATATATATAACCGCATTATAAGATTGAAACTTACCTCTAATATGGGCTTGAAGCTTTCATACACATCAATCTGGAAATGAACATATTTTTTTATAGCCTTATAAGAATAATAGGTAGGTATGCAGTTTTGACAAAGGATTTGTAACCCCATAGGAATGATAATAATATAAAAAAAATTATTAGCATATTTTTTGTTTGTTATAGGTAGTTATCACTTATCATTTTAAGTAACAAGAAAAATATAAAAAATACTGCCATTGTTAAAAGACAAATATTCAGCTGAAGCTTATTTCTTATTCTACTATAATATTTAGTGGAAAGATTTGATAGTTTGTTTGCATTAATAGGTTCCAAAACTACTGAACCGATTTCAATGAAACTTGAAAAAAGTATAGAACAGACCTTGAGGAATGGCATTTTACCATGGGAAAAACTATTAATGCAGGCAGAAAGCTAGTATTAAATAAGAAAATAAAATAAGTAGGTATATACTACAGGCTTGTAACCGTTCCCTGCTAGAATAAGTGGACAGGCGTTAGTCCTAATTGAAGTACCTATATAGAAAACAACATCTAATGCACTGTTTTTCTAATTAAAAAAAATCTAATGCCTAGCAATCTAAAGAATCTATAGGTACGTATAATGAATATTCAATTAAGTAACAATTTGTAGGTAATAGTCTACTAACCATAGTAATAATTTGTGTAACCAAATCCAGGGAAGGAGTGAGGCCTCCCTCAGTCAAGTTACTGCATACTTCCAGTTCATCGGCTCCATTGTATACTGCATTTGTTGCAGACTCCAGACTATCCACGCAAACTTCCAGCAACATATCTTTACCTGCTTCAAGTAATCATTAGGGCATTAATAATAAATTAAGTAGGTAGGTACTAGCACAGGTACTAGACTAAATCAAAGGACAGAATTCACAAATGGAAACTATTTTGAACTGTGAAAAAATTGATAGTTATGAATTTTAGTTTCAAATTCAGGAGCAGAATTACCTTTATTCCAAATTAGAAATTGCTACGTTGTTTCAGATAACTAAAATCAAACTGTAAAAAATCCAACCTGAACAAAACTAAATAAATAAAATAAAAAACTATGACTTATTTTCGTGTCCGTTAAGCCGTTAGGACTGTAGGTGGTATAGTGGTAGTTAGACTTGGGTGATAAATAACATCACAGTGAAAAAGTCACAGTGATCAGGTGCCTGCAAAAGTCACTGTGACTTTTTAGAAAATAACAACGTTCCAAAATAACGTTGTTACTTCGCGGCTTCCAAGTCGTTCCGAGCGCGACCGCGCCGCGCGTTATTTGTCACGGTTGGCGCCAAGCGGCCGCGCTCCCGCCCGGTCCGCGGCGGCGACCAATCATCGGTAGGTAGATTCGGCGATATAACCAATATGGCGATTATTGCAAGCGCGCGACGACGACAGAGCAACAAGTATAGTAGACACGGAAACTATAAAAAAATGTCTTATTTGATTATTATTTTTTTCGATACTTATAGGATAATGTAACAAATATTTAGTAATTATTACGGAACTCGTCAACTGTTCAGTCAGTCACTCTCGCCCGCGCTCAACTATAATCGACTATCGTTATGATTCCAAGTTCCAACCGTTCCACCTAGTTATCTAAGTTCCAAGCCCAATGTCGTTCCATGTAACCGACAAGTAACGACGTGACAAAGTCACGGTGATTTTTCACAGTGATTTTTTTGGAACTGGAACGACAGTCACGGTGATCTCAAAATAACGACTTAGCCCATGTCTAGTGGTAGTGGTAGCACAGAAGGAAATAATAGTACTATTGCCACAGAATACCAAATAGAAAAATAACTAGAGACTGACCAGAAAAATAAAAAACCTGTTATGGTGCTTACAATTGATCAGTACAAAGTAGGCGACATAAAAATAAATAAATGATACGTACAAAAACCATGGTCTAACTAAGAAAACAAGGTCTTGCAATTAGACCACGTGACTGACACGAGCTTACGTCACGAGCACGAGCGTCGTCGTCGTACCGTACCAGCAGCGACCGCGCTCGACGGCGCGTTTTTTTGAGACCACAACGTTTTTTGGCGAACATGATATTCTTTTGTATCACTCGCCTTTCTGCTTATATCGGACGCTGGCAGGCAATGGCAAGACGACACCGACGCTCAAAATACACTAGTGTGGGGGGTCTCAAACGCACGAAAACCATAAGAAGCTGACAAACGCGACATAGAGGTATAGTTCTGACATTATGTCGCGTTTGACCGCTTCTCGAGCTTCTCGCGCGTTATGTTATATAAGCGGTAAGCTTGCTGCCAAGCCTAACTGCCTATTAATTAATACCAAACTAACCCTATCATATATAGCGTAGCATGTATGCGAACTTCACTACGTAGAAAATGGTATAGTTATACATTTCTTTCACTATTATTTTTAGAAATAAAGTAAAAAATAAATCTATTCCATTAATTAGTAGGTACTCCATCCACCTTCACGGACACGTTTTTTGTCTTTTTTCCTTTATGTGAGAAAGGCAATGGATCTAACCTTAGGACATAATCACACACATTCACATAAATATAAATTCACATGATGGTTCCGTAATTTATTATTTTCTATTAAAAATATAGAATAGATAATTCAGGTACCGTATTTTATTATTACGTCATTTATTTTTACATTGTAATGCGATGACGGACGAGATGCGCATAATTTCCTGAATCGATACCGATTTGTAGATTTGATTCAATCGATTTCACTTTTTTTACGAGAGCAACACTTGATAAACGTTCTGAAATTATATATAGCGATTTATAATCATTATATATTATTATTGAAGAATATCATTTTTAAATAATAAAACAAATTCCAGGGTATCTCATATTAAATCTAAAATACAAAAAAATATTTGCCCTTTAACTGTTAAATTAAGTCAATAACATTGATTGATGCTTCTCTCTCCTTAAAAAAGAGGATAGTTTTTGAACGAAAATTGCGCTATACTTCATGAGTGTTGCCATAATAATGCTTGGTCCTTTTGACATTTCGAGGTAAAAGGACACGCGAACGTAGGCAAAGTTTAGCCAACGTTCGCTTGCTTTTCTTCAGGTACCCTCACGTTTTTCTACCAAATAACTTAATTTACAAAATAAGGATTATATTCCACTATCGCTTTTTAGGTTACCATACAGATTTAAAGTTTGAAATCATATGATAGTTGTTGAGGTTATGTGCAACAACTGTGCCACATATTGTTACTAAAATTCAAGTCTGAGGGGCTCAATTTGTATTGTAATCAGTGACATTTGCGTTGGCAGAAATGTCTAGACACAGACACCAAGAGGAGACCGATAAGCTTACGCGTATTGCTATCGTAAACGCTGATCGGTGCAAGCCAAAGCGATGCAGGCAGGAATGCAAGAAAAGCTGCCCCGTGGTGCGTATGGGCAAGCTATGCATTGAGGTCACCCCCAATGACAAGATTGCCACCATTTCCGAGGAGCTTTGCATCGGTTGCGGCATCTGTGTCAAGGTAAATAACCCCTTCATTCAATTTTTCTAGACTTAGCAATGTCCACAAGCTACACTGTAGCAGGTATTTGTAATACAATCTGCGATTTTGTAAATCATTCTTGCAATTATTTCAGTTAATAGATGCATTCAAGGGAAGACAAATAGGTTTCCAAAAAATTACACCATAATTTAATAAACAGCATTGCTTTTTTACATCCAGATTATTGTACAAATTTTAGACCTATTCTGACCTGGGCGAATGTCTTTATTTGTGTTACCCTAGCCAATTTGATCACTTAAAAACTGTGTCATCTTTTTGTCAGCTTAAGTCAATAGCAATGTAAGTAGTGAGTTTCTGGGAAAACTTAAAACTTGGCAAATAAAAGTCTACTATCATTTTGCCCAATTGGCTGTATTGTTTGACACTTCCCTAGTCTACCAACCTTCATTACTGCCCCCATAACATGAAGTGCTGTGACAAAAGTTTGTCGCACATTTTACTCTCAAAAAGTTGTGAGAAACCCGCCATGTTGAATTATCCTCCAATAGGATAAGAGAATATGCACGACAAAATATGTCTGTCATGTGTGGACAGGCATGTTAGAGATCAAATAGCTCAGCTCAGCAGTTAACAGAATGACTTAACTAATAAACAAACAACCTTGAATTTATATTTTATTAATATAACTAAAAGTGTATTACAATAGTGTAGTGAGAGTATTAAAGCAATATTTTAGGAAAACAGCTGGTTTCAAGCTGGATAGAAGAAGATCTAGTTTGAAATCTTTACTTACTTGTGTAGGAATGACCACTGAATCAAACAGTTATAGTAAGAATAATACAGGATCCAGGAAAGACCAACTTAATTACTAGTTGGCTATTATGAGAACATTTTATATTAATAATATTGGTGTTTTATAATTATAATCAAGAGTGAATAGGCAACTTTTGGATGAATGTGTTAAAATTATGTTGGCTATGTTGTTGCTTTCCATTCTTTGGCCATCTTAAGGAAAACAGTGGGAAACTGTTTCCTAAAAGGATTTTCACTTTAACAAAACTGGTTTCCTATAGGGATTTATTAGGTGAGATTGTGGTCAATCGCAAACCGATTTCCAATTAGAAAAAACATAAAATTAAAATGAGAATTAAACAAATTGTGAGCTGAATCTATTATTAATTTATGACAAAAGCTTGTACTATTAAAGCCTTATTTCTAGATTGTGAGTGAAAATATGGATTATGGATTGCGATAAGTTTATGCAAATTATTAGCACAATGTAAACTGTTATGAATTCTGGGAAGAAACTGGCTTGCATTTGTGTTATTAATCCTAGTCTTCTGCCTTGTTTATATTTCTTATAATACACAAAGATAAGTCCTTCAGCTGAAGCTTCATGTTATGCCACCATTAATATAAATGATAAGCAAGCATGAATAGTCACACCTTTTAATGATCAATAAGAAATTTGATATTGTGATGTAGTAAGCCTGCCAGGCAGGAAAGATTATATGTAGTACAATGAACCACTTCATACATTTTGATATAATATGTAATACTGATATTTATTTCTTTTTGTTCTGACTATAAATGTTGATCCCAAATGCGAGGCGAAATCACGTATTCTTTTCTTTTTCAATAAGCACTTTTTTGCACTAACTCTTTTATAGGCCTGCGCTAACTATAGCTTGCGTTAAAACATTCTAATTTACTGTCCCTAGTCTTATTGAGTGTTATCGTGCTTCTTCTATAAAATGCACCCGATTGAACGGAAATTAACTGGCGTGCTTGCTCCTTTGACTTGCTTACATAGGAGAATGACCGAAAATTACGTTCATAGGCAAGCAGGTAAACAAACCTAGATGGACTAATGAAATGACTTACAAGAGACAAGAAGCGCCTTTTTAAGAACAAGATGCTTTCATTGACATCAAATTAAACAGATAATTGCTCTCTTAGTCATAGTCTGATATGCTTTCGATATATTAGTTACAGTAAATTGCGAATGTTACAATTGCTGTGTTACTATATTTTATACTTTTGATAGCTTTATTTCAAAAGCTGCCGTTGTCGATTTCCATCTAGTACATTGCGAACGTTCTACAAAACTCATGTGTCTCGTTTTTTTTATCAATTCAATCAAACTTAAATATAATATTTCATGACGGTTCTCTATAAAATACTAAAAGAGACATAAAATACTAAACACGCGATCGATTGCGACTTAATCAATTTGGCGAATAATATCCAATTAAAGTTTTAATGTATCTGGAAATTATTTAACTAAGGTTACAACAACGAGTATACACTCGCATTGCTTAGGACTGAATTTTATTAGTGACTGGTTTTAAAATGATCCTGCAACATTAGTGTCTTTCTACAGAAATGTCCGTTCGACGCGATCACGATCATCAACATCCCGTCCAACCTGGAGAAGCATACGACACATCGCTACTCGAAGAACTCGTTCAAGCTCCATCGGCTGCCGATCCCGCGGCCAGGTGAAGTCCTAGGGCTCGTCGGCCAAAACGGTATCGGCAAGTCCACCGCGCTCAAAATCCTCGCCGGAAAACAAAAGCCGAATCTAGGACGCTATGCTGTAAGAAAGTTTTTATACAAAACTCATTCATCATTCTTTCTGCTGACAAATACTTATTTATCACTAATTCTGATAGTATTTTTCCAATAAGTGGCGCACTGACATTGCATTTTAATTTTCAGCCAATACGACATTACACTCTTAATTTCCTAATGAACTTATAAATGTAAAATAAATCTTTTAATTTTTCTATTATAATATCCTTGCTCATTATGGGCTCAATTCTGAGTGGCCGCTAAAATATCTAATTTTAAGTTGTTATGTCTCTTTCACGTTCTTAAGAACGAAAAGGGACAGGTGATTGCCAACCTACATTTAGACACGTCAAACTTCGACTTTACGCGTAATTTAGCAGGAATTTAAAAACATCCCGACTAAATTAAGCTGAATTTGACAGCTGCGCTGCTGATTTTAGATATCATTCATTCAGATTTAAATTTATTCATCTCCCCATCTTTTTCGATTCCCATATGAATGAAAGAGACCAACAACTTAAATTTAGAGATTTTAGTGGCCACGGCAGAATTGAGCCCATTGCCAATCTAATCACATTAATTTAATTCCTATAGCCTGAATGGCTGCAGATCATTTGTTTACTATTACTCAACTAATAATTATCAGTGCGACTAATCGATACAACCAGGCTTACTTTACACACATGATCATCTCTGCTACTACTGACATCAACATCTCTGGCACAGGACCCTCCAGACTGGCAGGAAATTCTATCGCATTTCCGCGGGTCGGAACTGCAGAACTACTTCACCAAAATATTGGAAGATAACCTGAAGGCTTTGATCAAGCCTCAATATGTGGACCAGATTCCCAAAGCCGTCAAAGGCACGGTAGGCCAACTGCTCGACAGAAAGGATGAGATGAAGAACCAATCGGTTATATGCGATATGCTTGGTAAGTGTTCGATAGTAGTTGTCTTCTAGTTATAAGTAACTCTGTCTGTCAGAACGCGATAAAAGTATTTGCTGCGTGATAGATCCCTACACTAAAACTAAAATAGATATTATAATTTGTGCTAATATCGTGTTCCGATTTCGTACTTAATAAAATGTTATAAAAAAGGGCAATTTTAGACCGCTACTCTTGAAAATCTGCCCGCCTAGAGTTGACAAATGTCCAATTTCATTTAGTTCACTCAATATCTACCCAATATGAAACCAAGGTGGCGTTAGTGCGGCATTCGAGAGTACGGAACGCCCGATCTCGATGTCGACGGATCGGAATCGCCGTCAACTACTGTTGCTTGCGAGGGCTACTGCCCTGCAGGTTTTTTATTTGTTTGGTCGGGCTTTAATACTACAGTAGACTTAGAACCTAGTAAGTTATCTCCATACCAACTGGCCTCAACTGGTTTAAATGTGAGGGCGCCGTGTAGGCACGCGCTGTCACGCACTCGCTTGCATTTAGCCTATAATGCTGCCCCCTTATTCCCCCTTATGCTAGTGTGTGCGTGACAGCGCGTGCCTACACGGCGCGCGGCGCGGACGCACACATTCAAACCGACAGCGGCACGTTTGTATGAAGATAACTTAGGCACCTATTTCACTGGCAACGAAGACAAAAAACGAAAGGGACGCAGTTATGCGTTAGAATGAGATACAGATACACCGCGCTCACTCTTGCGCATAACTGCGTCCTTTTCGTCTTGTCGCTGTGTTAAGGCGGCACCTTGAAAATTTTAGTGTTTTTTGAATCGATGATCCTCGTAATTTGTACAAGTACGTATTATGATTGTCAGATATACATAACTTGAAAAAAGAAAGAAAGAAAGAAAGAAAGAAACATTTATGAACATTTCTTGTCCACATATGTAATTTCTTGTCTGTAAATTATTATTTTTATCATCAGAAATATCCCGAAATATGCGCGAAAAATAAATTTAGTCAAAAAGATTCATAAACAAGCAACTTAACGCATGTAAGCAATGTTATTTTTTTCTCTATGAAAACTCTATGAGAAAAAAATAACACTGCTTACATGCGTTAAGTTGCTTGTTTATGAATCTTTTTGACTAAATTTATTTTTCGCGCATATTTCGGGATATTTCTGATGATAAAAATAATAATTTACAGATATTGATTCCTAAGTATTGAATCTACAGCTATGCAAAGTAGGCTCGAAACGCTACATTCGAAAAATTCTTTTTTAAATTATTTTAACCAGGGAGGGCGGATATAGCAACATGTTATATATTTGTAATCTACTCATGATTCCCTTTCATTTGATACCCCACATGGCATGTTAATTTTTTTTATTTATTTTTTGGCCGCCATTTTGGATTTAAGGTACAAGGAGTAATTTTTCGAACTGCTAATAGCGATTTTCGGATTCAGCGATGTCCAAAACCCACGAAAAGCACTGTTAGCTACTTGTTACAAGATTTGCCTCTCACCTCAAAAACTAGAGCGATATTTCAATTTCTAGCCCAGTCTATATAATCTAAATACTCATCTGATTGGAAACACGTTTTCTCAACATTTTATCGATAGAAAATCGCGTCAAAGTAACACCTTCTATTATCTTTTTTCACTTCCTATAGGTAAACGGCAACGTACTAGACGTTGAAACTTAGTTACATGTATGGTATTCAACCTTACTAAAATCTAGTCTAGAAACATTTTTATTATATGTAGTACTTTTTCTATAAATGGACTCACAAGAACTTGGCACTTACGCTGTTTAGTTCTAGCGCGCTAACAGCACACCTTTCTCGGTTCCACATGTACGGTACCGCTTAGCGCTATTACTGTCCTGCACTGCCATCAGTGGTCCGTTTACTTTGCCGCGCAGATAAACCACGCCTAGATAAACCACGCCTCTACTGCGATTTTAAGTTTTTCAAGGTGCCGCCTTAATATGGAGTGTTTGTCAGATCTGTCGCACATCCGCGACCGCGAGATCGCCGCGCTGTCGGGCGGGGAGCTGCAGCGGTTCGCGTGCGCCATGGTGTGCATCCAGAACGGCGACATCTTCATGTTCGACGAGCCATCCTCGTACCTCGACGTGAAACAGCGTCTCAACGCCGCGCGCACCATTCGCTCGCTGATGCACGCCGACAAGTGAGACCATTTTTTTCTCTATGGCTCTCGTACAGTAACAGTCTGGCAAACAAGTCGTGAGATAGTACGACGTACGTTGGTAGTATGTCTGCCTACGAAGCACAAGGTCGCGGGTTCGAATCCCGCCCAGAGTAAACATTCGTGTGATGAGCACTTGTGTTTGCCTTGTGTCTGGATGTTGTATATTTATATATGTATGTATATCAGCTGTCTGACTCCCATAGTACAGGCTCTGCCTTGTTTGGGGTCAGATAGCCGTGTGTGAGATGTCCCACATATATATTATATATTATTATTATAAATAATATAAATAATAAGGGCGCCACTTCCTTTACGGTGTTGCCATTTTATATCATGCTGTCACGCTCTAACTTATTGATATTTCAGTAAGATTAATAAATTCCGTTTAGAGTTTAGCAAATGAAAGTAGACAATCAATGAAATTGGAAAACATTGTACTGGTAACAAAGTTACATAGGAAAAAAAGTATCAAATTAGGTAAATGCATAGAATCGGGGTAACCACGATGATTTTTTTCAATTTTGCGCGTTTTTTTCAATGTCTACTTTTATTTGTTAAACTCTAACGACTTTTTTGCCAGACTGTACAGGTTCATAAGTGCCATATCACGTGTTTTTATGCTTTAAAATAACTTTTACAATGCATGTGCTCGAAAAGGAGCGTTTTCTAGGCAGCCAAACAGTGCGGAAAGTAGTACTTTTCCGCACTAGTGCTTTTTACTTTTCAGTTTTTTTTTTATTTTTGCTCAAGCTGTCATTCAGCCAGTCAACCTAACATTTCAGTATTTGAGATATTTTTATTACCAATTGTTACTAATATAAAGGGAACAATAAAAATAACAATTCAATAAACGCGTTTATAATTAGTATAATTACTTTAGAAATTGATTTTTATTGATAAATTACGTTCAAATATTAATTAAAAATTTGCGTGGCTGAATAAATTTTACTCATTGCCTTATTGCGATTCGACAGCTTTGCACATGCGCAGTAGATGTTTTTTTCAGCGCGAATGTGTTTTGTTTATGAAGCCCGTCATTTTATACGCCTTTTTAATATAACTGTTTTTTTTCTTGCACAATGCATTGTAAAATCTTGTATGATACACGTGCGAAAGATGATTTCCGACTTGTGTCGGCTTATACACTCGCTCGCTTTGCTCGCTCGTGAATAAAATGACACTCATCGGAAATCACATACTTTCCGCACTAGTATCATAAATAACTATTTTCCTACAGGCTTGTTGCTCTTATTTATGTGTGTTATAAATACTTCAAATAAAGAAGTTAATTTATATAGATGCACGTGATATGACTGGACTTATAAACGTGACTATACAGTAGCCAGCATATGCGGCTGGACAAGTTCTCAAGTTGACCTACACTTGTGTTCTAAAAGTCCAACGTATCAAGCTTCACTGGACTGGCGGGGGAGCATAAGGCTCTACCGCAGAGTAGTCATGTACCAAAGGAAACTCGAGTCGAGTCGAATTACTCGACCCTCTGCCTAGCGCGTTGCAATACGGAAGGGGTCCTCAAGAGAATCTACACTAGCTAAGCTAAATGCGGTGTAACCAAGACGTTTTTTTATATGACTGATAACGTGAACAAAAAAATCTCGCATCTACATTCGCGGATGTTAAACTTTGTTGCAAAAAATCTGTATTTTGCGACATCCATAATTGGTTTACACGGTTCGAATGCTAATTCATATTTTAAATAAGAAAATCATTTAACAATAGTTTCTACTATTGTATGGCAAAAAGTGCAAGATGAAAGACTTCATAAATAGCTCATATGTATGTACATTAATTATATGAGCTATCTGTCTTGAGCGGTAAATACTCGCCGCTTACAACGGGGGGTCCGTTTTCTTTTCAGGGGACCGTACGTGCAGAGGTTCGAACCTGCGAACTTCCGAATGGAATTCAACGGTCCTAGCCACTTGGCCACCGGCTTTCTTTATGAAAGACTTAATTATTGTAAATAAAGACGATTTCGCACATTAAGTGAAGCTTGATTGGTCGTACCTATTCGACACAAACATAGTCGAATTAAAAAGAAGTGGTTTTGTCACGTCCGTAGTTGTGGGAGCACACAGGTTATGATTAAAATGTTATTTGTTGTCCTGTAGGTTCATCATTGTGGTTGAACACGACTTGTCCGTGCTCGATTACTTATCGGACTTCATTTGCTGTTTGTATGGAGTGCCTGGTGCTTACGGAGTCGTCACTATGCCTTTCTCTGTTCGGGAAGGTGAGTATTACACCCCCCCTTCTAGCGTATTTTGAGCGTTGTCGTCTAAAACTATTACAAACATAAATCATAAATTTAAATTGCTATTGAAAAAATACTTGAAACAAAAATGCTTTTATTCTTTAAATGAATTCCTTGGTAGTAAGTTTGAGGTTGGCGAAGAGATAAACGAAATGTAACGCAAAAATTATAAATAGTTAGTGGGTAGTATTATTTAGTTTAATCTAATTTTGTAAGTAATATGACAATTAGTTGTCTTTCTGTTTGCCGTGCCCTTGCAGGGCGTCACATGTACTCCTATGCTATGTATTGATAACAACTTGTATAACCTGTGATAGCAAAATAAATAAATACAATAAACATCTCCAAAATGTTGAGGCAAAAAGTTATACGTGCATCTACAACACATCGTTGTTGTCTTACGCGTAATTATGTAACGTGTGTGTGTGCATGCTCTATAAGTCGCAATGGTGTGAATGAATTGTAGTTTTTACTCTGTATTTTTACTATCCGGCCTGTTTTATTATCTCAACACGCACGGCCATCTGATCCCAAAATAGGCAGAGCCTGTACTATGGGTGTCAAACAGCTGATATAGATAAATATATAAATATACAACAAAACATCCAGACACAGGGCAAACACAAATGCTCATCACACGTATGTATGCTCTGGGCGAGATTCGAACTCGTGACCCTGTACTTCGAACGTAGACGTACTACCAACTAGACTACGGAGCCGTTTATTTAACTTATTATAATAACTGAAGGTTACTATGCAACCATGTAAAAAGTAAATCCTAATTATAACATTTGTGTGTAAAAAGCACTCAATGACGCTTATATTTCTTCAGGTATAAACATATTCTTGGACGGTTTTGTGCCCACCGAAAATATGAGATTCAGGACTGAATCACTTGTTTTCAAAGTGGCAGAGTCTGCCACGGAGGAAGAGGTAAGTAACTTTTTATTTTACTTTGTTTTATTACGAAATATACGATGCTCTATTCTACAAGACAAGACACATTTCATTGATACGTAGATAAAGAAATAGATATACATAATCATAATTTTGTTTAATTTTATCAGTAGATATTCCATAAGAATGTTAATTCGGAACACAATATATGTCTGTACACTACATTATTCTTTTGTCCAGTCTAAAGAAGCAACAGAAATAAATAAAAAAAACATGAACCAAAAAGTTCATAGAATTTAGGATATTTACTTACTATTTTAATTTTAGGATAATGACAATGAGTCTGTCAGTTACATGTTCTTTTCTGTCAGGATCAAAAAACTTGGCTGTCTTCTGTTCTGTGGAGAAGAACTTGCCAGAAAAAAACTATAGGCACGGTCTTTTAAAATTTTTTATACAATTAGAATTTATTCTTAAATGTTTTTGCAATAAAAGGAATTCAGGAAGCCTGTTTCTTAAGCAAACCAATCCTATGGATCGCTTTTTTTTTTTCTTATTTTTTTTTTTTTTTATTGACCTATGCTTGTGTCGAAAAGGTACGACAAATCAAGCTTCACCGGACTTGCGGGGGAGTGGAAGACTACCCCAAAAAAAAGTCATATACCAACGCGTCTAGGGGCGGCTCGAGAGAGCCTCGGACCTCGGCCTAGCGCGTTGATATTGAAAAATATCGTGAAGGAGATGACGCCTGAGGGGCTCCGTCTCTGATTTTCAATTTTGATTTTGGTTCTGGCCGCGCCCCCGCCGGCGGGTGCGGGCGTTGTTACCTGAAGGGTAATTGTTACCTGAAGGGTATTCACTACCAGAAGGGCATTCTGTAAGGTGTAATCTAAATTCTTTGACTGCTTTAACTGCATCAGTGATTTCGTCGTCACGTTCGGAAAGGAGCCTATGGATCCCATCCCATCTTCTGCGTAGTATGTTTTGAATAAGCACAAAACTGAAGATACACTTCCATTAACTCGACATTTATTTATTTATTTATTGGACCACCACCGGTAGAAATAAAAATCATGCTTACAAATTTTAAACAAAAATAGAACTTAAACTTAATGTATTTCTTGTTAAGGTAGCCATATCGTTCAGCAATGGTACAATACAATGTTAGCATCTTATAACAGTACGAACTGAATCACATACATTTTATTATGGTTACAATTACAAAAATTCAAATTTTATAGAACTACAGAAAACAATTAAAATTATCAACGCCGATCCGTGTCATCATCCCGCAGTCTAAGAATAGATAAAATTTTGGATCTGAATTGGCCAATAGAATCATTGAAAATATCAACCGATTCCAAAGAATTATGATTTCGGCTAAATCTAGATATGGGCGAGTGTTGTCTGAGACATCCAGCCCCACCATACCCCAGCCATTACCCTGGGGGTATGATGGGACTGAAGGTTTAAGGACCGAACCGACTACCGACAAGACTCTACTCCGACAAGTTCGGTAGGTTAGGTTAGGTTAGGTTTTATGTTTTGTCGGAGTAGTGTCTTGTCGGAGTAAAGTCTGTCGGAGTTCGGTTTTAGATTCGGGACTGAACCATACCACCGTAGTAGTGTTAAGATTAAAACAACACACAAGTATAACATTTCAAACAGATAAAACGGATGAACCACTACGAATATCCAGAGATGACTAAGAGCATGGGTGACTTTCACCTTCGCGTGATGCAAGGCGAGTTCTCCGACTCCGAGATCTTGGTACTGCTCGGCGAGAACGGCACCGGGAAGACCACCTTCATCAGGATGCTCGCTGGCAACCTTGACCCTGACGAAGGTAAGCCCTTGCAACCACACATTCCCTTACATTTTAATCTATACTAGCGACCCGCCCGGCTCCGCACGGGAAAATGGTTATTGTGGGTTATCCTTAAGTATATTATGTATGTATTATACATATAAACCTTCCTCTTGAATCCCTCTTTCTACTAAAAAAAACCGCATCAAAGTCCGTTCCGTAGTTTTAAAGATTTAAGCATACAAAAGGACATAGATGGGGACATAGGGACAGAGAAAGCGACTTTGTTTTATAATAAGTAGTGATAATGAAACTGTAGAGGTCGAAAATCTGTACATTGAAAAAAAATGCTTAAAACCGAGTCAGGGGCATTAAAAGTAATATTAGAACATATGCAGTTTTTTTCAAATTTTTTGTTTCTCTGTTTGTCTGTTTGTACGGGCTAATCTCCGAAACTACTGGACCAATTTAAATGAAATTTTGCATGATGGTACCATAGATCCCCAGTCAACATCTTGGATACTTTTTACCACGGGAAAATATCTCATTCCTACGGGAAACTGTGCACGGGAAAGTCGAAAAACAACGCGGGCGTAGCCGCGGGCAGACAGCTAGTTTTAAATAAGTACGTTTTACGAATATCATATTTTCGTCTGACGTTTCTGCGGGGTTGTACCTTCCGCCACTTTTTTATTTAGTTTTCTTTTTTTATTTTGTACAGGTTTATCTTGGTTTCCACAGGTGCATGTTACCAATTCACTACAAAGTTTACACAATCAAAATCGCTATAGCAATCTTGATCTTGAATATTATGTTTTCTTTCGTTTTTCTCTAGTGCTTAAAGCGCATTTTTAGCGGCTTTAAATATTCGCAAACATACAGCACTTTAAACTGTAGACAGACATAGTCCTTAAAGTAAGAAATACACTATCTTGTTCTACGCACAGTGTTTCTTACACGATACGATACGATGCCGCTTGTTTGAGGTGTTGTAACTTTTTCATTTCTTTTACAAATTAGACAAATATTTATTTTAACTTCATGTAATCTAAACTACAATCCAATATATCTAATATTTTCCTACGCTCCCTTAGTAAGGAAGGTTTCAGGATACCTGGACAGAGTAGGCAGGACTTTATGTCGCATTTTTTTCTCCATTAAATACTTAAAAATTCATTCATTTTGTTTTTTACAAGTTAAAATCTCAACAATTAATCTCAGAGAAAAACACGACTCGCAACAAAACAATGCTGCGAAGGTTTTAGTCATCATTAGCCTTTGTTTGTCTACTGCTGGACATAGGCGTCTTGTCTTCATCCAGCTGCTGCCAGCCACTAATCACTACATAGTATAAAACAAAGTCGCTTTCTCTGTCCCTATGTCCCTATGTCCCTATGTATGCTTAAATCTTTAAAACTACGCAACGGATTTTGATGCGGTTTTTTTTAATAGATAGAGTGATTCAAGAGGAAGGTTTATATGTATAATACATGCATAATATACTTAAGGATAACCCACAATAACCATTTTCCCGTGCGGAGCCGGGGTGGGTCGCTAGTACATAATAATATGTCATTACACCACTTAGTTGCTGTCACAGGGCCTTGTTCTCTAGTATCTGCCTGGTTGTTTACCGGTATCATGAGAGACATGACTAGTTTTTCTGCCATATTGCTAGACTAACTTTACGCCCCGCGTGGGAATGAGGGATTTTCCCGCGGCAAAAGGTAGCCTATGTCTTTTCCCAATGTCTATTCTATCTTTTTACCAAGTTTCATTAAAATCGGTTCAGTAGTTTTGGAGCCTATTGAATGCCAACAAACAATCAAATATTTCCATTTTAGTATAGGATACATTTACAAATCTGGCTCGTTCTCGCTACTTTTGCGTTGTTTTATTTAGTCCAATCATCGTAATGTTGTCCAATTCTCGTCGTGATGACGCGCAAATCAACCGACACCTTATGACTTACGTACGACGACTATCACGACACGACTTTTAGATTAGATAACAGGCAAGAGCTCGCGACAAAGTAATTCTTTTTCCCGTGGGAAAGAGATATTTTCCCTGCCAAAAAGTAGCCCATGCCTGCCCATGTCCTTCCCCGCCATGTGATTTAACACCTTGCAAAATTTTATCGCAATCCGATCAGCCGCTTAGGCATAACAGACAGAAACACAAATTCTATTCATGGGAATGAGATATTTTCCCGTGCCAAAAAGTAGCCAGGTCACCTATAAGATTGGATTTAATATTCGTGCCACGTACCGGTACAAGTTCAACGATCAGTCTCTTTACTGCTTCATATCGATTCTATACTTGCTTGAATCGATTAACAAGATTAGGCTCGCTCGGTTGGTTCGATTCGATGTCGTCGAATATGGCAACACCGAAATAGTCGTCAGTCGTCAGTCAATTTTGTGAAAGTTGTCAAAAGACAAATGAGATCCTTTGTTGAGAAATAGGCGTTTTTAGCTATTTCTGATATAATTCACTAATATTTAATCTGTATTTATGGTCAAATTCGTTGTAATGTTTCATATATTATTAACTTCCTTACCTAAAAATGTAGATTACGTTTGACGGTTGAGGTTAGTCTAAATTTAACTAAAATATTTATTGATGTATTCTAAAGTATTTTTGAGTGTTTCAAATGGCTAGAAGTGAATTATTCGACTTGTTTTTCCATCCTGTATTTCAAAAGTGTTTGCAGCATGCAGAATCTTCATTGGTCCCAGAAGGTATTGACACTTGTTATGCATTCTATAGTAGGTAGCGCAGTCGGTCTGTGGCCGCATCGATTGTAGCGTGGTACCACGCCGCCGCGCCGCAAACAATCGTCCTAGATACCGATATTTGAGTTCGTGCAATGTACACTCATCAGTTCAATGATATTATACTTTTTTATATTGATTTAGGCTGATGGTACAGTCAGTCATACTTAAGTTATAACATTACACTAATTACCTGAAACTGCCAATTCCTTTTTCTTATGCATTACATATCTATGATATTTACAAAACAAATATTGGTTCGAATATATTGTTAATTTTTATCATATTTGATTTTAAACATTTTCAATAAACTATCTATACCTAATGTTAATTATTTTATTAGGCTCTTCCTGTCAAGAAAGTTTCAGAAACTATGTTAGTAAATTGTACCATACTGCTTTGTTATGGATTAGATAACATTAGCTTGTACTACTTATATACTAAGATAAGGGATTTTCAAAGAGCAACAAGTTAATGGAACAAGTTTGGCCATGTGGCTTATGTTAAAAAGTCTAAATTGGCTCCCAAAAAAGCATGTAACTCTGATTGTCTGTGTACTGCATTCCTGACCAGTCATAGTGCAGTTTCCAAATTTATGGAAAGTGATAGATATGTGCATGTAGTATTTTTTATAACATGGGAATTCAATTATGATAAGTTAATCAATTAATCATCATAACTAGACTATGATACAAATGTTTATATTTTATCTTTTATTTTACAGGGTCTGGTTCCTTACCGCAATTACACATTAGCTATAAGCCACAGAAGATATCGCCTAAATCGCAAGGCCTGGTCCGCAATCTGCTTCACGACAAAATCAGAGATGCTTATGTACATCCACAGGTAAGTTTCATAGTATTTTCCATTTTTGCCATGTATACTAAGTGAGTGAGAAAACCTCGAAAAAACATTTTAAGAAGTCTACTGCACAGACAAACGACCCCCTTTCATTAGAAGCTAAGATAAGGGAGTCAATACAATACAAATATTCTATAGTGACACCAAAAGAGAACACAAATATTACAATAGGTACAAAGACAAAATTGAATCAACAGGCGGCCTTATCAATTATCTTATACACAGAGCGTCACATACCTGACTCTTCTGTGGAATGCATATAGAATTAAAACATGGTATACTGTATTTTAACATTAATTATCTTTAATTTAAAAATGTAATGTCGGACTGATTTATACAATTTCTGCCTTTTATTAGTAGAATGTGTTATTAAGCAATTTTTTATGACAATAGAAGTGCTTGGTGTGCAGTTTTGGATGTTGCATTTCAAATTGTTAAGTAAAGTCAATCACCAAGGAAATTAAATTACTGCAATATTATACTATTATGAAATATACTGAACATGGCTAAAGGCAGTATGTTATGAATGGGTAATAGAATGTAATGATTTTGACTTAATGTTATTTATTAAATAAGTTTGGTTTGATAATAATTAAGCTTACAATAATTTACTTACTTTTGTCGCAGTTTATCACAGACGTGATGAAGCCTATGAAGATAGAAGAAATAATGGACCAGGAGGTGCAGAATCTGTCTGGTGGTGAATTGCAACGTGTAGCCTTAGTTTTGTGCCTCGGCAAGCCCGCTGACGTCTACCTGATTGATGAGCCCTCTGCCTACCTAGACTCAGAGCAACGTCTGGTCGCCGCTAAAGTTATAAAACGGTATGCATCTACATCAATTTCTTTCTAGTATATCACACTTCTCATATCATACTAATATTATAAAGAGGAAATATTTGTATTTTTGTTTGTGTGTGTGTGTGTTTGTGACGAATAAACTCAAAAACTACTGAACTGATTTCAAAAATTCTTTCCCCATTAGAAAGCTACATTCACCCTGAGTAACATAAGCTACCTTTTACCGTGGGAAAATGCCTAATTCCCACGGGAAACCTGCTAGCGCGGGCGGAGCCGCGGCGGAATGCTAGTCCCTTATAAACTGTTATAAATGTTATAATACACAATAATATTGTAGCTTCTTTTGTCTTTCTCTTGCATGCAATAAAAAGCATTTATCAACAGGATAATGACTTCAATAACCCCCTTTCAGTATTAATATAGTACAAACTTTGTTTACATACATAACACAAGAGGTACAAAACTGAACAGAAAGAATGTCTTGGAATATAAATTACAAGATCTAAATCAATATTCACCTTCGCAGGTTCATTCTGCACGCGAAACGGACAGGATTTGTAGTCGAGCACGATTTCATAATGGCGACGTATTTAGCCGACCGCGTGATCGTGTTCGAAGGCACGCCCTCCTCACATGCGACCGCGCACGCGCCACAGTCGCTGCTCAATGGAATGAACAAATTCTTAGAGCTGCTCGGGATCACCTTCCGCAGAGACCCCAACAATTTCCGGCCTAGGATCAACAAGCATGCGTCCGTGAAGGTACGGTATTGATATTTATGCCAGTATGGTGGAGTATGTATGGCCAGTAATACTCTTAGCTGAAATAGCTGATATGATCGATAAATCATTCTCGTGCCTTTCATTAGATGTAGCAGTTGACCTCATTAGGTAAAGTATCTGTATATTTAAATGCTCTTTAAGAATATTGTTGTAACTGTAAAATAATGTATATGGAAGGTATTATAACAGATTATACTAAAAACTAAAAAAAAAGCTATATTATTAGTTGTAGTCTTACTAATAATTCATTTCAATACAATACAGTTTTTGCATGGTTATAATAAGGACCAAAGTATGAACAGTCAGTCTAAGTATAGTATGTGAATTCAGTCCAAGTACGGTATGTGAATTTCACGAACACATAAGATCATATTACACTGCCAATGTAGGCAATATTTTAAGTTTGTATTAAAGTGGATGTTTCTAATGTGAGTTCTATTTATCAAAATGTTCCAACCTTAGAGTATAAATAAAAAAATATCTGGAAGGGATAGAGTATGCCTAATCGAGTATGAACCGTAAGCACGGATATGAACATGCCGAATATCTTCAGCGCGTTCGTTTAGTATCAAATGTTTATCGGAGCTGACTGTTTTTCCCGGTGAAAATAAGTAATTTAATAGGAGAACATTTTGAAATGTGCATTGATAAGTTGCAAACGTGACTCGAGGAAAATGAAAAATGTTATTGATTTCACCGCCCATACAACATCTGCTTACGCTTGACATAAAGGCAGCAGAGCTATGCGCGTGCTCTATGTATATTTATTCTCTAAGGTTGCAATGCATTCCTTTTGTTAAAAATACGAATATTTTTTGTTGCAGGATATGGAACAGAAACGGGCAGGCCAATACTTTTTCCTCGAAGATTAGAGCAATAATCATTTACACTTAATGTGCTAGAATATTATATTTTTTATTTATGTATATCAGATGAGTTGTATTTGTCACAATGTAATAGTGGTACATGCTGCCTGGGGTACTCACTGGTTTTGATGTTTAAATGCCGGGAGGTTTTCGCCTCATATATAATGTACAAAGTGAAAGAAATGTTGCCTTAAAAACTATAAACTAATTATCTAATCAAATCGCAATAACAAATATTAGGCTAAAGTTATCCTAATATGCCTATATATATGTATATTATATGTTATTATATTGTAGCACAGGTATGTTCGCCTTGTACTCATTGAGTATTTGTCTTAGCTATTGATGCACAGCAATAATGTAGATTAAGGATTACCTATCCGGCTGGAAAAAGCCTAGACTTTATCACCACTGAGTCCCTAGTTGGATCTTACCATGCTGTGTTTCTCCATTGCTTGTATTACAGTAATTAAAATCAGTTTTATACAATTACAAATGCTTGTTTATTATTTATTATCCTGTTAATGTCAGGTTTTTATGGGCTAGAATCAAAGAGCTACTCAGAGTACTGGAAAAAAAGAGTCTTAAGGATTTTAATTTAAAAGCTGTCTAAGACATGTATTTTTCCCACATAACAGGGCGCGTCTAACGTACATTCCGAAACAAGGACTCGTCGTCGTCTTACATTGTAGACAATAGTTCACACCTAGCTGGATAAAATCCCAAAAATATATTTTGTTAGTTCAAACTTTATGCATAACGAGTGATAGAATTCGCAGGCTTATCTTTTCATTTGTGATAATTTGATAACGTTTTACTTCACTTGTGTATATGTCATAATGTAATTATTCCGATATCTAGACAAATCTACTCGCGCTTTATTAAACCTGCTGACAAATTCAGATTAAATGAAGTATAGATTTAGCTGGTCCTGTATGTTAAGCGAAAAGCCGGAACCTAACAATTATCTAACTCTGGAATACTTTTTTTACTGTTGGAAAAATATTGTTTTATTCAGTTAAATTTCATGGTGTAAATATTATTTTAGTAGTTCTGTTGAAAAACAAAATAGAATATAAAAGCTAAGACCTTGTCGAATAACTATTCATTTAGTTTTGACGAAAGACGACGTCCTACAAATATTTTGCAAGGATGATATAATATGAGATTTCG
Organism: Teleiodes luculella; assembly: GCA_948473455.1. Classification (NCBI taxonomy): domain Eukaryota; kingdom Metazoa; phylum Arthropoda; class Insecta; order Lepidoptera; family Gelechiidae; genus Teleiodes; species Teleiodes luculella. The sequence goes on along the minus strand of OX419582.1, from coordinate 24,880,989 downwards.
ACAAAAACATGACTTTGAGACTTTGTCGTAAAACGACTGACCAACGTATAATAAAATAACTCAAAGAAACAACCCTCGTGTTGAGTAACATAATATGTAGTGTAGCTAAAGGATTTAAATGCACACATTGAATTAATAGGAAAATCATAGGCCATACCCCTGTAATTATTATCAATCTCGGAAGCAACGCATTACGCATGATCAATAAATAAATCCCTCCTATTCCACACAATAGTGTCCACCAACCAACAATTAGCAATAGAAAGCCGGTCATCACAAGTTCAAATATTAATCAGTCCAGTGAAACAGTGCTGGATTTAGATATCCCTTAGGCCCAGAGGAATGAATATCAGGCCCTGACAGTAAGGGCACTAAATCTTCTTTTCGAGTCGACAGCGAATTCAGATTCAGTGTCGGCCCAGGGCACAAAATAATAAGACAAAAATAATTTGTATTAATTTTCGTAAGGTTTTTTGAAATCAATAGCAGATAGTATCCTTTGAGAAGTAATTTCACACGAAACGAAACTGCTCTGATGATTTTGCAGTCACATTCTCATACTCGTAACACGAAAATACGGAATACAGGATTTTCCCTAATACCTGACTGATAGTGGCGCCGCTATCCGATAAAAAATAATTACCTACTCGATGAGTAAACAGTTTTTCAAAAATCCGGTAGGTCATTTTAAAGCTTTAGTGTTGGCCGGAACTCCCTGTAGAAGCCATCAACTCTGTTAGTTTGAGTTCGATGTAGTTTCACATATAATATTTGCCAAAAGTAGCCGTTTTTAGCAATTTTTCTATCTGTAACTACAGCGGACTACAATAAATACATTTTGAAGCCCCTATCTAGCGGCCCCGCCACTTAGCCTTGGGTAGCCCCTTAACCCAGTGAGGGTGTTAGGTGCACAAATAATACTCACAACATTACAAGATTGTGAAAGTCGCTATCGACTTACCTTTTTCTATACTTACATTTTTCTCTTTCACAAAATTACAAATATTATAATGACAAAAGCTATTATAATTTATGGGAGGCGTATAAAAGTATTCTAGCTTGAGGCCTCTGGGCCCTTTTTCAAGCTAAGCTACTTTACTGTAGAGTGGGTGACAGTCTCATGTTCAAAATACTTTCTACCTTTCTCCGAGGTAGTTAGCGCGATGTATATTTCGATACCAATAGTAATTTTTATACTAGTGTATTGCGACAATGTATTCTCATTTTCACTTGATAATAATATTATCAGTATGTCAGCGGATCAGGTCAATTCTTACGGAAATCCGACTGCCGTAACTGCTTACACTTGCTGGAATATTCGTAAGTATGTATAAAATTCTACAAAATAATATCTTACAGGACTGCCTGGTCCGGATATTATTTACTAAAAGGACACACAGTCTATTAACTTTTCCGAAGGAATATTTTCCGGTAACGAAATAAAGACGTTACCATACAGGCTGCCCGATTAAAATGACTATCTATTTTGTGGAAATATCGAATTTATTTTTCGTCAAAGTCAATTTAAACTTATTAGAATAAATGGACGTAGACGTAGAGATTCCACACAGTGGAATACTTACATAATTTATTTCATCATAGGTTTTGAATTTCGAACGTCCGACTTTAAAAACTTTTACTTAAACCACCTTAAACCAAGACTGGCTAGCTAGGTATAACTATGTTACTAAGTTCATGGACTTGCTTTCGTCTGACAGTAACGAACAAGTAGTTTAATATCTCTTTTTCGTGAAAATTAAGTTTCTTTGCCTAGAGTTGCTTCACCGTTCATTGACCATCCCTCTTACGCAGACGAAAAAGCGGCTTTAGCGAGGCGATTGGGAGACTTAAAGCACACAGTCAAGTTCATTAGTGAACCAAGTGAACAACCACAGTGTTCACGGAAGGATTGTACAGTCATCGTCGATCTAGCATGTCCGGCTGTCGACGATTTTCTTATAATGGTGAGTTCTGTGTGAAACCCCAATCATGAATACACGCTGGTGGGTGCGCGGATAATAATATCAAAATAGTAATTAGGGACAGAGCCCCTTAGGCGACGTCTCCTTCACGATGTCTTTCCGTATCAACGCGCTAGGCCGTGGTCCGAGGCTCTCGAACCGCCCCTTGTCGCGTTGGCATATGACTACTCCTGGGCCTCTGGGGTAGATTCTTCCGCCGCTCCCCCGCAAATCCGGTGAAATTTGGTTGGTCGTACTTTTTGATATTAATGTCGACTAAAGCTCTTTACCTATATGTTAAGTTTTAGGTTATGTATATTTTATGTTTTCTGATGCTTCAGGCAAACAAAACGAATATGTATAGCTGTCCTTATCGATGGTTAATTCTCGATCGTAAAACCAAACAGGACGGCAAGGGTTTAACAATTCCCTCTCAACTTCAAAGCTTGCTTGTGCATCCCAATTCTGAGGTCGTAGTTGCAAGGGAAACTACAAGAGGACATTTTGATCTGCAGCTAAGTAAGTACCTGCCCCCGTAACATGAAGTACTATGACAAAAGTTTATCTCACATTTAACTGTCAAAAAGTTGCGAGAAACCCGCCATGCGCCATATTGAAATATCCTCATAAAGAGAATAGGTAACGGACGACAAAATTAACTGTCACCCGTGACGTGAATGGTCATGCTAAGAGGGCTGTTCATACCTGCGGGCGAAACGACCGATAACTCAACGGACTTTTTTTTTCTTACTGTTCAGGTACTGATTTTATTTATATTTAGGGCGAGTTCATATAAATGACTTGAATTAAAATACGTACGTTTTAAAATTAAAATTTTTTCGCAGTTTATAAAATTGACAGAAAAAATATATGGCTCAAAGAAGATTATGCTGTTTGGAATAGTTCAGGAATAATAAAGTCGGATGTCATCATGGAATCCACTGTTGTAAGACGAAGGAACCTACACCGAGAACCCTTGACTGTCACATTTTTTACTAATGAGCCCCATACAGAAACCTTCTCTACGGAATATGACTACAAGTAACTTGAGTTTTTGTTAATTATCAGCCTATAAGTACCTACATTGAGGTTGTAAGGTAAAGTATAAAATTATCCTTCATACCCTTTTTACCCGACTGCAAAGGCAGGGTTATGTTTTTTGTGTTGGTAACATGTAACAAACACTGAGATGTTCAAGGGACTTCCGAATTTCGTTCCCGTTTCCGTGAGAAGATACTTTGGGGAAGTTCCTGAAACCTTTGATTGAGCATGTTCTTTTAGTATATTCTAAGCCACAACTCACAAGTTACCCCTTTAATACCTATACAACCTATGGTTGGCTGGAAGAAATTCGTTAGAGCGATAAGTCCGCCACTTGCCTTCTCCCCTTTGAGTTATTTTTTTACTGTACTTGTTCTTGTTTTGTGCAATAAAGTATATGTATGTACCTATATATTTTTTTATACTACTAACTTATTTTATTAGACACTCCGGTCTCTAAGAACCAAAAACCAAAATATCCTATTACCACTATGTACTAATTTCAAAATTCTTATTATTTCACATACATTGCGTTTTTGCCATACTTACCAATTTCCTCAAGGATCTTTCAAGGCGGCGACATATCGATACTATCGCAATGGGGGTATGAGCAGATCGTTCCCCTGTTCGATTTCGTGAACGCGTCCCGGAGAAACTACTTCTCCAACGGCTGGGGTTACTTCATCAACGGCTCCTGGGACGGCCTGGTCGGCGACATGGTGCATGGAAGAGCTGATCTCTCTGGCAAGTAGAATAAACAATTTTGTTACTATTATATACTACCTTTCCGCCGCGACTCCGCCCGCGTTAACAGTTTTTCGGGAATGAGGTATTTTCCCGTGGTAAAAGGTAGCCTACGTAGCCTATGTTACTCAGAGTGAATGTAGCTTTGTAACGGTGAAAGAATGAGGAAATCGGCACAGTAGTTTTTGAGTTTATTCATTACAAACATACACACAAAAATACAAAATCTTTCCTCGTTTACATAGTATAAAACAAAGTCGCTTTCTCTGTCCCTATGTCCCTATGTATGCTTAAATCTTTAAAACCCTACTACGCAACGGATTTTGATGCGGTTTTTTTTAATGGATAGAGTGATTCAAGAGTAAGGTTTATAAATTATTATACATATATACTGAAGGATAACCCACAATAACAATTTTCCCGAGCGGAGCCGGGGCTGGTTTATTATTATATTTTTATAAATAATGTAATTTTGATGGGCTTGTACGGAAACTTGGTGGTACAATACCCAACGAGATGCGGGTACAAGTCCCTGCCCAAGCTCTATAATTTTCATTTTTCGCTTCGATTTATAAATAGTAAATATACGCTAACAAATGAAATCTGTTGAAAAAAGAAAAAAAACTTTTAGTTTTGGGTTACCTACTGATTTTGTTTGACTTGTTTGGGTGAGTTGATTTAATTAAAAATATCTGTTGATGTAGGAGTCCTACAGGCATAAAAACTCTATTTCTTTTTCATTTTATTACCCGCAGGTACGTCGATTTTTATAGCACAACATCGTCTGAACCACGTCAACTATTTAACTAACGCAGTTCATACAAAAGTGATGTTCGTTTTCCGCGAGCCGCCCTTATCGTACCAGAACAATCTGTTTCTGCTGCCTTTTAACCGCGCGGTTTGGTACTCGACTGCAGGTTTCATCTCGTTGATGATGGCCGTGATCTTCATCAGCGCGAAATGGGACAACTTGAAGAATAAGATGATCGTCAAAGGAGAGTTAAATGTACGTACTATGATTATTGTCATTTCGCTGTGGCCATTATACTTTATTTGTCCAAATATTATTTACCTAATGGTTTAACCACATTAATCGCATGCAAACGCACGCGGCAACATGCCGTCTCACGTCCGGCAGGACATGCCACATGCCTACGACCGGCACCGCACTTACTAACTTGGCACAAACGGTGCAAGGTTGCGAATTTTATCACACTTTATTTGAAATTGGATATGAGCAAATTCTTAGATTATTACAGAATGAATCATGAAAAGTATCAAAATTTAGTAAATCTGTGCAAACTGTGCTTGCAACACGCGATCGGAGGCGACCGGGTGTGTCGCGGCATGCCGCCTGCTGCATGCGACCGCAGCCAGGTTGCTGTGCGTGTCATGGTAATATAGATTTTAAATACCTACTGCATACAAGATTAAAATTTAGTTTTTATATTGTAAAATTTTTTTTTTTTGTTTTTATTGTTGTGTCGTCATTAATAATAAATGTTTCTTTCTTTCTTTTTTTTCTTTAATTTGTTCCTGTCCGATGCTGTGCGGGCCGGTTGGTGTGGTTGAATAAAGTGTAGAATTTGCTGCATGCTGAAATAAGGCCGCCTGTTGACCTAGAAATTAATTTAATTTTTTATTTAATTTTAAATCAATTTCACTGACTTTTACACTGCTTCATACTGTTTGAGCTGTAAATGACACATCAACGTGTGAGTGCGAGACTTGATGCTTTGTGTGTAGTGAGCCATCGGTTCGGAGCGGGTGCCCCTGGTATTTCCCACACCCACGAAGCCCACACCCTACTAAGCGGTTCCGCCGCCGCGCCGTCCCAAACATATCCTTTCCGAACCTGACGACGAAATCACTGATGCTGTTAAAGCAGCCAAAGAATTTAGATTACACCTAACAGAATGCCCTTCTGGTAGCGAATACCCTTCAGGTAACAACGCCAGTACCCGCCGGCGGGGCGCAGCCATAACCAAAATCAAAATTGATAATCAGAGACGGAGCCCCTGCAGCACATAGGCTGGACATGTTGGCCTTGAGAGCGCCCGTGTTCTATATTATAATTTTGTAGCGCGAATGTCCAACCGCATGTGCTGGCTTCTGTACTTACGTTTATTCGACGCTTTTACGGTGAAGGAAAACATCGTGAGAAAACCTGCACACACCAGCGAAGTAATTCAAAGGTTGTGTGAGAAGTTGACCAACCCGCACTGAGCTAGCGTGGTCGACTATGACCTGTTTACTCTGACTTCAGGGTAGGCTTGAGCCCCTCGTTGGGGACATGTATGAGCTGTTAACGACGACCATTGCTAAGATAGACCAGTATGCGACTAAGTAACTGATTTGCATTTTATTTCCCAGGACGCGCAGATTTCTAAAGTGACGATCAGTGATGTAGCTATATTAATCATGGGTGCTATAACACAGCAAGGTAGCTCCGTAGAATTACGAGGTAATTATCCAAATCTCATCAAATCGCCTCATGCGGGTGTAGACATATTACAATGAAGAGCAAAATAGCTAACGGACTTTCGTACAAAATGTAAGAAGACTCGCACTTTGTGACTCTACTTAAAGTTCCTTACAGCCCTTGATCCTTGTACAGACAGATCCAAAAACAGGTTGTAGCTAGACAGCTAGGACATTAAAAAAGTGTCATTGACAATCTGCTATCCCTCCTTCAGGTACTGTACGATGAAATAATTCCTTGTTTGTCTGTGGAAGACGTAGGCTTATTCCAGCTACCACAGGCCGTCAAGGTCAACGCACATTACTAAACCAACTCGACACCCTAGCAGCTCGACTTATCAATTCATCATCAACGGCCTCTGTGGTCAAGTTTTCGAATACTCGCCTCACGTCGTAATTTTTCCGGTGGGGACTCGTCGAACAAATAAATTAATACTATAATACCTATATTGTACGACTTTGAAGCTTTTCTGTGTTTCAGGAGCGACCGGTCGCTTGGTCATATACACACTGTTTCTGGCGCTCTTGTTCCTCTTCACGGCGTACTCCGCTAGCATCGTGGTGCTTCTGCAGTCCAGCTCCAAACAGATTAAGACTCTCTCGGACCTACTCAACTCTAGGATCGAGATGGGAGTCCATGATACGTTGTATAATCGCCACTACTTCATGGTCGGTACCTACCATTTAATGTAACATTGTTGTTGTTTAAATCTGGAATGATTGGAACAAAAAAGCTGTTTTGAACGTTAATGTTATTATAAGAAACTCCTAGATGTGCTTACAGCAAGTTGATATTGATTAACTGATTGACGGAGAGCGAAATGACTGCTGGAACAAATACCTCAAAACTTTTTGTCCTTTTTGCACTTCGAAGGCAGCAGCAGCCTAGGATTAGGAAGTTATTCAATAAGACGCAGAGGTCGAGAATATGGGTTCGAAACCATATGTTATATGCTGCTAATAACAAATACGAGTACAATACAATACAGTAATATATGTATAAAACACCTAGAATATTTTAGGAAGCAGGAAGAGTAATTTGAGTTGACTCCGTAACTCTATGCCGAATAATTCTAGTGCGATGAACGTTAGTGCGACAACACTCCAGCGGGGCTAACACGCCAGTTGTGACAAACTCTAAATCCCTTACGGAGCTGTCAAAATGTCACGAAAACGCCGCCATTTTGAAATTTTGTCAATTTAGCGAATATGGATGCACGTTGTGACGTCAGTGTTTTATCAAACTCCATGTGGGTTGACAATTTTTTTTTTTTTTTTTGTTTTTCTCAGAATTGCGAATATACCACCACTTTTTACGACTCATTTGTCGCAAAATGACAGTTTCATAAGGCTAATTTGTCAATATTTATCAACCTCAAATACGGAGCGTGAGATTCTTTGTGGGTTTTATGGGACTGTAATATTGGCTGAAAAATCGTATTTTCTTCATTGTTTGCCTATAAGGATGTTTGTACACACTAAACTAAAGTAATTGAAAGATGTTCTCTTCCGTTAGCTTTTGCTATTTTACTAGGTTTCCGCCCGCGGCTCCGCTGGCGTTAACAGCTTTTCCCGTGGTAATGAGGATTATTTCCGCGGTAAAAGGTAGCCTATGTTCTTCCCCAAAGTCTATACTAGCTGTGTACCAAGTTTCATTAAAATCGGTTCAGTAGTTTTGGAGCCTATTCAATGCAAACAAACAAACAATAGATATGTTATAGTTGTAAGTAATTAATATTACACTATTCATAGATTCGAAACTTCTCACGAAGGCCCTCTGTACCACTGGGGTACCATAGGACAACAACAACAACAACATTCATAGATTGCAGACAAAGTAATAAAGAGTTTTAATCAGCATGCTTCTATTAAATTTAGAAAAAGAACAGCGATAGAAAGGAAGTGTTCATTCAAGAGATCTTTGTAAACTTCGTTTGTAAGGACTTTGTCGGAGACTCAGAAGTTTGGAACCGATCACAACCCAAGACTTACCTACGCTTAGTCCATGAAGTAAATAAGCTGACATACTTTTATTAACTTTCCTTCATCAATAATCTAGTAAAACCCAACGCTGGGCTAAGTCTCTAGTATGCCTTTGCCAATATGACTGGCTAAATCGAGTTTTTGCCCATAAAGTATCTTTGCCTCACATCGGGGGTTAGAAAGAAATGCATGAGCCACATTCAGAGATTTAATTACTTCCCTGCGCATATAGTTATAGCATGGGTAAAGAATCTTTGTCCCTGGTTATAGGGAATTTAAAACTACAAGCGGTTCAATACTATATAATCTAACTAGATGTAAGTAAATAACTAAACAAGTCTACAAGTCTAGTTAGAAATCAATATCAATCCGATGAAATAAAATAATATTTTTTGATACATTATTTATTTATCAACTATTACTTCTATTCTAGTACCTAAACAAATTAACATAGTCAACATTATTACAAAGTAAATTGTTTATTTATCATTTCAACAATGCATAATAAATGTGGTCTTACATAACTAAATAAATAAAAAATCATGTCACCTTTCCCTCTTTTTAAAACCTAAACACTAAATTTGTTGATTCAGTTACAACTGCAGCCGTTATAGTTACTAATTTAGCTTTCTTTTAACTATGAGGAACTAGCATACTAAGTATATAATGGTTATAAATATTTAACTACAATACATGAGTATTATAGTAGTCTGATAACATAATAAAAGTAAGAGTAAGAAGTAAGTATAGCACTCCTCATCTTCATTACACCTACCTTATCTTCGTTACACATAATTGTTAAAATTGTATCTTTTTGGTACCTACTACTAAATAATATTTATCCCAGTTTCCTCACTTCCAGAAAGCTAAGGCACATTGCACTATGCTTAACACTAATTTACTAACACAATTTAAGGATTTCTTACAGCAGTTTATTTGAGAAAGAACCACAAAACATAGTGTCTAAAGCCACTGTGCAAGAATCAGGCTTTTGACTAGGCACTTTGCATGTATGCATTATGTTGACTTTCTGACACGCAATTCTTCATCTTTTGCTTGGGTTTCGGTTGAGATCACGCCAAGTAGAACTCGGAGTTACATGGAGCGAAGCCAAGGCCACGGCGCAGGGCAGGGGGAACTGGAAGAATCTCTTGAAGGCCCTATGTATCCCCTGGGTACCTTAGGGTTCCAACAACAACAAGTAGAACTCGTTGAGTAGCGTTGCTTACACAAAGATTATTCGAAGCTTTTTCCACTGCTGCTACTTATTTTGCAGCTTTTCTCGAGGGCCATTTAAATCGGTCAGAGAGTCAACTTCAGGAAATCTTCCTATTGAAACGGGTAGAACAAGATTTTTGAATAATGGTTCAACACGCAGTATTTTCCTCTGAAACAAACAAAGTTAGATGAATATCATTGCATTTAACTAGTTAGATTACGGTAAATGTACCATGTGTGTGTACTTACTTATTGTTTTTAGCTGTTTTTTTGTTTAAACGCGAATAAATCGTGCTAATGTATAAAATAAAATTTGATTTTGTTTGTTTACTTTTTTTGTAACTTTTTTTTTTTATACGTCCGGTGTGATTAATAACTCACTAAATGAAAATAAACAGCAAATTTAGATAAAGACAACATCATCAACTTTTGTATAGCGCGATCCCCTTCTTTCGTAAAACAGTGTTATTTTAATATCTGTCAAAAGCACGGATCGGCTAGTATTGAATGAACGGTATTAGGTAACCATAGTATTTCATAGTATTTACTAGTTCCACGAGTAACTGTTGTAAAATGGCAACAATTGGAGTGACAAAAATTGACAAAATGATTTCACGATTATTGAGTTTCTCAAAACGCCCGGTATGTTCGCAAAAAATGACAAAATCCCCCAAATGGACATTTTTTGTCTTTCATTTCTCAAGTCCCACGTAAACGCGTATGCTAGGCCCGCAGTTCGACAAACTTTAGTGCGACGTAATTTAAGGACGACAAAGGACAGAACAAGTTAGAGTACTGATAGCAGAGTAGTCAGTATTGGGCGTAGTTAATTACATTTGATTGAATTAATTTTAATTACCTAAATGATTTAAATTGAATTAATAAAAAAAAATAAAAAAATAAAAAATAAAATAAAATAAATAAATAAATAAAATAAATATATATATAAAAAAATAAAAAAAATAAAAAAAAATTAAAATTAAAAAAAATAAAAATAAAATAAAAAAAATAAAAAAAAGGTAAGGTAAGGTAAGGTAAGGTAAGGTAAGGTATGGTATTTAAGGTATTTTTCTCTTTTCTTTTTTCTTTATTTTTTTTTTAATTATAATTATTTTTATTTTTTTATATTTTTTTTTTTTATTTTTTTTTTTTTATTTTTATTTTTTTATATATATATTTATTTTATTTATTTATTTATTTTATTTTATTTTTTATTTTTTTATTTTTTTTTATTAATTCAATTTAAATCATTTAGGTAATTAAAATTAATTCAATCAAATGTAATTAACTACGCCCAATACTGACTACTCTGCTATCAGTACTCTAACTTGTTCTGTCCTTTGTCGTCCTTAAATTACGTCGCACTAAAGTTTGTCGAACTGGTATTTTTAATTGATATTAACATTTAGTTATAATTGAAAGACTAGTAGGTTATTTAAAATGTGCTTTAGCATTATTTTTTAGATTTATTGTAACAAGTAACTAAGTGCGAGTTGGACTCGCCCATTAAGGGTTCCGTATCAGTAAGTAACATAATATAAAAGTTCTTGTAGTTCGTTGTAACTTTGATCGATATTTTAGTAATAGTGAAAGAGAAATTTGCGGTTTAAGATTTATGACGTATTAAAAAAAACTACTTACTAGATCTCGTTCAAACCAATTTCCGGTGGAAGTTTGCATGGTAATGTACATCATATATTTTTTTAGTTTTATCGTTCCCTTATTTTAGAAGTTAGAGGGGGGGGACACACATTTTACCACTTTGGAAGTGTCTCTCGCGCAAACTATTCAGTTTAGAAAAAAATGATATTAGAAACCTCAATACCATTTTTGAAGACCTATCTATAGATAACCCACACGTATGGGTTTCACGAAAAAAAATTTTTCGAGTTTTGGTTCTAGGTATGTACCTATGTATGGGGAGCCCCCAAAATTTATTGTTTTTTTTTTCTATTTTTGTATGTAAATCTTAATGCGGTTCACAGAATACATCTTCTTACCAAATTTCAACAGTATAGTCTTTATAGTTTCGGAGAAAAGTGGCTGTGACATACGGACGGACGGACGGACGGACAGACAGACATGACGAATCTATAAGGGTTTCGTTTTTTGCCATTTGGCTACGGAACCCTAAAAATCATGGTAATTTCAGAGCGCGACTGACCCAGTAAGAAAAGCTATTTACGAAACTAAGGTTGCACCGCAGGGGAGGAAGCCTAACTTCTTAAGCCTTGAAGATGGAGTTAAAAGGTTCCAAAAGGTTTGTAAAAAGCATCATTATATAATTAAAACTAGCCTTCCGCCGTGGCTTCGCCCGCGTTAACAGTTCCTGAATTTTCTTTGCTATAAACAGCTATAAACCTCACGGAGCCCGAGACCTTTCCAACGAATGCAAAACCGTGGAAATCGGTTCGTGCGTTCTTGAGTTATAGCGTCAGGAAGGAAAACCCGACTTATTTTTATATAGTAGATTATGTATTTAATAAATGTAGAAAAATTATCGCAATTAGTATTATTTATTTAACTAGGTAGGTACCTTAGTTTATAGCAGACGACTTTAATTTATAATTTTTTCAACAGATTAACATCGGATGACATGATTTAAATATTTTAAATCGAGACGTAAATGAAAGACATGAAAAATACTGAGTGAGAGAATCGTATAATTTTTTATTTCCGCTGCTATTTAAAATTGACCAATAAAACCGTCAAATAACACCGTGGTTCCGGCCAACCAAACAAGTCCTTTTTGGGTGGAGATTCTTCCGGCGAGTTCTTCTCCACAGAAGACAGCCAAATTGTGAATTCGCCTCGACTTAGCTCAGTGATGTATACATCCTAAAGTTAAAAATAAATACTTTTTTACTTTTGCGATTCTTTGGGATTATGTCGGTGACTTCGCGGATCTCAACTCGTGACTGTAACAAGATATTAACTCAACATCTTTCAAATTGCAGCAACCGTTTGCATTCAACATGGACACAGGCCTTGGCTACAGGGTCGTGGAGAAATTCTTCTTCGAACACGAGAAGTGCGGCCTCCAGGAGATCGCGTACTTGCCTATCTCCCGACCCTGGCTGACCTGCAGCAAGAGTACTCCTCACGGTGAACTCTTCAAGATCGGGTCAGTTTACAGCATAAACTTACCATCATCATCATCATCATTACTGGCTATGCGATAAAGTGGACGTTTAGAGATGAAGGCCTTGAAGGAAGTGGACGTTCAGGGAAATAGAGTTAGTGACCCCACTGGACATTCTGGTAATTAGACCTAAAGTGCCAAAAGGGTTGCGTTTTATCTACTACCTACGTTAAAAAGGCGGGATTGAACTTATACAGTTATCTCTGTAACATACTGCTAATTCTCTGTGTTTGCTAGATTTTATTTTATTTGACGTTGCCTACTTACGATTTTTTTATAAAGTCGCTGTTCCAACAGGAAAAATTTCAACATGCGTTGAGCGCATGTCAAAAAAAACTTCTATTACATTTTTTATACTAGTGGTTTTAAAGAAGCTTTTAACATATTATACTATGTAAGTATTTATAAATTGAAGTAAAAAAGGAAAATCATTGAGCTTGGGGCGGGCTTGGACTTGGGGTTGGTAGTGCGCCTGCATAGGGCCGGATAGCCAGGAGTTTTTTTTTTTTAATTGGCCTATGCTTGAGTCGAAAAGGTACGACTGATCAAGCTTCACCGGACTTGCGGGGGAGCGGAAGACTACCCCAAAAAAAAGTCATATACCAACGCGCCAAGGGAGCCTCGGACCACGGCCTAGCACGTTGATATTGAAAAACATCGTGAAGGAGACGACGCCTGAGGAGCTCCGTCTCTGATTATAAATTCTGATTTTGGTTATGTCCGCGCCCCCGCCGGCGGGTGCGGGCGTTGTTACCTGAAGAGTATTTTTTACCTGTTAGCCAAGAGATGCGAGTTCAAGTATCTCCCTGCCAAGCACAATGATTTTAATTTTTCGCTTCGATTTATAAATAGTAGGGTCAAGTGGGGGACAGTGTAACAGGGGGCACAGTATAACATCAAGATTAACTCTGTTCTTTTCTAATTTATAAATGGTGTCTCTTTACGTGTTTTGTCAGTCTCATGCGCTGCCATCTTAAATAGCTGTCATCGGACGTCAAATCGCTGGATTAACGGAAGAATGCGCAAATTTATGTTTTTCGTAAAAAAATTGTATAAAAATAACACAGTGAAGTTTTGTTCTTATCGGAAAAGTAATAAATTCTGGTGAGTAAATATATGTTCTTCTTAACTTTCAATTAGTTGGTCTTTAAATAGTAAACAAAGTTTGTTGCAATTTCTAACTTTATAATTTTTTACGAATTTTTATTGGAAACAAAAGGTTGTGGGGTACAGTGTAACGGGGTACAGTGTAACATGTTATAGTGTGCATTTTTGATTAGTACTTTATTTTTTTAGGTGTGCTACATCGGAAATGGTGCGGAAATTGCGGAATCGAAAAATAATTGTGATAATTATATTTTTTTAATATATTTATATTTCTTATAATTATGATTTTGTTTATGTTTGATTTTGATTACCAAAAATATGTTGTAGAACGTAATTGAGGTTAAAGGGTTTCTATATTTCATTATTTTATTTCGTACGATATATGTTTAGTCTACTATTATAGTGTACCTCATCTTGTTATACTGTACCCCTATGGTTGTTAAACTGTACCCCACCCCTGGGGCACACTATAACAAATTTATGATCTTAGAAATCTTAAAAAATAATTAGTTTCTAAGTATATATTCGATATTATACCAAGCCTAATATGAAGGTTAAAGACTGCTGATTTTATGGTAGATTATAAGAAGACGATATAATGAAGGTTTTTTTTTCTAAAAATTAAAATGACTTTTTTGTTACACTGTCCCCCACTTGACCCTAAATAAATGCATGTGACCTAGGTCGCCTGAACGACGCTAACAGAAGACATCGTTTGAAAAAAAAAGCTTTTAACATGTTTTGGTATTACAAACCAGGTTGTCCAGAATACGTGAACACGGTATGAGCTCCCGGGCTAACAGCCAGTTGTACTCCAAGAAGCCCGTCTGTTCGGTCAGGGGCGGGTCCTTCGACTCCGTCAATATCATGGACGTCTACCCGCCCCTCATGATTCTGGTATACGGCTACCTCATAGCCTGTGCGACACTCGCTGCCGAAGTCCTGATGCATCGGTTTAAGAAGAATGATGTTTTGAGCAGAGGAATGAATGGTAGATCCACTAAATCTGTTGAGGTTTATAATTGAATTTAATTATAGTATTTTGTTGCACTTGGAAAATAAATATGTTTGCTTGGGACATCTTACACACGGTCATCTGACCCCAAACTAGGCACTGCCCGGATGTCAGACAGCTGATATCCATACATATAGATAAACATATAGGTACTTATATATCGAGAAATTTAACTGGTTGTTTATCCACAACATAGTGGAATATAGTACTCATGAATCTGAACAATTTTCCCAAAGGAAATACTCATCACACGCATGTTTGCACGGCGGGACTCGACCGCGCGACTCTGTGATTCGTAGGCAGGCACGCTAGCGACTAGGCTACGCTACGGGGCCGCCGCCGTCACAATGTATTATATCTAGAATATTCTAGAAGTACATAAGTCAACCACGAAGATCCGTAGTGTTCTGTAGTTTACAAGAACTATAATAGTGAATAATAGTAGTGCCAGTGCAAAGATATTTAAAAAATGCGACTCGATGTCACGATGTGGAGTTTCTTCTGGCCATTTTTCTCCACAGACAAAAGCCACTTTTGAACGGCCAACCTTGGACAGTCTGGTGTGGGCCTTGGTATTTATTTGCTTAATCGTTAAAAAATATTATAATTCTTACTTCGAATAAAAATCTTTTGATACTTATTATTTTTCCTGAAATTCTCAAATAATTTATTTTAACTTTTGGACATTTTACATCACTTAATTAAGTCAAATAAAGTTACATTTAGTGGCAAAGCAAAATGTGCGGTCTTTTGTGGAGAAGAGCTCGCCGAAGAATTTAAACAAGCGTCGCATCTTTTAAAAATTCTTTACCTTTTAGTAGGTAATTGAATAGAATTTAATCATTATACTTAGTTACTAGGAAAATGTGTTTCATAAGTACCTAACTTTAGTCTACCTACCACATATTGTAATATCTACATGTAACCTTTTTGCAGCTAGTAAATTTAGCTATAATAATGGATAAAATGAATGTTACCTACTATAAATAGTCGAACGCCTATGATATATTATGCAGTAGGTACAAAGTTATGCTAGTTAAACCGCTTAGTACTGTGAATATGGCTAAATAAATTTTACTTTAATTTCAATCAAAAGGGTTTTGTGGGGTTTTACCTTATTTCTCACTCCTGTTTCGATTTTATTTTCATTATCGTACACCTTTCTACACCGTGAATGGTTATTTATCCGAAACATAGTAGTAGTCTCAAGAAACTGAACAATTTCCCTTAGGAACATACTCGTAGGTTGAAATCTCAAAATTAAAATTCAACTTCATCACTACATAGGTAGTATAAAACAAAGTCGCTTTCTCTGTCCCTATGTCCCTCCCCGAAATAGTTAAAAATATACCTAATTTTTCCGAATTTTCAGTGTTGGCGTTCGATATTTTGGAAAGGAAGAATGTTTAGGGTGATGTGTACGTGTGGTAATGGTACGGGGTGATATCACCTTTTCGAAACTAATGATTGATGTGATGTTCTATTAAGCCGTACTGTTTTGCGCAAAGATAATATATAGAATCAGTAAAGGTCAGACACTCGCTGATGATGATTCATCCGCGATGATCTAACACTTCTTATTCAAGATCAGTGACGAGCTGTAGTGACGTTACGCTAAGGAGCAGACCGTCATTAAATTCTCAGAATATCAACATCTGATAATGATGATTAAGAAGGTGCGTAACTAATTCAATTTCAATAATTTGTATTTATGAGATGACACAGGTTTACTCTGGAAATCATACTATTATTATAAAGAGGAATGATTTGTATTTTTGTGTGTATGTGTGTGTGTGTGTGTGTGTGTAACTACTGAACCGATTTAAAAAAATGCGGGAAAATGCCTCATGCCCATGGGAAAAACTGTAAACGCGGGCGGAGCCGTGGCGGGAAGCTAGTAATAAATAAATATAAAGATTTAGGTACTCTTCCTGTGATTTTCCTAGGAGAATACTAAATGTAGTTAGACCTAAATAATTTGGTAGCAGCGTTAACCTGTTTAACTAACAACTGCGATCCCCAAGCGTAGCGATCAATACCACACCACCACATTAGCCCAGTAGGTAACATTTCACAGATTTCGTGCCTCACACGACTATCGATATCTACATTGAAAAAATGTGCAAAATTTCGTTCTGACCTTTCAAAAACGTTCTTTAGGCTACAACGCAAACTTTTATCCCGTTCGTCTTATATTTTTAGCTGAAAATGTAGATTCTCCAAATTTTTAAAATCATTCTTCCTTTCCAAAATATCGAACGCCAACACTGAAAATTCGGAAAAATTAGGTATATTTTTTAACTATTTCGGCCATTACCTACATTTTTCGTTTTGGACTTTCTCGAAATTATTTTAGCACCTTACAGCTTTGGTGAATAACACCTTTTGAGCCTTTTTTGAATATCAATCTTCACCACAACTCTCCGGGAGGGGAGGGATGGCACTTTTTCGGAAAACTGTAGCCTACTAACGGAAAGACATTTTCAATGTTAAAAACTTCAGGATACTTACTTCGTATCGTAACTAAGGTTTTCCCGAACGTTATCGCATAACCACGCCCCAGTAGCAAGGCCACAGAATCCCTAACTCATTTCGTAATTCATAGTACACACACACTCGTACTGGTTAAAATATTTTAAGCAGGTCTCAATCAGCTTTGCGATATTACATGCAGGAGGTTAGGCTAAACATTTTGGACTACCTAAATACCGGTTTGGTTGTAATGTGGGTTGTAAGTTTCCATACTGGCTGGCAGACGAATTACCCGACGACGAGTTGGATGCTTTTAATTCGTAGGTATTATTTAAGCCTAGAGATGCCTAAATAATAGTTTTGATGAAATATTTTAAGAATTTATGAATGAAAGTTGTAGTAAGCGTGTTAAGACTGGAAACTGGAATAATACAGAAGAAGCCGGTAAAGCAACCAGGGCCCTGTTTCACGAAGCAACAATAAGAACTACAAACACAAGTTGAAGTACATTGTATAGTCGATATGATACGAATATAAGTAAATACATTTGGACTACGTAATGAACATTAAATTGCACAGCAACCAGTTATAATATTTTGTAGCCCTGCCACGGCCCGCGCAGCAGCGTCGGCGGCGGCGCTCGATGACATCATACCTAGTTTGTTGACTCGAAATTACGCAGTGATCAGAAATGCTTAACATTTTACAAAAATGTTACATTTTCACGCGAGCAGCGTAGCCCCAGATATTGTGAGCGTAGCAATCTAGCAATGACATGTCGCTACGAACTTGCTACGTCGTCGTAGAGTAGAGGTTACTGTACGTACACTGTACAGGGCCGCGTAGCAAGCTAAAGAATTGGCTGGATTAAAAATCTTATTTGGACGCGAAGAAGAAAAATGTTTCACTTTTTATTGCGTTCATTTCATGGTCATTCTATTATTGTAATAAATTAGAATAAAAATAATTTCATAATAGAAAATCTAACGGGACGAATGTATGGAAGTTGAAAGAGTAAAATAAAATTAACGTCATTTTACTTGCGATGCTGGAAAGAAAATCGCTATAATTATGAAGCACAGCAATAATTATGACGTATACCAAGCGTATTGAGCTTAGCAGCATCACGCATGACCTTGAGTGTGTGTATGAATCGGCAGTAGGTACTCTCCTCGAGGTGGCCGGTCGGTTTGCCAGCAATCGATCGACGAGGTGACGGTTGAGCGCCCCTGCCTAATGCTAGAGTGGGAAGGAAAACAAAACGCTCTCTTCATCGGCGGCTTGCCTCTCCAACGCATTCGAGTTGTGTTTATTTCGAAACTCGCCGTCACTTGGGTGTGTCGCCTGTCGTTAATAGGAAACCTAGTAAGTATTCCACCCCTTTCTCCTTCGCAATGTGTCACATCTAGAAGTAATACGAAGTGTAACTAGGTGTCAGTGTTGTAGTAAATTTAGATATTTTTTTAACTAGTACTTTTATTTCGCATACCGGCGTATGCGATGTTTGTTAATCACTTGCCGGTTGATAGCAACGCGGTTTATTTTTAGCGGTTACGAGTGTTTCGCATTATCGCAGATGTTTTAAAGTAGTTTTCTGTTGCAGGAATCTCAAAATGAGCGGACAACAATACTACCCGTACAAGGTGAGTGTAGAAGTAAGATAGGATCGATTCTTTCTGGATGATGTCATCGTTTGGGCAGTCCGCGGTTTTAACCGGCAAGGTTACAGTCGGCTACTGACGTGGACCACTCTTATCTTAAACATATTTCGACCTAAGTTAGTAGCGATTCGAATGAATTACTAGGTTCCGATTTTAGAATTTTCTGATTTCAGACATGTATTGCCGGCTCTGACTTTAGACCTAATTAATAAATAATGCGTAATTTTCAAGGTAATTTTTTATGTTGAATTACCTACCTGCAATTTGTTATATTTCAACGGTTTTAATTATTATTTATTACTACCCACAAAAAAAAGATTTCAGACGAAAACGATAAAATGAGCAGCAATCAAATTAATAAGTTGTGTAAAAATAATCTATCAAGCTGTCCCACAATGATTGATTACATTACACTTTAGTTTTGGATCGTATTATGATAGGTACACCAAAAATTGTGTCATGTCATGGAGTGATGGGGTTAATTTTCCTTTTTTTTATTTCCCGTTTATAAATTAATTCGCTTATTCCCCATTCTTTAATTTTGCTGTTTTGAGCTCGTTTTGCAATAGTAAACAAGATTTAATTTTTATATTTTTTTGAAGTTTTGTGCGGAAACTTATATAATAAGGTTCGTAGTTTTATATGTTTTAATTTTAATAACAAATAAATTATTTTTTTATTAATTACGATGTAAGTAGTAGCACTAGTTTAAAAGCGCACACATTGCGCCAACCTGCCAGTTATGTAAACTGATATCAAATCGTCTCTTTTTTAGATTGTTTAATCATATTTTTGTTGTTTAGACTAGTACCGTTTTGTTGTATAGTACCGTACATTCATTTTGTTTGAGACGAGAGCCGGTCTTGGAGCAAAGCTGCTTTAACTTCTGATCTGACGTCATTAAGTGTTTTAAAAAAACCTATCATATGATGAATAAAGAAATTTTACTTGAATAGGGGCTCAGCCTTGGCCTTTGTCCAGCAGTGGACGTCTTTCGGCTGAGATGATGATGATGATGAGGGGCTCAGTTAGGGCCTGTTAATAGCAGGGATCGGAACCGGTTTTTCATAAACTTGTTAAATCACGGTAGGTAGTTCAAACCCTATCCGACTATAGCTCTAACAAAGATCACTAAGGGTAGGTTTAGTCCTGTCCTGGGGGAACATAATATGCAAAGCAACCGGCAGCCCTGGCCTTCGTCTGCCACAAATAAAATTTGCTACTTTTTAATAATTACAAAAACGTAAAAAACCGATATGATTCCGTTCTTTATAAAAAACCGGGTAACCAGAATGATTTTGGTTTGTTTCATTAACTTCCATCTATTACAGGTAATTGGGGAACGGAATTATATCGGATTTTCGAACGATATTAACTTAATTAAAAATAAAATAAAATTTAATTAAAAATAACAGGTATTTTAAAACCGGTTTCGATTGGTATAGGCGAAGAGGGAGCGAAGGGTAGGGTGTTTTTTTTATAGCCGCGTCGCGTTGGCTAGGCAGTCTGGCGCCAGGGTGGGGGGGATCTACCCTCATTCCTAAGTAATTGTTTGGACAGCATTTTAATGTACCTTAATTGTTTTTCCAGAACTGGGTCAATCATGATAATACATTTAATAAAAGTTGTACATTTATATTTTAGCATCACTTTATGCTGTTGCTATTAAATTGATACCGAATACACAGCTGCTACTACGGCTGCACCCTGATTAGGGATAGGCTCTGCAAACCACCTGGTTTAAATTTGGATCTCGAGAAACCACATCTGTAATGCAGGGATTTTTGTACTGTAGAGAAGAATCTTATTACTAAGTAAAAAAATGACAACGCAGGCGAAAGCGTAGTGGTTAAATAAACAAAAACAGAGAGCGTCGGAAGCCTAGTGCCTAACCAATGTGTTTTCGATTTTCAAATTTATATACTACGTTTATTCGACGCTCTTACGGTAAAGCAAAACATCTAGGAAACCTGCACACACACTGTGAATAAATTCAAAAGTTTTGTGTGTTGACAAACTCGCAGTGGACCTGCGTAGTCGACTAAAGCCTATTTAGCCCATTGACCCTGACGGGTAGGGGGGGATATATATGAGCTATTAACGAAGTTGTCACAAAAGTTATTATACAAGTATCGCGGAATTCGAGTTCTCAATCTTTACTGGACTTGTTTGAATGGTGTTTTTCACCCCCAGTGCACCCCCACGGTGTACCCCGCCGAGCCGTTCGATGCGGCCGCTGATGCCGAGACTCTTCGGAAGGCGATGAAAGGCATCGGCACCGACGAGAAGGCCATCATCGACGTCCTGTGCCGCCGCGGCATCGTCCAGCGGCTGGAGATCGCTGAGACCTTCAAGACCAACTACGGCAAGGTAGGTTCCTTTGAAACCCAATAGGTACACAACACACGCAGCTATATATTTATACTAGCGACCCGCCCCGGCTCTGCACGGGAAAATGGTTATTGTGGGTTATCCTTCCTCTTGATCACTCTATCTATTAGAAAAAACGGCATCCAAATCCGTTGCGTAGTTTTAAAGATATAATTTACTTATTTATTATGATAGGGACAGAGAAAGCGACTTTGCTTTATACTATGTAGTGATTAATATGCTTAGCTATAACTTATCCTTTCGCTGCAAAGTGCCAGAAACGCATTTGGCCAAAACACCTATTTTTGGTTTACATTTTTATTTATTTTTAGACGTGAAATACCAATACAGCAAGTGCCAGAAAGGCATTTGGTCAAAACATTTATTTTAGCCATTTTATTTACGGGCTACATATAATAATGTCAAGATTTATATTAAGGGGCTCTACCATGCTAAGTGGCGCCGCCATCCTGAAAAAAATAATAACTCGGGAAATAATCAATTTTTCAAAAATCCGGTCCACAGAACTGGAGTCGGGGTGCTGTAGGGTATATAGAAGCAATCACATATATTTATTATAGTTCAATGTAGTTATAGATAGAAAAAATGCGAAAAGTGGCCGTTTTTCGCAAATTTCCTATCTCTAACTACAGCGAGATACAATAAATAAAGTTAATAGCTTCTATATATCCTACAGCACCCCCACTCCAATTCTGTGGACCGGATTTTTTAAAAATTGATTATTTTCCGAGTTATTATTTTTTAAAGGGTGGCGGCGCCACTTAGCGTTGTAGAGCCCCTTAATATGCCTTGCTATATCAGTCGACATATTTTGGTGAAGTCACAATATGATCGAAGAGTCACAGAAATATATTATGTATGTATGTAATGTATGTATATTAGAGCTACGTGTGCGATCGAGTGCAATTTGTAAGAAAAATAATTATACTCGTATCGCAATATGCCTTGCTATAATATACATTATAGCCCGTATGAGCCCGTGGCAGGCGTGTGTCTTTGGATTGAAAAAGTATGACGTACCTACTACACCGGACCAAAGAATACCAAATAGTAGTCCCTAACCGGACTTGCAGGGGTGCGAAAGGCTCTACCTCAAATCAGGTGATCAACCTACCTCACAAACCTTGGTGTTACAATTTATTGGGCCGCCTAAAGGCTTCAAGGCTTTTGACCGTGCGCGGCGGACTACATCCGTAGTTAGTAGCCGGGACCAACGGCTTAACGTGCCTTGCGAAGCACTGAACCTCCTTTCTTTTCGAACAATCAGGACAATCACATATCAAGTTTATTCGTGCCTAAAAGTATATTTTCGTACCTCTGCAGATCGTTTAAGTGCTAACAAATTTGACCTCAGAATTGATTTGTTTTCGTTCTAGAATTTTGTAAAAATACTTTGAACTTTTACCAAGTGCACTAAATTGATTGAGCGTCATTCGATTGTAATTAATAAGCCAGTCGAAATATATTATTTTGTTTACATTCAGTGTGACTGTTTGTCTTGTCCCTGAATGTCATCCAAAAAATCTAAAGACACACTGTTATCTTTCGTGAATGGTTAGGTAAGTGCAAAACAAACGCAGTTCACACTTGAAGCACAGAAGTGTGTAATACTCGTATTACCTACTAAAATATTGTAATTTATAATAATATCTTTTTTATACCTACTTTTCAAGATGTTTTTATTATCAGTACGGTTCAAAGTATTCGATGCACTTTGTAAGAGAAGGTGACATTTAATTATTTACTAAGTATATAAATTGTATATAAATTGAAATGTTATTTACTGTCCATTAACTACTTATTATCACAGCTCAGCTTCCTATTACATCATTTACCACACCACATAAAAATAGCGACGCGGACGTTACTCACTGTGTGCTTTTGCGGGTGAACCACAAAACTTGATTATATTTTTACTCGTACAATAAAAGATTAAATTATTTGGCCCACCTAAGAATACTTAACAAGTTTTTTTTAATATTCTGCATTGCGAATGTTAATTTTAAGTGTAGGACAATTTGCTTTACTCGAATATTTTCTGCGAATTCACCCACCATATTTTGAGTTACTGAGAAAAACTCACGGAAGTAGGTACCTACTTCGGTCTTACTCAACACAATAGTCTTGCAAACTTAAAATCGACTCCTAAGCAGCGATCTCTTCACTATCTAGCTGACATCAATATTACTCAATCCTTCTAACCGACTTTTGCTAAAAAATAATTTCTGCAGTATAATAGTACAGTATACTATTAATGGGATAGTTTGAGATTAGTGAGATGTACCCTAAAATTTTATTATAATATGGCCACCAACATTACGGGCCATTGAAATTCTCACGTTACCTACGCTATTAAAAAAAAAATGTGAGCCTCGGGGAGCGAGCGGATAAGAGTAAAGCAATTCGGCCTGTGACCTTGTGTGCCAGTTACCTACAGATCTACTGACTCACTGAGTTCGGCTGATTCACAGACCTTCTATCCAAGGAGGTTCCGAATATAATGGTTTTGCTGAGGCCACGGAGGCTGTTCCGCAAAGTACAGTCCGCCACAGCCTTAATATTACGAATCTATTCGCAGGCGGAATATTCTGACAAATAACTGGAATAACATGTTCTGTGGGAATAACCGTTGAACTTTTGAGTTTTCAAATTTATTATTTATTCTTTTGTAAAATACGTAAAACCACAATCAAGAGCCTAGTGTTCTATTTAAATATATGCATTGACCAGGATTTTTCCTTGCTTTGTTTCTCTGTAAAATGTTAAAAGATCTCATTTTTAGAAAATTAACAGGAAAAGAAAAAATATTATTTCATACTAACCTCTGTGGTAGGTATTCTGTGCCTCTGTTGTTCGCTATAATAATATTACTGTTGGTAAGAAAACTTTACCTCCAGGATAGGAATTAGGAACGTAGGAAACAAAATAAAAGTGCACTCTCAATCTAATACAGTATAAAAATTTACATACGCACCTATTTCACTGTTAATAAATATATTGTTTTAGTGGCATTCAGCTATCTCGGTATTGTGAACCGATTTACTATGAAAATTCTGTAATAGTTGCCAGTTTCGGTGCGGTGAGCCAATAATTAAAGCATTTTTCGAGTCATAGTTAATTTTAGTACACCATGAATGAGGTAAGCTTTTGATGAGACCGCTATCAATATCCATACAAGAAGTGTAGGTATATGACAGAGCATGCCACCGATACTAGGTCATCGTCTCACATTCTGTTTAAGAGGGAATTTTGGAGATAATAGTAATAGGTTTTTGGTTGGAACTCGTACTAATCGGGTAATTTTATGGTAGGTAAGGAAATTTTATGTTGTGACAAAATACTTGCTACTCTAAATTATCTAAGAAAATCGTTCTACACAATATTATAAAAAGTGCGGTAAGGTTATTATAGGTTATTATATATAGAAAAAGAAAAATGTTAGAAATGAAGAGATTAGATGGGCTCGTGGTAATGATCTCATATTATGTATATTTTTTACAATTTTACGATTTAAATAGTTAGAAGTTATTTAAGAAAATACACGAACATTGACTATTCCTTCTCCTTATCTCCGGAACTACTGGTCATATTTTTTTTATAAAGTATCTACTGAACATAATTCTTTACCTTTAAATCACAAAAAAACTTATAAGAAGTCCCTTGAAATTAATAGAAAATTTCCTAATAGGTACTAGTGCGTACGTAAGTATTACAAAATACTCTATTATACTTTAAATACCACAGACTTCATATAGGTTTTCCTGTAATCTAGGTATAGTTATAGGTAAGGCAAAGATCCATATTCAGTCAACGATGTTATAAGTACTACCCATTAGTACTTATAACTAATAACATCCTTGTATTCAGTACTTTTTTCAAAAGTTTTCAAAATACCACAGACTTCTTATAGGTTTTCCTGTAATCTAGGTATTAGTTATAGGTAAGACAAAGATCTATATTCAGTTAAGGATGTTATAAGTACTACCCATTATTACTTATTATAACTATAACATCCTTGTATTCAATACCTACTTTTTTCAAAAGTTTTCTAAATGGCCGCTGACAGACGGACAACCACCCGATTGATCCTATGAGAGTTCCGTTTTTGGTTTTTGAGTTACGGAACCCTAAAAAAGGAATTTGTGAAATTGGCTTAACAAATCAACTCAATTAATGGCCACTTTACAGCTAAGTTTGTAATATTGCGGCAATCAAACAACTGTTATTGTGCGTTTATCGTATTTATGTTCAAGTTTTATGTAGCATATTTTAACATTTCAGTGGGTAATTAGTTTATCAATATCACTATACGAGTTGAGGTTTTGATTGATTAGACGTCCTTTATTATTATATTTCTGAAATACAAAAATAAATGTTGGTTGTAGATAAGAATACACTTATTGAACATTACTAACATCCAACAATGTGATTAGTAAGTACGTGTTGCATCCACAATATGGCGAAATTATCACATCACGCCTTTCTACAAAACAAACAAACCTGTGATAAGATAAGATGCTAATATTGTAATGTTAACATTACATTCATCATCGTAAAGGATAATTTGATTATATTTTATCATTTTGCTTTTCTGCTGATATCAGTCGTTTTCGCAACGCTAAATATTTATTTTTGGGTAAATAAAATAAGGACCTCTAATTTATTTAAAAAAATGGTTTAAAGTGAAAGTTACTCGTATAAACAATCAATGAAAATACAAGTTTTTCTATTTATACATATTATTGTGTATAGACTAGCTGGACTATCATTTTATAGAGCACTTATAGACCACTTCAAAAAATAGACGAGAATGTATAATCTCTGCAGACAAATTTTCCCCTTCCTTTAAAAACACTTCAATTTAATAATTTTTCAACTCATAGCATTTTCTTTATCATAAGTCTTAGGGCCTTAGGGAATATGCACGTGACTTCAAAATTGACGAAATATTATTTTTGTAATCTTTATTGTTATACAAACATAACCATATATAGTTTAATAGTAAAATTTAAGTAGTCATCAAAAATCTATTTTAAAATTCCCCCGCAAATTTCCAAAACGAATTCTATGGTCTTTCGACGTATTCTGCAACACAAGGGTTGCCAGAACGTTTCTTTTGTAACATTTTACGTTACTTTTGTATCCTTCGCGTTACTTCTTGATATGATACTTATTAGATAATTGCTGCGTGATAGATAACACATTGTTTTAAAATGACCTTTTGTAACACTAAGATGACTAGTAGGTAATCATCATTTAATTCAAAGGAACTAAGGTACAATTAAAAGCCAGTAAAACTGAACACTTTGTACTTTGCACTGCTGTGCTGAGCATAATATATTTCTTCAGGGACAGAATCGCAAGACCCGTGTTCAGCTTGACATGCTCTTTACATTACAATACGTACAGTCACATAATAAAGTGTATGCGTGGCGAATGTTTTATCAACGAATGACTAACAGTAATACGACTTTATTTTATTTGTTATTCATAAGCTTCTAGGTCAGCAAACCGTGCATTGTATGACTAACTAGTATGTGCGTGATTAATATGACATTTTAATAACAAAAATGTACTCGATGGTAGTAAAACAATTTTAATTTAGGAACAACCGCAAGTTACTGCTTGTAAGCTATAGCGAATTTCTGAATTACTCGTTTTTAAGCGCTAAAACATACTCTCAACGGTTACCTATTACAAGTTTAAAAAACTATGGACTGAAGGATTAATCACTACATAGTATAAAACAAAGTCGCTTTCTCTGTCTCTATGTATGCTTAAATCTTTAAAACTACGCAACAGATTTTGATAAGGATTTTTTAATAGATAGAGAGATTCAAGAGGAAGTTTTATATGTATAATACATGCATAATATATTTAAGGATAACCCACAATAACCATTTTCCCGTGCGGAGCCGGGGCGGGTCGCTAGTTAATTATAAAACGTAACCCTCCTCCCAACGTACACCACTCCATGGTATGGTCAATACGCACGCACGCATAACACGCATTCGACGAGGATGAACAGCATGATGACGTAGGTTTGTGTCAAGTCACGTGGTCGGAATAGAAAACCTTGTTTTCTTAGACTTAGACCATGGAACTCTCTGTGGAACCCAATTTTTGCATTACATTGCTGTAGTTAGTATTAATTTTACGACGGTAAATTAGCATTACAAGAGCAACGAGTGCAAAAGCATACAGCGTTGGTTTTTTCACTTACGTAATAATTTCTATAATATTATAGAATTTTCATTTTGATGGATTGAGACTAACTTATTCGGCTAACTTCACACCGCTATATTTTAATACATCCGGAATCTCACGAAAGCGACCATTTCTCTTATGTTATAGTTATATAGCCTGTTTTCCTCTGTTTTGGGTCCAGCAAAACCTTCCTTAAATTCAAAACCAAAAGCTAAGCGATATTTTCCAAGCTCTGTCAATGCCAACTTCAAAACATGTTTGTAATACGAGCATTCGTTGTACCAGGACCTCATAAGCGAACTGAAGTCGGAGCTTAGCGGCAACTTGGAGAATGTGATCATCGCGCTGATGACGCCGTTGCCACACTTCTACGCGAAGGAGCTGCATGATGCCGTCGCGGGAATGGGCACTGATGAGGAAGCCATCATCGAGATCCTCTGCACACTCTCTAACTACGGAATCCGCACCATCTCTGCTTTCTACGAGCAGCGTAAGTTACAAACCATTTTTCTACCAATCCTCTTCTCCATGAGGCTCACAATCCTTTACTACGACAAAAGATGATGCGATCATTGCATTGGAGACAGATAAGTATTAGATAAATGGTCAGTCAGCACACCTCACTATCAATGCAGGTTGTCACGCTCGTTATGTGAAGGCAATGAACGTTTAATCTCTTTTGAACCTAATTAAGTACAAACAAAGTGTAGGCCCCGTTTCACGAGTCAAGTTTTACAAGTCACGAAAAAATAATTGGAGTCAAATTAGTTTTGCGCTGAAATAATCGCAATCTTTTGGTTTTATGATCCGAAACTTGGCAAATTTCGAAATGGTTTTTAATTAAGAGTAACAAAAGCATTAAATATAGATCCCTTGTACAGTAGGTAGCCAGAAACACTACTTGTATTAGGTATTAAATGAATCGCCCGCATTCCAGCGACCATGAGTCGAAGGGTATGATTAGGACGAGCTCATTTGCAATCATTACGTCAGCCGTGACTATAACAATAGCAAGCCTCATTGAGATTCCTCTTGGTGAATAATGACGTTGTTTTTTTATTGGTGTCGAACCAATTAATAAAGTCCTGTAGATCGGAAGCAGTCACTCACGCTGTAAGCCTAACTTAACGCATTTGCTGGAAGTTTCAGGATTTTTTTATTAATGTTACTAAAAGGACCTTGAATGCTTCAAATACTTCCGAACCCGCTATCCTGCTTCGGCAATTCTTTATTAGACTAGATTGATCTAGCTAGTCAAATAATTATCAGACATTAATAACTATATGCCAGCAAATAATTATTCATCTATAAAGATAATGGCTGCAACCATCTGACTGCGACAAAGTAATGTCCTTTTTGTTACTCTGGAAAAAAAAACGATGATAGCTCTTTGACTAGCTGGCTGACCCGGCGAACTTCATCCCGCCACAGTATTTATTTATCATACTAATATAATTAGAGAGAAAAGATTTGTATTTTTGTGTGTATGTATGTTTTTAATGAATAAACACAAAGACGATTCCAAAAATCCTTTCACCATTAGAAAGCTTAATTAACCCTGAGTAACATAGGCTACCTTTTACCGCGGGAAAATGCCTCATTTCCTCTTTATAATATTAGTATGATAGGCCTTTGCCCAGCAGTGAGACAGGAATGGCAAGGAAAAAATAACTAGCGGTAGGTACTTTTCCATGCAAAATAAATGGTACCTATAATTATAGTTGATCCAATAGTTGCTCATTGAGTCAAGTACCCAATTAACACACGATTGTTTCCGCAGTGTACGGCCGCAGTTTGGAGTCGGACCTAAAGGGTGACACAAGCGGCCACTTCAAGAGGCTGTGCGTGTCGCTGTGTATGGCGAACCGCGACGAGAACCAGGGTGTGGACGAAGGCGCCGCCAAGGCCGACGCCGAAGCCCTAGCCTCCGCCGGCGAGGGCCAGTGGGGCACCGACGAGTCGGTCTTCAACTCCATCCTCATCACACGCTCTTACCAGCAGCTGAGACAGGTACCGTTTAGTCCACATTGGACATAGGTATTCCACTTTCGACATCATGGTTCATTTTGGACAGATTCCACTTTACACATCATGGTTCATTTTGGACGGATTCCACATTGGATATATTCCATATTGGGCAGATTCCACATTGGACAGATTTTCGTTTAGTTAGATTATATTTGCCTTTTTTTCCTATTCACCTACGCTTGTGTTGCTAGGAAAAATCTTAGGACACCTGGTACGACAGAGCAATTTTTTTTAAGAAAAAACTTTGGATTGTAAGGTTTTAGTTAGAGGATGTACTTATACTAGTCCAAGTGAAGGAAAAAGTTGGTCATGTCGTACCAGGAATATCTTCGGAATTATAATGTTACTAAATTCTTACAATGATACTGTTTACTACCGTTTCACTAGTATTCCTTAGCATTGCCAAAATTGAATTTCATTAACGTTTAATAGGGGACGATTATCTTTAAGGATATGTTCTGGGGAAGGGTCCCAGGTTTTTCTACCTCTTTGTATAGGTATACAAAGAGGTAGAAAAACCTGTGCTCTTCGCAATTTGCTACCCATTGCTAAATTATTAAAAAGATTTTATAGGCTTGTGATCACCACAACTAATTTATTGATGAACTAACTCAACTACTCTGCTGTTATTTACCTTCGTTTTTACCCAACTACAAAAGAAGGGGTTTATGTTTTTCGAGTGTAGGTATGATGTATTTATGTATATGGTATAGTGTAATCTCTGGCACGCTTTGTAGCCTCATCAGATTCAGCTTGATAGTGAGAGTATCAACAAAGAGGTGGATTATACGCGCCAAACTATCGATCATGGTCTAAGAAAACAAGGTTTTGCATTTGGACCACGTGACTTGGTCCGAATGCAAGACCTTGTTTTCTTAGACCATGCTATTGATGTAATTTTTTTAATCAATTGGATCAAATTGTATCGAAACAAATATAGATGGAACTTATGTGGTTTATACGTAATTTAATTAAAATTACAAATTAGAAGCATGCAGCCGGCTTTTATGTTTGTTTACAATAATTGTTTGTTATTCATTATCAGATCTTCGCTGAGTTTGAAGCTCTGACCGGCAAGGACATCGAAGACTCCATCAAAAAAGAGTTCTCCGGCAGCGTCGAGAAGGGAATGCTAGCTATTGGTGAGATCCAATAAAAAACAAAGTTTTCTGCAAATAAGAATAGACTATCTTTTTTGGCAACTAGTTGAGTAACAAGAACATCTTTTCTTCTTTGGCAACTGGTTGCGAATATCAGTTGCCAATGTGGCCGGAGGGAAAAATTAGACCATTCAGATATACCTACAATCTTTAAATTTGTGGCACTTAGACCCTTCAGATTTAAAATCCTTCAATATCTCTTATAGCCGATGTCTACCAGTCTTATCGGTCAACTAGATGCACTAGGAAACAAAATGCTGTGTATCTTATTTTAGATAGGTACATATTGAATCTTACCCCAAACACTTTGCTGAAGGTGTTTTAAGTTTTAAGTTTAGGCTCCTTGTGAGATTAATAAACTGCTCTTTTTTTTTTTTTTTTTAATTGACCTATGCTTGTGTCGAAAAGCTACGACCAGTCAAGCTTCACCGGACTTGCGGGGGAGTGGAAGACTACCCCAAATTAAAAACTCTGCTCACCGCGTTAGGAAAAAGAGCGTGTCTTTATGTACATATGTATGTATACATCGGTTAACTACTAATATTGTGATTGGATGATTGAATCCAATTCATTGCGATTATGTACTTGAACTACAATTAAACTTTAAACGGGATGACTGTTATGGATTAATAAGGAACCTTTATAAATTATGACCTAAGTATTTTAAACATTCCTATACTAATGTAGACGAGAAAGAAACATAGGTCTAGTGAAATAAACAATTGAAAATCAACAAAACTTAACGTATTTGAGTGAGACTATAATAGAAGCTCGTTTTACGCTACAATTTAAAATGAATTACATCGCCAATATGATACAAATGTAAGGGTGTCAGTGGCGTAGTTTTTGAGACCCTTGCATTCGGGAAGCGCGGATATTTCAAACCCAACAAGATGACATTGTATTTTCAATGACATGGCTCAGTCATTTGGTATTCTGTGGCTCAGTGATCCAAATTGGGTCTGGGCTTCCGACCCGCGTATAATCGATAACCGAACTTTGAAATAAATCAACACGCTTTGAAGGATAAAACATAGTGATGAAACTGATGACCCAGGCTAGTCTTCCTAAAATGACCAATCTTTTTTATTATTTACAAGCTTTTATTTTTTTTTATTGTGAAGTTGATAAACCCCACCGGGCAAGATCGGTCACCCTTTCAGGGTAGGGTAGGCTAGGCTCGTGCCCCGCAGTGGGGACGAGTTTTTAGCTAACTAGCTTTTCACCCTGCGGCTCCACCCGCGTTAACCATTTTTCCCGTGGGAACGGGATTTTTTCCCGCGGTAAAAAGTATCCTTTCAACTAACTCTATGCCGAGAATCAAGTCGCTTGGTTGCTTAGTTAGGGCGTGAAGAAAGGACAAATAAACAAACACACTTTCGCATTTATAATGTTAGTATGGAAAACGTTATAAATAAGAGTGTCTATTAGACAATAAATGTTGTGGTTGTGTCTACGCAATAAACGTTAAGTCTTTTCCCACACACGTTAAACGCTAGTTTAAAAAGAACAATAAAAAAAAACTCATAAATTATTTTTTTAAGACACGCGGTAAATGTTACTCATCCATACTTGTAAAATTGTAGCTTCGTTAATCATGGTCCAGGTAGTAAACCAGAAATAATCAAAACGTTGATTTGAAGCAAGGTCGTGTTAGTCAATCTAGCAGGAAATTCACATGACCTTGTGGCTCGGCCTTTTTGTGCGGATCTTAGTGTGCTTCGTCATAGATCTGACGCTCTCATCATTTGTCACTCAAAAGTACTGTGTAGCGAGCGACAGATCTTAGATAATGAGAAGTCTTAAACGAAATTTTTGAATGTCATGACCTCCACACCGTATCGTGTACGTACATGGTCCAAGAAAACAAGGTCTTGCAATTAGACCACGTGACTGACACGAGCCTACGTCATTTCGCCTATTCATCCTTGTCGAATGCGTGTAATAGACAAGGATAAACAGCGCAAAATGACGTAGGCTCGTGTCAGTCACGTGGTCTAATTGCAAGACCTTGTTTTCTTGGACCATGGTGTATGTATAAAGGTTTATACACAACTAGCTTTCCGCCGCGACTCCGGCCGGCCGCGTTAACAGTTTTTTTATTTACCCGCTGTAAAAGGTAGTCTATGTTACTCAGGGTGAATGTAGCTTTCTAATAGTGAAAGAATTTTTGAAATCGGCACTGTAGTTTTTGTGTTTATTCATTACAAACATACACATACACACACATAAAAATAAAAAAACTTTCCTCTTTATAATACAGTATGAAGTATGATAAAATACATTGTCGTCGTAGAGCGGCAGAAAATCAAACAAAGGTGTTTTTGCCGCTTCGATTGTTTAATTTGCTTTCTCTCTGTTTGGAATGGATGCGCTCTTGGGTGCAAATATACTTGGTTGGTAATCGTGGACATTCTTCAAACAGCGCGCCATATGATAGCTAATATTATCATTTACTTAAAAAACATGGTTACACCAATATAATATTTGACATTTGAACATTACAGTCAAGTGCGTGAAGAGCAAGGTGGGCTTCTTTGCCGAGCGTCTCTACTACTCGATGAAGGGTTTGGGTACCAATGACAAGACCCTCATAAGAATCGTGGTCAGTCGCTCCGAGATCGACCTGGGAGACATCAAACAGTCCTTCCTGGAGAAATATGGCAAGCCCCTGGAAACCTGGATCGCCGTAAGTACTTTTGTGTTTGACCTAGAATTTCTGGAAACGCGTTTGCCGCAGGCAGTTTTGATCTATCTCTGGTACTCGCGAGAATGACGATTCCTCTATTCACAAAGTCGAGAATGTCTCACTTTCCGCCTGGTAACTAGGCTTGGTACAATTATGGGGATTATATCCAATTGACCCCTTCCGTCTAATATGGAATACTATGGTAGAAATAGTAGATCTACGACAAAAATAAAAAGTTGCATAAGAAATACCTACATTTATAATAACAAAAGATTCGAATAGGTACATAAACTATGATGAGAGAAATAACAAGAATATTTTGAAATTTTTCTTCTTCTTTTTCAAATCAAAAGAAAAAGTAAAAAGACTATTGTAAAATCACTACGTAACTTAGATAAAGTTATATTATGTAAATAATAAAATTAACGTTAAAATTGCCTGTGATAAACACTTTTCTACTGTTCATAATTTTCTAGTTTACTATTAGTTGTCTTTTATGTTTTCGCAACATTATTGCAATAACAACGACTTATAGTAATAAATTGTATGTACAGTAGCCAGCACATGGACATGGATTATTGCGGATGGACAAGTTGACCTTAAGAGCACCCGTATTCCGTAGCGGTAGGGGTGAATTTTGTAGTGCGAGCGTCCAGCCGCATGTGCTGGCTTCTGTACCTACTAACATTCAAACCTAGATTTTACAAGAGTCGTTGTTAATGTACCTACATTATAAACATATAAGCTTTTGGTTTATTGGACTTCGTGTAGAATTAACGTCGAACTTTTCTATCTTCAGTTTTTACTTTCCTAACAAACATTCAGAGCACTTTTTATTAACACAATTAATCAAACACAAATAAATTGTGCTTTTCTTGTGTTAATAAAGCAACTAGGAATTATAATATGAAAATATGGCTTCCAATCTAACTTTATTGAAATATATTCCATTCCACATCCTAACAACAACTATTGTAAATATGCTTACGATAGTAAGTGCATAATACTAACCTACTTCTTGCGTACTTTCATACATATCTAGCTAAACTCACAAGAACTATTTAATCAGCTATTTGTATCTAGAAGTCATGGTTAATGCATTCGACGCCCGTTATTTTGCACACATATACATAGAACATTTATGTATTTTAATATTATGGATACGAGCTATTTTAACAGCATGTGACGTGAGAAACGAATCTGACCCAAAATTTATAGATTGTCAAATTAACTATTTTTTAATGGCATACATCAGCAATAATACCTAAGCATGAGATGTTGTTATATTATCTTATCATCATCATTATAAAAAATACTTAATACATACAAGTATACAGATCTACTTATATTTATTTATGTTCATGCAAGATATAGGAGCAATATGTTAGGTTTGTAAAAATTGCGTTTTGTCAATCAATGTTGTGAAGAACAATAAGTGTGTAAAATGACTGTGTTCGATATGGGATTCTATCAATTACTAAACTTATGTGCCGCTAACATCAATGGCGACTGATGGTGTTAACAATATGGATGGAGCTAAACATGTTCATAACAGAATTTGGACCTACGGTCGTTTAGAATAGTGATTCGTTTTGGTTCCAGGACGACACATCCGGCCATTACAAGAAGGCTTTATTGACCGTTGTCGAATAAATTTTGGATTCCGAGTGATCAGGACAGCATCACGATAACCACCTGATTAAAGTTACATTTTTTTGTTTTCTATGTCAATTGTTAGGTTGTTTAATGTTAAGTGACCTGTTAGGTACGCGGCGGGGACAAAACTGGCACGATCGAGCGACCGCATTGAACCTTAGCACTTAGCGCACAATCACATCGATAAAATAGTTTTTCGAAACCGTCCCGAGTTCGTCACGATCAAATTATAATAGGAAGAGTCTCATCCACAGTTTTGGCCTCGGCCGTCGAGCTAGAGCCTTGGGTTCATCGCCACCGGTTGTAGTTTTATTTCACAAAGATCTGTATATTTTGCTTCCTTATCTCATTATCATGTAATTTTCTCTGCACAGTAGCTAACTGCTTAAGTGGCATTGTATCGTGTCGTATGCATTGGGGTGGTCGCAAACCACGCTCTAATAGTGTTTACAAGTTTAGCCTTTTTTTCAGGATGAGATTGAAGGCTCGCTCGGCTATCTCCTTTCAACGATGGCTTACTAAGCGCCACGAGCTCTGCCTCTATATAAAACTCAGTATTACGAGTATTTACAAGCCGCCATTTTGGTGTTACTTACAATAACAGTGCTGTGTGAATATATTTTTATACTTTTAATTGTAACTTAACTATTGTATACTTAAAGTTGCATTTTACTTGAAAGACATATTTTTTTATTTTAAGAATAAAGTATTTTATATTTTGTTATATTTTGCAATCTCATGCTTAACTGCACGCTGTGTGTGATCTGATTCAGGACAATCTCAATAATTATGGGCCAGTTTTCGTGATTTTTATTTCTAACTTGGTTTTTGCATTGGATTTTTTGATATTTATTACAGGAAGACCTAGATGGTGACTTCAGGAATGTGCTAGTCACACTTAGTGCTTAAATCCTGCAAAATACTTTAATTTTATTTTAAGCTGTATAGATGTTACTCTTGTTATGCATGCTGTTTTAAATTATTTTCCAAATTATTTAAGCGTTACAAGTACAATGTATATTTTGCAGGATGATACGAAAGGGGACTACAAACGGGTGTTACTTACTCTCGTATCCTAAGCCATACACTAGTTTTAATGTCTTAAGACTTGCATAATATGCCTATGCTCCCAATGCGCTCGCAATATTCCGATCTGAAACTGCCTTTACATTGTATTACTGTTAACGTTTAACAATAAAAGCTTGATATTTTTGTGAAAATGAGATATTTATTGGTGCTGTAGTTTCGTTTACGATTTACATATTTATACCACTATTAAGTATAATTATAAACTATGTATGTTCATTCTGTGTTTTATTTGACATCCCTGATCCCTTCGTGTGTTATCTGGAAAGATATATAAATAGGTTTAATTTTAAAGTAAAATAAAAGTTTAACTTTAACCATAAAAAAATAATTTATTGTAAAAATTTGTGGTACATACATACAATATCATAACGAACTAGTGAGTTCCGTTATATTCACTCTTCCGATTCTCTAAAACTTGTGACCATAGACGCAGACTTCGTTTAAGGTAAAATTTAATTTATATTTCCCGAATTCTCTAATTAAATAAATAATTGTGAATAGAATATTTAAAGTCCTACTTATGCCTTACATAAGATTAGCCAAATTGTTAAGGGTAGTATTATGGTCTGTTCCATATAAATCCGGACAAAAGTTCATTGACCTCTTTTTTTTCTTGAAAGTTATTAAAAATAATGTAACGCCAAAATGTCTGGCCAGGTCACACGGTCACCCCGCCTTCTACTACGGTATGCCAAATTACGCATTTCGCAATAACTTCCTATAGTTTTATCGTATTGTTTGAAAAAAATGTGCGCATCATCGTATGCAGGCGTCAATGACATTTTGTCCGGATTAATATGAAACAAACCATAGTAATCTATTCTAGCTAGTATTACCCTAAAACTCAGTGCGCTCAAGCCTAGGGCTCAAACCGACAACCATATAAATTCTAAATGTATACAATAAAATATATAAATACTGTTTATACTGCAATCTATTACTTTTGAAGCCACTAATTAAAAAGTTGGATCCATTATTTTTATAGTTAATTTATGGTCTCGTATAGTACTGTAATGTGAGTGACGAATCACAGAAACACTGTTTCGGTAAAACTAATATAAATCCTATAAAACTGGCATTTCATTGATCTGGTGTTGGCTCAGAGTCAAATCATAAAGCCAATCGAGTTGCCCAAAGCTTGGAAATAAATACTTTGGCTTCGCGCCAGATTTTCCATCAATCAAACATACGATAGGATAAACATTTCAAAATACTCCATGACCCCTGTTACAGAAGTATATGATATGCCCAGAGAGGTTTGAAATCCGCGCTTCGTTATTCTGAGGATATGCCCCTGTCCAAAACTGATTTTTTCCACAAAGAGGAAATCACAACCCTTAGCAATGAGGAACACGACGACGCGAGGAGGATTTGAAGAATTGAGCTTAATCATATCAATTTAAAAAAACATCCATCTCAGATTGGCACACATTATTGCAAAAAAAAAATTCATGCTCACGTACCAATGTGTTTATGATTTTCGAATTCATATGTACGTTTATTCGACGCTCTTACGGTGAAGGAAAACATCGTGAGGAAACCTGCACACACTTGCGTAGTAATTCAAGGGTTGTGTGTGAATTTGACCAACATGCACTGGGCCAGCGTGGTCGACTAAGGTCTATTCACCCTGATTTCAGGGTAGGCTCGAACCCTTCGGTGGGGACATCACTACATAGTATAAAACAAAGTCGCTTTCTCTGTCCTTATGTCCCTTTGTATGCTTAAATCTTTAAAACTACGCAACGGATTTTGTTGCGGTTTTTTTTATAGATAGAGCGATTCAAGAGGAAGGTTTATATGTACGAGTATAATACATGCATAATATACTTAAGGATAACCCACACACAATAACCATTTTCCCGTGCGGAGCTGGGGCGGGTCGCTAGTATATGTATGAGCTGTTAATGATGAGGCAAACCTGAAAGCGAGCCAGGCCTCCGCCGGCGGCGCTCTTCAGGATGAGTGCGACCCTGCCGTCGCCATCCTCGGCTAGAAGCAGGCGCGTGCTGCAGCGGTGCGCCCACGCATCCCCCATCGCGCCCACCACTGGGCCGCCCGACAAGCCCACGCGAGTGCTCATCTCGTTTGTCAGAATTACCTTGAAAAATTAATAACTAAAGCCTGACTCACAGAACATTTTAAAAGAGGTTAGAAAGGCGCTGTGGGCGGGGCCGGCGCGCCAAAACTATGAGCAAACGCTCATACTCCACGCAAAGACGCGATCGCGCTGTCTAACTCACACATAGCTATAAAAATGTACATCGGTATGCGTGCATGCGTATGATTCGTTTCCATTTGAAATCGCGTGATTGAGCGGCGCTATGATTGGCTAGATTTGAAATTACAAATATGTGCGTAAACTTCATCTTTATTGAAGTACAGATGTAGTGGAGGTGAAAGGTGGGGTGGAATCGGCGACACCGGATTTTATACGGACGGCGCATTATCGCCATTTGTGGCCTGACTAAAAAAAAAACCTGCTCAGGGGGCGCCACGTGTATATTTTTGTTTTTATGGCAACTATTTCCATTATAAAATTAGTGCCATTGTAATTCCGCAATATGGCGAGGTTTTTTATATTTCTGGTCGGAACTCTAAAGCCGCGGCCACAGACGCGGGAAAGAACGCCACCTGGCCTAATACGTATCAAAAATTATTAGTGGGATCTTACAAGAGTCAGTAAAGCTTGATATGTCGATTATAGGTCTGAAAAAGAAAAAAATAGGACGAAGTTTTTTTTTAAAACATTTATGTATCTTTAGAAGACTATGCTTAGTCTTACATACAATAAATATGTACTTACTGCTATTTGTTTCTCAAAAGCCAGCCTTCCCAACTCGGCTGTTAGTCGATACAGCAGCCCAGTTCGCTTATTTGCTGATATGCCTTCCTTAAAAGGAAAGGGCATTGAATCTATAACTATTAACTTTATCTGAAAGGAAAAAGTAACTTATTTAATTAATTTGAAGTTACGGTGGCCAAGGAGGAGTTTCGGTGGCCAAGTGGGTAGGCTGTTGACTTCCACTCAGAAGTTTGCGGGTTCAAGTTTCGGCACGTACTAATGTGTTGAAGATTTTCGAATTCATATATACGTATACGCGACGTTCTTACGGTGAAGAAAAACATGGTGAGGAAATCTGCAAAGCTGCGAAGAAGTTCAAAGGTTGTATGTGAAGTTGACCAACCCGCATTGTGGATGATTAAGGCCTATTCACCCTGATTTCAGGGTAGGCTTGAGCCCCTCGATGGGGACATATGTGAGCTGTTAACATACATAGATAACAATGAGAGGTGTTGGAAGAGTAAAGAAGAAAATAAATACTGAATTGAATTTCAATATAAAGGCTATAAAAATATAAATCTTTTTACACCTATTGGCCCCTTATTAATCACAAGAGAAGTTATAGAATCTTTTTAAATCTTACTTGAGAATGTTCTTCCACGAATTTAGGTAGGCGATGCAGAAATGCACAGAATTTTTCCAGTCCGATAGCATTCACGTGGTGCATTTTTTCCAAAGCCTCTTCTATTCTTATTGGAAACGGAATATCTAAAAGCTGCTGGCACCTGTCTAAGCTTGCTAGGAGTACTTCTGTAACATCAAAGAGTAATATTTGTCATTTGAGTATTAAAAAATATATAATAGTACTATAGTAGGTTATTAGGTATATGAATATTCACTTTGTATCGTTTCAATATGACTTTTGCTCTTCAGATCTGAAGACACAGTGCCGATATTTTGACCTTAAGAGCGTCGTTATTCCGTAGCAAAAGAAGCGAGTTTCGTAGTGCAAGTGTCCAGCCGCACTTGCTGGCTACTGTACTTGCAGCTTCAAAGGCGGAAAGGATTTACTTGTATAATTTATTACATAATATTAAACAATTATTGTACAAAGCACTACCACAGAAGTATATAATATAGATATGTGTTTTAAAAGAGAACATATTGAAGCAGAATTTTAGTTATTCTTAACCTTCACCTCCCCTTTTACTACCCAGAAACAAAGAACTTTTGGATAAAGGGCAAAGAAGAAAAAAAAAAATAGGTGGATTGACAATCTTATAAGTGTTATAGATAACGGAATGCAAGCAGGCAGTACCAATCATTGTGGACATCTTGGGATGGAAGCCTTTTGTCCAGCAGTATAAGTTTTAACAGATGAAATATGACAGCACATATAGTAGGTATTTCATGTTTACCTCTAAATCTATGAATAGTGAAATTGGTATTGGTGTCTATGTACAAGGCTTCTGCACTTAATCCCCCCAGCACTCTTGGTATTTGGATTGAAGCACACAACTGCAAACTGAAAAAAATATACTTTTCAAATGCTCAGGCGATGATTGTTTTACAATGTTTTTCCAAATCAATGCGATAGCTAGACTAGACGGCCATGTCTAAGGCTCTCGCCGCCCCTAGACACGTTTGTATTAGAGTCTTCTGCTCTCCGGCAAGTCTGGTGAAGCTTGATGATTAGTCACTACTTTTTCGGCACAAGCATAGGTTTATCAATAAAAAAAGAAAATACTTTTGGGATTTACATAAATATTTGTAGGCTTCCTATTGAAATGTGTTTTTTCTGATAACATTTCAGGATTCAAAGTTATTTGTCTATTCTATACTATATAATTTATAAAGAGGAAAGGTTTGTTTGTTTGTTTGCATCAAATAGGCTCCAAAACTACTGATCCGATTTCAAAATTCTTTGACTGTTGAAAAGCTACATGATCTCTGAGCAACATAGGCTATATTTTATTTACAAAAAAATTAGGGATCCTTACTAAAATTTCAATAATGTAACCTAAGGTGTAATAAAATACCTAAAATATTCCTTATAATTGCATAGGCTCCGAAAATACTGAACCGATTTTGATGAAACTTGGTGCGAAGATAGAATGTACCTTGGGGACAGACATAGGCTACTTTTTACTGCGGGAAAACTCTTTATTCCCACGGGAAAAAAGCAGGATGGGTGGAAAGTTTTGAAAACTTTGTACAGAGATAGAATAGACCCTGGGGATGTATAAAGTTTTTATAAAATATTGAATTAAAAATATATATATACCCGAGCGAAGCCGGGGCGGGCGGCTAGTACAATATAATTGGGTGAAGCCACAGGGTAAAAAGTAAAGAATAATATAGCTTATTAACAAACCATAATTGAGTCTTTCCTGTGCCGGGTAGACCTAGTATTTCAGTAAGAGAACCCAACGGCAACCCACCGCAACCCAGGACGCTGTCCAGACATTGACTGAATGATGGTACGGAAGGCAAACTATTCTCTCTCTGAAAACCATGCATATTGAAATTGTTAGTAAAAAGAGGTATGTACTATGTATAAGAACATTTGGTAGTTAAGATCAGGCCTAGCTGTACCCACGTATAGCTCCTTTGTTCAACTAACATAGAAACTGTGCAGTGTTCAGCTAGCATAAATTTTGACTGTACATAAAGAAAAGGCATATCTCAGGCTTGCCTTAGTTGTAACACGAGCTCTTTAAATACTGTTTTCAGGAAACTAACCTGCCAAATTTCAGTCGCGTTATAAATCTTAAAATCAACTGCCATTCGGAAACAGGTAAAGAACTTGCTTCTTACGGTATGCCACGACCACTTCAGCAATTTCTTCTGGTTTTCCCGAAACTAATTCACCAGCAGAATTATCAGGATACCTTGCAATTTCACCAGTTTATACCAATTTTATTTAACACAAACGCAAATGCTATCAGTTTTTGTTTGTTTGTTGCATTCATTCATCAAACTTCATCAAAGTTTTTGTTTTGTCTCCCTCCACTGCCCTCCAGTCAGTCCGGTAGGTATCCTCTTTGGTACTCAACTCAATCTAAAGACGAAAGAGATGCAGTTATGCATTAGAATGAGATACAAATACACCGCGCTCACTCTTGCGCATAGCTGCGTCCCTATCGTCTTTTGTCGCTGTCGCCAGTGAAATACCCACGAAAACCTGGCAGGCATGATGCCAAACAAA
This sequence comes from Teleiodes luculella, assembly GCA_948473455.1. Classification (NCBI taxonomy): domain Eukaryota; kingdom Metazoa; phylum Arthropoda; class Insecta; order Lepidoptera; family Gelechiidae; genus Teleiodes; species Teleiodes luculella. Next base: position 24,838,951 of record OX419582.1, on the reverse strand, counting down.
AAATCTGTTTAGTTTTTTTTTTAGTTTCCTAAACAAAAAATCTGATCCTTCCAGTGTTGCCATATATACGATGTTTACGGATCTTTATACGGATTTACAAACGGGACAGAGCATATTGCGATATATTATATTATTCATAGTAATTAAGGACGGATGTCAGAACAGAATGGCGTAGCGCTAGCGGGCGGCGGCGGCGGCGTAGGTAGACTCTAATGGAAAGAGTACAAGAGCGCAGCCACAGAATACCAAATAGTAGTCCCTGGCGCACGCAGCTCTTAAATGTAAAGAAGAAGAGAATCGTTAATAATCATAGTTTCTATCTGTGGGATCGGACTTCGGAACTATAATTTTAAATACCAAAATACCACACTTGCTACATAAAACAATTTTTAGGGAAATCGCCCTGTTTTGCCTTAAATAATAATTCAGACATATAAAAAAAAAATTATGACTATAAATGTGAATAATCAGAGTTTTTATTTTTATACGGAATTCATACGGAATTTCATTCAAAATGGTAAATACGGATTTAAAATGCGGATTTCACGCCCTCACCATATGGCAACACTGGATGCTTCCTTGTTGTGTGTTTGTTTGGAATTTAATTTGCAATTTGCATTGTGAGTGAAGGGAGTGGAGTGGACTTTACTGTGTTATTTGGTATTCTATGATTGTAGTTTGGTTTTGTTTTATTCCTTTATTATATTTTATTGTTGAACATGAACCAAATTAACATGCATGGCAATATGCCTGCGAATCAAGTAACGGGTGCTACTAATAACATGGGGATGCATATGTCCGCAAGCTCGGTTATGCAGCAGCAGTCGGGCGCAATGATGCAACAGCAGCCAGGAGGAATGATGCAGCAACAGCCCGGACAGATGATGCAGCAACAGCCCGGACAGATGATCCAGCAACAGCCAGGACAGATGATCCAGCAACAGCCCGGACAGATGATGCAGCAACAGCCAGGACAGATGATGCAGCAACAGCCAGGGGGAATAACTCAGCAGCCGTCCCCGCAGCAGATGCAGCCGGTATCCGGATCAGCAACTGGCCCAACCCCAAACGTGCCCCAACAACCTCCACCAGAAAAAATGGATAACATCTCCAAAGTGAAAACATTGATGGGATCCTTTAGGGAATGTATAGGAGTAAGTTAATTTTATAAATTTTTCTTGTGAAGAATTTTTTTAGGTTTACCTTCATTTCTTAATTATAAAATAATGCCCTCTTTTCTATTAAATTATGTATTATTGCTTAGATATGATGTGAAAAATATAAAAATTAGAAGTTTTTTCCATTAACTGTTTTATTTTTACTTACAGAACTCTCTAAAATCGGCTGCACAAGTCCTGCACCAGAATCATGCCACAGACTCAAATTCACAGTAAGTATACCTACAATACCTAGTCTTCTTTCAAGGTTCTCAACCAATCTCATTAACCTATTACCCTACATTTCAGTTTTGTTTTTTTATTCCTTTTTCATCATGATAAATTTAAAGACTTTTATTTGCAACTTTCACAATTTACATCATATTAATTTTTAGGCATAAGTTAAATAAGTGACATGCTAAAAGGTTTAAAACTCAGCAGCTGAAATAAACAGCCGCTGATATTCAGTTTTTCTAGATCAGCACTAAATTTACCATGTTAACACTGACAACTATAACCATGAACAACTAATTTTTAAAATGAGGAAAGAATTAAACCTTTATTTCATCTCGTTTCCCGTTGAAAACTCTCACGACTTGTTTGTCAGTGGCAATACAAAGTTATTGCCTAAAATTATGAGCATGACCAACCCCGTATGAACTCTGTTTTATTTTTATTTTTTCAGAAAAGGAGTGGTAGATGTAGTCCCAAAATATGATAAGAATTTAGAGGAGTTTTATTCTCTTTGTGATCAAATGGAACTACACTTGGTAAGTGTGCCTTGTCTGTTTTTTTTCTATCAGTTTTACATGTAAGCCAGTACTCTTATTTTTTGTTATCTCTTCTGTTGTTTTCCACCTCTCCAACTTTACGTCTTAATTATATTCACAATGAAGAAAATAACTTTTATAATGATTCTCATGATAAAACTACATGTAATTAATTGCACAAAATATGGAAACATACATACATATTAACATTTTGACCCATCCATGACAACAGTAATTTGCCCTATCTCTTAATGTTCCTATGTGACTACAGTCACTGAGAGATTAGTTATATTTCTTTTACTATTGTAAATAAATACATTAGTCATAACAAGATAGCTACAACATAAACATCCTAATCCATTAATTCTGGTTCACAAGATCAATATAAGTTTGTGATGTGATATTGCTATGTTATTATTGTCCTTTTGACTTCATAATCTGAAGTTGGCGTTCAAATTTTGATTTGTTTTAGCGTACGGCTGTGACGTGCATCCAGCAGGCGCAATCGGCAGCTCACTACCTTCCTCTGACGGTTATACCTTCGAGGTTAGATACAGTTGGTGCACAGGTAATTTCAATAGTAACTACCTTGATCTATTTATCCTCGCTAAATCTATGACTAGGAAGAATATTGTAGGTACTTATGTTGCGAGACTGTACAGTCAGAGCAAATTAAGATAATCTCTTTGACTTGGCACCGTCTCTATGTCCATTTAATTAGGAAGAGGTGAATTATGCAAAAACTAATACTATCACTTGTTGTCTCCCGAGATTAGATTTTTCTCGGGATATTGCATTATTATCCATAACTATTTTATGCAGTTGTTCGGAAGTCTTAGTTAAAAATCAGAGGTAGGTCGGGTTTTTCGGTCGCGCAATTTCTGCTACATTCGGTTTCATACAAAACTCCTGCATCGTTCACACGGCGACGCAAAATGAGTTTCGAATGTGAAACACAATTACAAGACCGAAAATCGCGACTCACGACTCAAGTCTAGCCTAACCTAACCTAACTACTAACTAGGCCTACTTAAGGATAGTATGTTACTAATTGAAAAAATGGTTTTACAAGAACTGTACATTTTTTTAGTAAGATTGCGAAATGGCAACACCTCTGTCCTGCTTATATAAGTGATTTTACAATATTCCTAGCATTTTCGCAGCAAAATAGATTAATCAAACCAAACATCATGTGTAATAAATAGACTGCCTAGCAAATGCTGAAATGACATGCTCGGTTTTTAATAACTTCCCTGATAGTCCGGGAGCCGAGGGCCTAAACACCTACCTCATCGAGTACCCCAACAGGCTATCTCTAGGTCGTTAACCGTCACTTAAACACTGAAAAAAAAAATAGTCTGCCAGAGCCGATCCTGCCGGGTCATCGAAATTTTTGACGTATTTTTTTCGTGGAACTTACCTCATAAAGTACCCGAATGAAAGTGGTGGCATCAGTTAACCATTGATTAATAATGTATAAAAAAATTGGTCTGCCACTGCGCAACCTGCCGGAAGTACTTGGCAGACGCCCTGAAATGTGCCCATCTGACACCCTTCACTTACCTCATCGAGTACCCCAATAGGCTATCTCTAGATCGTTAACCGTCACTTAAACACTGAAAAAAAAAATAGTCTGCCAGAGCCGATCCTGCCGGGTCATCGAAATTTTTGACGTATTTTTTTCGTGGAACTTACCTCATAAAGTACCCGAATGAAAGTGGTGGCATCAGTTAACCATTGATTAATAATGTATAAAAAAATTGGTCTGCCACTGCGCAACCTGCCGGAAGTACTTGGCAGACGCCCTGAAATGTGCCTATCCGACACCCTTTGACAAGTTTTGACCTGGCAGACCTTGTGATCCATTATCACAGGCATTTTGGTTATTTTTCGGCGTTGGTCCCATCGAGGTACTCGATGAGGTAGGTGAAGGGTGTCGGATGGGCAATAATGGGCATATTTCAGGGCGTCTGCCAAGTACTTCCGGCAGGTTGCGCAGTGGCAGACCAATTTTTTTATACATTATTAATCAATGGTTAACTGATGCCACCACTTTCATTCGGGTACTTTATGAGGTAAGTTCCACGAAAAAAATACGTCAAAAATTTCGATGACCCGGCAGGATCGGCTCTGGCAGACTATTTTTTTTTTCAGTGTTTAAGTGACGGTTAACGATCTAGAGATAGCCTATTGGGGTACTCGATGAGGTAAGTGAAGGGTGTCAGATGGGCACATTTCAGGGCGTCTGCCAAGTACTTCCGGCAGGTTGCGCAGTGGCAGACCAATTTTTTTATACATTATTAATCAATGGTCAACTGATGCCACCACTTTCATTCGGGTACTTTATGAGGTAAGTTCCACGAAAAAAATACGTCAAAAATTTCGATGACCCGGCAGGATCGGCTCTGGCAGACTATTTTTTTTTTCAGTGTTTAAGTGACGGTTAACGACCTAGAGATAGCCTATTGGGGTACTCGATGAGGTAGGTGTTTAGGCCCTCGGCTCCCGGACTATGAGGAAAAATTTCGTGTAAAGTCTGGTGACTTGTGACATGGCTTGTATAACGAGTAAATCCGTAAAAAAAGTAGCCTGGACCGACGGCTTCTGAAGCACGGAATCATCTTTCTTTTCGTACAATCAAGTGATTCAGCCTGCAGTGTCCTAGCCAAACTGGGGAAAGTCTCGCAAAGTGGTATTTGTTTGACGAGTGTCCTGGATTCGGCCGTGGAGTCCGTAAAGTACTCGTATTCCCACTATGGTTTGTTTCATATTAATCCGGACAAAAGATCATTGACGCCTGCATACAATGCGCACATTTTTTTTCAAAGGATCCTAAAAAACTATAGGAAATTATCGCAAAATACGTAATTTGGCATACCATAGTAGAAGGCGGGGTGAGGGTGTGACCTTGTCAGACATTTTGGCGTTACATTATTTTTAATAACTTTCAAGAAAAGAAAGAGGATAACGAACTTTTGTCCGGATTTATATGAAACAGACCATACTCGTATAAACATTTGTTCCCAAGAGGCGACTCGTATTCTTTTCAGTGAGTGAGTTTTTGCTTTGTCTCTCATATAAGCCTGCTCCGTAGAGCTTGCGTTATAAATAAGCATTCTAACGCAAGCTCATCATCATCATTTCAGCCAGCAGACGTCCACTGCTGGACAAAGGCCTCCCCCAAAGATCTCCACAACGATCGGTCCCGCGCTGCCCGCATCCAGCGGCAACAAGCTGAAGCAAGCTCTACTGGGTACTTATACTGTCGCTAGTTTTGCGCGAGTATTAATGTAGCGACAAACTATGTGGAACTTCCGCGGCGGAATTTCGGCGGCTGATTTTCCGTTCCGACGTATTCGGCTGAGATGACACATCATTTACGGCGGATAGTGTGTAGTTTCCTATACAAAATGCATAGAATGCGTTGTTGCCGAATTTCCGCCAGACCGAAATTCCGCTGTACGCCAAAATGCGACGGAATTTCGACCAGTGTGTCATAGGTAACTAAAAAAGCATTGTGAGCGTAACCGGGAGATATTTCCGTCGCGTACATTCCGCATAGTGTGTTGCTACACTTAAACCTCCGTGGCCGGGAGGCGAGCGTTTTACCATTCGGCCACGGAGGCTGTTCAATATGTGTGACTGGGGGCTCGTGTGCAGGAGACGGCGCTGTCGTACCCGTCGTTCCTGTCGACGGTGCGTCTGCAGATATCGTACGCCAAGGACATCCACGACACTCTCGTGGCCGCCGCGCAGAACATCGCGCCCGCCGAATGACGCCCACTCAAGCATACAGCTAACATAAACAAACCACGTGATTGGCGGAACGCCCGCACGTCAGCAGTTAAGGGGCGGAGGAATTATTGTGCGTAAGAGGCGGGGGGGCGCGGGGCAGGGTGCGCTGTCAGTGCGCTTGAAGACTCTGTGCCGTTCTCCGCCCCCCTTACCCCTTACCCTGCGGCCGTTCCGCCGTTTGTGTGGTTTGTCTACAATATGTAAGCCCTCCCTTGCGTCGCATACACTCAGGGCTCAGGTTCGTGACTTTACTAAATGACCTATTCACGGACTATATCACGCCAGTTTGTTCTATCTTCAGCGGCGTGGGTGGAATATGTACGTACTGTGTAAAAAATTTGTACGCTTCTCCGTATACTGAAACGCTATTCTTCCCCCTCGCTGCACCCTGCCTAAGCAACGCAGCTGTCTCTTTCACACACACGCTTCAACCTCGTGGTAATCTAATCATTATGGCGCTGGTTTTCAAAACGCATTAGTTGTATGACGCGTCCGGGAGGGTAGATTTCATATTTTTCTTTTTTGTTTTTTACATTATCCATAACTTAACATTATTCGATATAAGAATTAAAAAGTTTGTTAGTTAATGTTGTTTAAAAAACTTTAGTTTTAATGATTTTATCTATATTTCTTGCAAATAAGTTGTTAAGTTATAGTTAGCTACTTGTCGTTATTACTTGTTATTTAGTAATATCAATCATACTTATTGTAGTGAATGAAAGGTTTTCAACATGACATTTTAGGTCCTCTAAACTGTATCGAAGCGCCATAGAATAATAATTGAATTGAATTATCTAAGTCTAGACTTTTTTCTTAAATGTTTCCTTGAAAATCTCTCAGTATTCGAATTGGGATACGGGCTGAATTCAAAGTACAGTACAAAGTATAAGAAAAGCCGATTACATAAAAAAAATCGTCTTGTTTTCCAAATTATCTAGCTTATACATATAAGTTACCACCAAAGGGCTTGAGCCAGCCTTAAATTAGGGTGAACAGTGCTAAGCCCGGTCTAGCGCAGCGGTGAGATTTACAAATACAACCGTACAGTAGAAATTGCTACCTTTGACTGTGGCGCGTATCCCTTTAAATATTATATTATTATTTTATTTTTATTATAAGCGTTTCCGTCATTCACTGGCCACCTGCCTTCACGTCAACCATCCGCCTAGTTTAGAACGAGTGTAAATAAACATGCACTTATAAATATTGTATTATAGATAGATGTACTCAAGGGCGTTTAATAATGCACATCGGACGTTCGAAAAGGTAATTAGTTTCTGCATCATAACTAATCATCTCTCTCGCACCAACATTAAAACGTCGCGTGACGTCGCGTAATAATGTATTGGACAAACTTAATGTTGCCAACACACGTTCTGTTTGTTCTGCTAATCTGTCGGGCCGAGAATCTGGCCAGTTGCTACGGCGGGACTAGCAGAGACGATGTTTTAGAAATCCGAAAATTTTATTACTTCTGATGTGCACTACTTACTGCCAGGTACAGTAGGTACTAATAATGTAGATAATGGTGCTCATCCTGATAATAGCCCTCTATTACTTAATTTAAGAGTTACCAAACGTCAATTTCGAACTTTATTGATGTAAAGACAGCCTAGCTCTTATTTTAGAATCATCTTTTTATCTGCTTTCTTTCGGTACGTCGATAAATGCTTATAGTTCAAGCTGACTTAAATTTTGGTTTAGAGGGTGAATTGGTGAATCAGGGCCATAAATGATTTATACTCGTAGTTATTTAGAAGTTAATTTAAGTAGGGAAAGATACATATATCTTATACATGAGAGTTGATGAACTCTCATCGCCTGCCATTTGTATAATCTTTAAGTAAATAATAAGTATTACTTTATTATCATCATCTATCATTCATTATTAATGAAGCTTTTTTGTCATGCATGTTATTTTCTACACAACTTCTTTTTTCTTCTTATAAGGGTAGTTATTTTGTTGTTTATCAAGTTTAAGTGTATAAGTTTAAATATAATTGATTAAGTGATAGATTATAGTTATATGTGCAAAGTATGCTTGCCTCTTTTGAACTTGATAACATCTTTTTCTTCGTGATTTTTCTCTTTTAAGCTACAGCGAATTAATAATGTAAAGCTGCGAAATTATTTCTTTGTGTGAATAGTTGGACTCATTCGAAGGTCCTATGTTTTATTTTGCGTCTTTTCGTGTGGGTTTAGGGTCATTGACCGATCTCATCAGCCCCTGTTGTGTAATTATTGTGCCACCTCACGGCGCTAACTACATTTTTAATAATTATTAAGTAAAACTAACAACAAAACTTGGTATACTTACTGTTTTTGCATCTAGGGTTGTTGTTGTAAGAAAGCGTATAATGTACACTAACTATAACTGAAAATACTATAACCTAAAGTTAGGAATATGATAAACGTAAGTGATATTATCAGGACAATAAAGCTTAGCGATTACATTAAAGCCATTAAGAAAAGTGTCAATTAATATTGGATAGATTTTTTATAGCTTTATGTATGTATAGACTCAACTTTTAGTAATAACTTGTGCATATTTCGTGTTTTCTTTCAAATACAACAATTTTAAATATTATGAAATTTTATTGATTATATACGAGTATTTACACTTGAGATCAAAAATAATAATAAGACTAAACAATTAATTTTTTAAAATAACGAAGCTATTATTTTGTCATGTTGTTCAATTGACATATGTTACATGAAACAGTTTTGAAGGACCGGCCTCGTGTTATTTCTGGCATGTCTTTACTTATATTACAATCTATTACAATTTGATCTTGAAAATTACATCATTAACATTCCCATTGAGATTAAAACATGTTTGTTATAAAATTAAGCCTTATTATATTAACCATAAATTTAAATACATGCTGCGTTTTCAAATATTGTCACATAAAATTAATAATATCAAATAAATAAATCAAATATTAGTTTTATCTGAATATAGAAGACTTAAAAGCATATATCTTACTTATACTATCTTATCATAAGCGACCACCTCAATTGCATTGGCTGTAAATTCGAATATTTTAATTACAATAATAGCTAAATGCAAATACGAGTAACGTCTCTTTGTTCCCGACAGGTGACCGCTTCAAATGTGTAACCAGTTTATTCGTGTGATCACTTACATGCCATAATATTATTTTATAAACGTACATCACTATCAGTCTTAATAAGTTATACATATTTTTAGGAACATTACTTTTCATTAATTCTTGCTGTAAGTCGGCACTGCCGTCAGAAATAGAACATGCATCTGAAACAAAGAAAGTATATTTATCAGTAATCTAATAAAATCAGAAGCGTTACGTTATCTCTCGATGTTCCAATCGCGATAATACTTATGATCATCGTACTCTTTATAAAATTCAAAATTGATAATCAGAGACGGAGCCCCTCAGGTCAGGCGTCGTCTCCTTCACGATGTTTTTTAGTATAAACGCGCTAGGCCTAGGTACGAGGCTTCCTCGATCCGCCCATAGTCGCGTTGGTTACTTTGGGCTAGAGTCTTCCGCTCCCCCGCAAGTCCGGTGAAGCTTGATCGTACTTTTTCGAATCAAGCATGGGTCAATAAAAAAATATATCGAACTCTAAAACGTCTAATGTTATTTATGATCATAGTGACGGTCAAAGTTTGCAGTCATGCATTTCAAAATATTTGCAGAGAACTGATAAAGACTTAAAAGTACATATGTTGCGTATCGTACCGTAGCCAACACATCCGCCTGGACATAGGCCGGGAGATGCTGACAGAAATTTTTAGGTCATTTGTTACAGTATGGCGGTTTTACAGGGGTCTTAGTACGTAATGACGAAGAGATTAATGATGGTCATAGCGCTGGTACTGGCGGCCCAATCACGTGGGCGTTATGGGAACTTGTCGGATAATTTACGGAAGTCAGATGATTTGTTACACAAAAATTTTAGTATTTTCCGATAGCCCGTAAAAAATAACTAGACGGTAGTGTCATGCCATACTTTTCCGGTGCGGCTTACAGGCCGCCATACCGACGCGAATGCGTTAATAAAAAATTAAAAATTCAACCATTTGTTACAGGCTAATTTTTGCACAGTTGATCATCGTCGTGCAGCCATTTACGAAAATCACCATGCCATACTTTTCGGACGGTTCCAAATGGTCGCCATACCGCCGAAAATCTGCATATTTTTTTTACTTCGCCTTACGATTTGTACCACCTTCAAATTTTTTTTCAGCAGCTCCTGAATGATGATAAATAGAAGTGTGATAATGCCATACCTGTGGGAGGCGGCGAATGAGTATAATTTTGTTTTTAAATGTAAGATTTTGTTCGTATTTTGAACGATTTGTAACAGTGTGTTGCCCCTTTTTCCCTCTATTAGAAGTATGGCAAATATAATAATGGTCACATTACATCATATATTTTCCAAAAATCCAAATGCCATACTCGTACAAATCGTCAAATTTGATTGTAACCATGGGGCGGACGACTGTGTGACTGAAGCCAAGACGCAAAAAATAAATTTAAAAAATTGACGATTTGTACGAGTAATGGCATTTGGATTTTTGGAAAATATATGATGTAATGTGACCATTATTATATTTGCCATACTTCTAATAGAGGGAAAAAGGGGCAACACACTGTTACAAATCGTTCAAAATACGAACAAAATCTTACATTTAAAAACAAAATTATACTCATTCGCCGCCTCCCACAGGTATGGCATTATCACACTTCTATTTATCATCATTCAGGAGCTGTTGAAAAAAAATTTGAAGGTGGTACAAATCGTAAGGCGAAATAAAAAAAATATGCAGATTTTCGGCGGTATGGCGACCATTTGGAACCGTCCGAAAAGTATGGCATGGTGATTTTCGTAAATGGCTGCACGACGATGATCAACTGTGCAAAAATTAGCCTGTAACAAATGGTTGAATTTTTATTTTTTTATTTACGCATTTGCGTCGGTTTGGCGGCCAGTAAGCCGCACCGGAAAAGTATGGCATGACACTACCGTCTAGTTATTTTTTACGGGCTATCGGAAAATACTAAAATTTTTGTGTAACAAATCATCTGACTTCCGTAAATTATCCGACAAGTTCCCATAACGCCCACGTGATTGGGCCGCCAGTACCAGCGCTATGACCATCATTAACCTTTTCGTCATTACGTACTAAGACCCCTGTAAAACCGCCATACTGTAACAAATGACCTAAAAATTTCTGTCAGCATCTCCCGGCCTAACACTTTATTCTTTCTTACTTACTCGTACGCACACCCACACCCAGAAAACAAAACACAACACACACCTGATCAACTCAATTTTTTGTCTTGGTAAATGTGCTAATAGACATTGAGACCGCCTTTCCGTCATCCCGTAGCAACAATTGTTTGATTATTATATTTGCGTTCTGTAACGCGTATTGTTGTTAGCTAAGTACATGTAATTCCTTTTTTTACATAAACGCAGGGTAGTCCCTGCTGCTGTTATAAGGCCGCCTATTTGTATACTTTTACGGTTGTTGTGAACTATTTCTTGTCAATAAATTCAAATTCAAATATACTTTACTGGTATTCCGCCCCGCGGCTCCGCCCGCGTTTACAGTTTTTCCCGTAGGAATGAGGGATTTTCCCGCGGTAAAAGGTAGCCTGTAATGTTTCATTAAAATCCATTCGGTACGTTTTGCGTGAAAGATTAACAAACATCCATCCATCCTCACAAACATTTGCGTTTATAATATCAGTGGGATTGCACGTAAAACACACATATACAATAAACACCAAGTATTTAAAAAGAATTCTTACAGGAAACCATTCATCCCTAACGTGTAATAAAGTCTATTCAATTCTAGAAGAAGAAGAAGATTCTATTTATAAGGCCTTATTTGTATCGTGTTTCCAGTCGCATGTGTTGGCTTGTACTTATGTGGAGCTTGACAACTAGCCGCGGGGGGCTCGATAGCGCGCGAAAGGCGAAAGGACATCAATTCCTGCTTATCGCCCAGTCCTCGCTCCTCAACTTTGTTTGTTGCTGGACGACCCCTGATAAACTTGTTGTGATATAAATATTATACTAGCCGACTGGACGCGTTGTGGAATAATACGGGCCCCCGCGACTATCGGTCGACGATACCCCGCGATTTACGACAAAAACAACTTTTAAGACAAGCCTGAAAAACAGAGAATGAGTGAAGAGAGATTGACTAAACAGATTTATAAAGCGAGAGTGGAAGGAAGCGTTGGAAGGGGAAGACCAAGACGAGTGTTCCAAAATGAAATCAGGAACGTTCTAACTGCTAACAAAAGGTCGGGTCAAGAGTAAACCGATGAGCATGCATTAGTAGATTAATGAATGTGGATGAAGCGAAAGAAGTGTGTTTGGATCGTAGCAAGTGGAAGGAAGTGGTCTCTGCCTACCCCACCGGGAAAGAGGCGTGACTTTATGTAAGTATGAAAAACAGATGCTCTCTGCTATTTATACACCGTGAAATTTAACTGGTTGTTTATGCGCAAGCGCAACATAGCGGTGGTACTCATGAAACAACAACTTTCCCGAAGAAACATAGGTTGAAATCAATACATATAATATTCAACTTTTCATTTAAACTTCAGTCACGTGACCGGCCGGTTTTTATGACGAATTGAATTTTAATTTTGATATTTCACTCTATGTTCATTAGGGATAGTTGTTCAGTTTCATGTGTACTACCCATATGTTGCGGATAAACAACTAATTAAATTTTACGGTGTAAGGGTTTATGTAAGTTTCCCAATAATCTTGTTCCGGAAACAAAAAAAATAGCTTCTCCATACAAACTGTCCGATTAAAATGACTTTTTTGTATGGAGGTGTCGAAACTTCTTTTCATTTCTTAGAAAAAGGAGAGATCCTTAAAACCGCTGACTAAACATGTCGTCTCAGTTGCTAAGTCAGAACTTACACCTTGTATATTTAACAGCGATTTACCAATAAATGCTGTTGAACTATTTGCGGTGTTCAGTAACAGTGTAAAGTAGAAAACTGTTTTTTAAATTTTTAAGGAGACTTTATTTTTCTATTTCTTGGTAGGGATTTTTTAAATCAAAGGGTAATAAATATTTAAATATTCACACAATTCCTAAACTATTTCAGGAGTTTAGTTTTTGATACCAGTTTTAGGTAATAGGCATCTTGGTGCATCTAAAAGGAAGTGAAAAAATATGTCAATGACCTAGTTTCTTTTTATTTTGAAATAAAAAATTCATCCACATTTTTGCACATCTCTCATTTAAAATAGTTTTTTATTATTGTGATGGGAGTTTTTGGTAAACTATTTAGTATCATTTTATAGCCTAGATTTGTAGCTATCGAAAGTCGTAACAATCAATTTTCATGCTTGTACGACATATACATCAATAGCTGTATCTAAATTAATGAACTCATCCGAACTTAGCAAACAGGAAAAGAAAATGGCCGCCATTTCATAGTCGGGAGTAAAACTTTTTATAATGTTGGATAAAGATCGAATTTCATAGCCTTAAAGGGTAACCGGACACACTGTATTTATACTTATGTAGTCTTTCGGCTGAAATGATGATGATGATGATGATTATATACCGACACCGATAGCCGGACACACTGTTTATTGTATTTTTCATTACTTTACAGACATATTAATTGTAAACAGCAAATATAACCCACAAGCATTCACATAGTGGCCTCAATCAAGTAAAATGTACCATAATATAGGCGTAAGTCAAATAATATTATAGTTCCAAAGAAGCTATATATATAAATACTATAACTGTTAAGATTTAAAACGGGAGATTTACCACAACCGTGAAAGTTTTAAAAAGTAAGCTGTACCATATTGTAAATTCATCTGGTTGAGTATAGTACGGTCATTTCCTTTTCTATACTGATGAATTAATTACTTTTAGTACGTATATATCTCTGCTTACTCCATGAAGTGTAAACATGGCAATATATGTAAATTAAAAGTTTATCTCATCCTTTTCCTTTCAACGTAAATATTTATTGTGTTCTTAAAATAAATATAAGTAAGACAATATGATTTCTTGAATGAGTGTAATGTACTTATATCATATTGTTATTATTGTACTGAATAATAAACTATCATGATTATAATTATTATAAATGTGTTTTGCCGGTTGACAGGACTCAAGTAACATTTTAATGATACGCATAAATATGTTATTCATTATGCCTACAATGCATGCAACCTAACAAACAACTACATACGTATTTAAGATATTGAATGATTGGCTAGGCTGGACATTCCGTTAAGTAATTAGACCTAAAGTGCCTGAAGGAAAAGAACCCTTTAGTCGAAATACTCGTATTTTTATCATTTCGCGCAACTTACTATTTGAACCGTATCATATGCTATGATAACTATGCTTTGCGCGGATCGGTCACTAATGTTTACATCTACCTGTTTTAAAAACCTTATACAAAGTACAAAAAAATATAAATAAACAGTAATTCATAAAATCGCATAACTTGTTTGATTTAATTCCAAGGCACACTTTTCTTTTCTTTTTTTAGTTTTTTCTGCCTAGCCATTGCCGATTGTGCACTATTTTTACTAAGTAAAGTATTGAGGTTCCTTGCGAATTGTTTAAAATTATAATAACATTTATAGATAATGCAATTCTTTGCGACAAGTTAAAATAACCAATTTAGCGTTTGGTATTCTGGTACAGAGAAACTAGAGATAAATTTAGAAGCGTAACTACCATAATTTCACATATATGTACTATTAAACAAATAAATCGAGAAAGTAATGTTGCAAATTACTACAAACATTCCGTGTGCTTAATAGTCCTCTGTTGGGCTGAAGCCTCTTAAAATACCGGTGTTGTTATAAATGTTATAATCCCCACACTGCAGGTTTGGGTTGTTTCGGTTTGGGGATTGTAGTTGTTGGTTACACTGGTAAACGGTCAGAACCTGCCCTGACCTCAGAAATGCCCTATTATGTATCATGTCACCTAGGTATGCTAGGAAGATTTTGGGAATTCTGAACCAGACAACAAGCTAATGTGATTTTTTTTTCTTTATATTAGCTATTTCATACTATTTTAACGTTATCCGTTTTATCGACAAATCTTAAGGCGACTACAGGAGCTAAGTGGCGCCCCCACATTTAAAAAAATAATAACTCGTAAAATAATCAAAATTTAAAAAATCTAAAACGGCGAAGATCTAGGCGATGTTTTGTAGGATATATTGAAGCCATTAACTTTATTTATTTTAACTCGCTAGTACTTATTGATGGAAACATTGCGAAAAGTGGCCGTTTTCCGCAATCTTTCCATCAATAACTACTAGCGAGATATAATAAATAAAGTTAATGGCTTCAATATATCCTACAGAACACCGTTAAGATCTTCGCCGTTTTAGATTTTTGAAATTTTGATTATTTTTCGAGTTATTATTTTTTAAAATGTGGGGGCGCCACTTAGCACCTGTAGGCCCCTTAACTTATAAAAGAAACCTGATCCAGGGGCGTCACATATTATTTTCTGGTCTTCGTTGCTTATAAAATTAGTTCCGTTGAAATTCCGCAACATGGCGAGGGATTTTTTTTGTTACCTTATCCGAAAGCTTGTTGCGCGGCGTATGTTATGTGCAGGTACCCATCCTCGGCTCGGAACTGCTGGTACGCCTGCGCCATCGTCGTATTGTGCGTCACCATCACTTTGTCGTTCACCAATAAGTACAGCGCCTGCGAAATACATTACATTTTGAAACATCAAGTCGCCTCGTACACTGCTAGTTGGTTGCCAAGGGACGACACTAAAGCGTCGGGTGGCCTCGGTCACATTTAGCGAATAGTCGCAGTGATTGCATTCGCTGTGATTAAAAATTAACACGGTCAGTATGGAATTCGCAGCGACAGCGGATGATAGCTTTTTGCCATTTATCATATATCGCAAATTGTAAATACATTAGTAAGAGACAGTCACTGGCTAACAGTGTTATCATAAGTACAATAAACAGCGCAGGTATTCAATACGCGATAGTTAAGTATGACGTAGCCGTGCTTACTGACCTGTGTTTCTCGGAGTTTCATCTTCTTGCGTATGACGAAGAGAAATTGCGACATGGTGAGCTCTTGAGGTACCAGGAACTTGTTGCGGCCCAACAACGGCACTTCGCGGTCCCGCACATAGCGCTCTAAGTACAACTGTAAAACAGGAACTATCAGTAGCCGAAGCAATTAAAGCAAATAAAATATTATATGTTACGGCTAAAGATAGATGTGAACATAAACTTAAGATGCTAATCAAGAAAACATTATCTATCATTTTTTCATTTGATTATTCATATTAAGCCGAAAGGCGGCGGCTTAACTTAAGTTTAGCCGGCTAAAGATAGAAGAAACTAACATTAGCCGCTCCTCAAAGATAAACCTAAGTTTAGCCGGCTAATCTTAAGTTTATGTTCACACCTGTCTTTAGCTGTAATATATATATAACATAATATATATTTCCACACTACAAGAAAACATTTTTACAATCACTAAGGTATTTTAAATTACATTATTGTAGAGGGCTTTTAGTTTCGTTAAATCCCGTAATATAGGACATCAGGCCTTCCCTCGCAATAGTAAATGAAGTAGTTTTAAATATGAAAGTAAGTAGTAAAGAAAAAATATTTATATTTCAAAGATTAAGAGTGAGAATAGGAGAATTTATTTCCGGTATAAATAAATCACTCCCTTTCCGACACAAAAAGAGGGGTGACCCTTGTAAAGTCTAATATTTTTTGTTAAGTCTGATATTTCGATTCGTTAGTTTTTTTTTCGATCGGTATAATACAGTCACTGTAAAAGTACCTACAAACTTATAAGTTTAACCTCGGTCGGTCGGGACGTGGTATTGGTATTGTAGATGGCACTATAGGTACCTTATTATATAAATGTATCTACGTTACATACCGGCACTTTATCCGGAAATCTAAGTCTTATTGCTTCAAGTTCTTGCGAGGACCCTGCGATGTCTGAAACAATTTCATAGTCTTAGACTAGTGTAACTAGTATTATATTATCTGTGGTCTTAGTAAGTACCTACAACAGACTTCGATACAAAGGGCCTCAAATCCGCACTTCGTCCAAAACTTTTCTTATTGACTTTTCTTATTGACTCGATGAAGTTTTAATTAATTTTATTAACATTGACGCATATAGTACCGCTTATTAATGCTATATAATGTAATTAATTTCCTTTTACTATCTCAGGGACTATTTCTATGTATTTTATCATGGTCCAAGAAAACAAGGTCTAACTCTCCGACCACGTGACTGACACAAGCCTACGTCATTTTGCGCTGTTCATCCTTGTCTATTACACGCATTCGACAAGGATGAATAGGCAAAATGACGTAGAAATGACGTAGGCTTGTGTCAGTCAAGTGGTCTTCTTGTTAGATCTTGTTTTCTTGGAGCATGTATTTTGTTATATGGCTCACCGTCTTGATAGCCAAACATCTCTTCGGACGCATACGTGATGTAGAGAAACCCGTCAGCGTCTGCGTGATGTTCGTACGCCTGCGCCATGGTAAGCGTCATGCTCAGCATAGATCTATTATTTATAATTAAGTACAGCGACTGAAAAAAAGAGTAAAAATAACTTTTACTGCTTCATGTAAGAGTGCAAGCGATTACCAGGATTATTTGCAGCCAAGGGCCCACACATTCCAAACAGTGCTAAAGCAAATTAGACAATCGAAGCGGCAAAAATACCTTTGCAAAGTTGTTTTTTTTGCCGCTTGGCCACAAAAGGAGTAGGTTAGGTTCAAGCGTAAATAAATTTGTAAATGTTTGCACTCTTACTTGAGACAGGTCATAAGCAAATTATATTGTCTGCTTACTGTTCACCTACCTATATCTTGCAACAACAAACAGTGCTTGTTTTGTTGTTGCATCGCTAAATTGTGACTAAGACAAGACGATTGCATCCTTTTTTTTTTTTTTTTTTTTTTTTTTTTGAATTGACCTATGCTTGTGTCGAAAAGGTACGACAAATCAAGCTTCACCGGACTTGACGACGATTGCATCCCATCATCCGGATATAGCATCTCCAACGGTTCGATCCTCGTCAGACGACTGTTTTTGATTTTCGAATTCTTAAGTTCTCAAAAATATAGAAAAGGATACCTGTTTACACCGGTGAAGAATTGAGCTGACAACACAGTAAAACATGTCGTCAAGGCAAGATTGCTGCTAGCAATAGCAATTATTTTAAAAGTAACGATATCTGTTATGAACTCACATGATTCAGGGATATGTTACTAATAGGGTGAACCTATGATAAACTAGAGCAAATTGAATCAATTGATATCATTATCAAACGTCAGTTAGCCGCTTCTTACTTGATTGGGCCTGATTTTGATGCGGTTGCGTATTATCACCAGGAACTGTGACATAGTGATATCTTCGGGCACTAGAAATTTAATTTTGTCTAAGATTGGCAAATTGCTTTCACGGTGATATTTCTCTACGATTATCTGAAACAAAAGTTGAATACTTAAACGATTACAAATATATATTTTTTGCAATTTTACGATAAAAGTGAAGCTACATAAGAAATTGTCAAACATTGACCATTCCCTCTCCTTACCTCCGGAAATACTAAACCAAAAAATACTGATCATTGTTCTTCACTACATATAAAACAAAGTCGCTTCCCGTTTTTTTTTCGCTGATTTTCATAACCTTAAAACTATTTATCGTGAAATTATAAAAAAATTGAGGTGTACGGTACTTTTTTATTCAATAGTCTTATTTATGAACTGAAATTTGGCCTTCATATTTCAAATTCAATATTTAATGTTATACGTCCGTCTTTGGTTCACGGATTACATACATACGTGTAAAAAAATTCAACTCAACCGGTCCAGTACTTTCGGAGGAAATGCTGACAGACGAACGGACGGACAGACCACCGAGTGATCCTATAACGGTTCCGTTTTTCGTTTATGAGGTACGGAACTCTAAAAAACAAGTAGGTAGGTATAAAACGAAGCCTTACCGGAACTTTATTGGGAAATTTGTGTCTGATTGCCATTGCTTCCTCCTTTCTGCTTACTGCAAGTACAATAGACAATTTAAAATAGACACATTAATATAAAAGTTTAAAAACAATATTCAAAATACGATGTTTATTAAATTAACTCCATGTTTGAAATGCTAGGCCATTTTGTTTACTACAGTTTTCAAACAATACATTTGTAAACTGTTGACGATCATATTCGCAGGTCAGTAAAGTAAACACATAGCATAACATTTTTTACGGGTTGGCTGGAAGAGAACTCTATTTAGAGATAAGCTCGCCCTTACTTCCGCTTAAATGAATTGTATAATTTTGCTTTTGTGCACAATAAAGAATCTAATTTATAAAGTTGATAATCCTTTCACTATGTTCCGAGGCACGTATTTCGTAATCACATTATTACTTTACTAGCTTTCTCCCCCGCGGCTCCACCCGCTCTAAGTTTTTCGCGTTGGAATTTGGGAATTTTCCCGCGGTAAAAGGTAGCCTATGTTACTCCCCAAGGTCTATTCTATCTTTATACTAAGTTTCATTAAAATCGGTTCAGTAGTTTCGGTGCCTATTCAATGCAAACAAACAAACAATAAAATATTTGCTTACATAATATTAGTATAGATACAAACAAATAGGGTTCCTAATTAGAAATGTTTGTGTTATTATCTAAACTATATGATGTGAGATATGAAAAATATGACAGAGCTGGTGAAGTGGCTAGGCACGTAATGCTGTTCATCCAAGAGGTGCAGGTTCGATCGCCGCCACGTAACAAAACAAGTTTCCGATTTGTGAACGCTCTTAGGTAAAGCAAAAATTCCATACGCGTGACTTGGCGTTATTAAAAAAAAGCTCTCCTACCCACTATCAGTCATGTAATACTTATATCTTATTGGTAGCAGTTATACGATATAATCTAGTAGCTATGTTCCATCTAAAAGGCCTGTGTTGTAGTAAGTATCTACGTCAGTGAGTTGTATCGACGACGACGCTGCTGATTGTAACAAACACCGTATTAATGTCACAGAACCTACTAGTTTAAATTACCTACAATAAATGAGCTTCTTTTTATGACCTACCTACATAAAACAATGGAAACTTTCTTCTTTGCCCAATACGGTCTACATTCGTGTTCAAGCACAATAAGTATATTTGCGTTTGAGGCATATTTTTATCACTGACTTGAAAAGTAAAGTCATTAGAATTTTTCATGCCCTACCCCAACTTGAACTTTATTCAAACGCTGCACATCGTTTTGTTATTAACATATCGGTAACATACGAGCAAATGACAAGGAGGGAAACAAAAAACGAAAATTCTCAGTTACAATATAACATTAACGTGGAAGTATTATAAATTAAAGATTATAAAATACTTTTAAATTTATCAGAGCTACTTACATGAGACTAATAATGGCTATTTTATTATATCTTACTATAAAATGTAGGTAATCGCACTTTTATTTACAGGATAAGCTCAGAAATGTTTTGTTCACATAACACTTATTTATTGAGTTTATGTAAGTAATATATTTTTACTACCTTCATGTTGATAAATAGAAATTTCTATTGTAAAGAATTTGTCAATACTACTACAACCGAACCAGTCCACTGCTGGACTAAGCTAGGACACTCGCTTGAAAGGCAGGCGTTTCCTCTCTAGACTCGGCAGGCGGGTTAGGGATCGCAGTTGTTGTTGATTGGTTAGACTGGTGAAGGTTTTTGGATAGGTATTATTCCTATAGTCGCCAGGCGATACCCACAAAAAGAGTGGCTTGGATCAATTATAAGCCGGGAACCACACGGCAGAACCCCAGCCGAAAGAATTATTAAAAGCTTAGGAACTAATTTTCGTTCTTACCAATCTAAACCAACTCCCTAAACTTTTTCAGATTTAGTACCTAATACAGGTAGAAAAGTACGAGTACTCACAGAATGTCTTTTTGGCCTTAAAGCACTTCTTTATGTTGTGATTAAGGTCTCGTTTTATGCCGTTAATTTCCATAACACAGTAACTAACTTCTCGCTGGGCAGATCGCAACTCGACTGACTAGTAAACAGAAGCTGCGACCTTATCGTGTTGTCTTAAGCCTCGGTCACACACAGCGAATAGTCGCTGCGAGTGGGCATTCGCGGCGAGTAAAATTGAACAATTCTCTCAATTCCAATCGCAGCGATTTCAACTCGCGGCGAATGAATCTAGTCGCAGCGAATAACCTGTCGCACACAGCGATTACTCGCTGCGAATTGGCATTCGCGGCGACTAATCGCTGTGTGTGAAAAAGGCTTTACCCGGCCATAATTCTACTCGCGTAAACAACTAAGTACTATCAAATCAATCGCTTTATTTTACTTTCCTTCCACGTATATCACAGAATAAATAATAGTACTAGGTAATATGCAATAGAGTTAATTAACTAACCGTTGACCCACCATGCATACATGAGTGAGTCTTAATCTGAAGATACAGGGTTCGACTCCCTTGGTCTTGGGAACTAGTAAATAAATACTCTGATATTCTCTGAAATTTGGTGTCATTGCATCTTTTTCGAAAAGTAAAGTATTCTATGCCTAATGTGTATTTCCGTGCTTCGCAAGGCACGTATCGTCCCGTCACGATCTTAGGATGTATTTTGTTATGTAGTCGTTAACTGAGACACATGAAGTCACATCGAAAGCCTTGCCTTAGCACTGTCTGAACCGTTATTTTATTCTGATACCAGGGTGACTAGGATTAATCGCCGCCGCTGCGATCATAAAATCAACGATAAGAAAAACATTACTAAGTTAACGGGTTGTTCAGTTCCAACACAGAATAAATATATGGTTCCAATACCTAAGCTTTCAATATTCCCCCACCCCATTGATGATGGGTATGCATTTCTGGACTTTTTTTCAATAAGCCCCAGGGTGTTGGCTATCTGAATATTTTACTTATCGTAAGTATTCTTAATTTACATTACAATACAATACAAAAACGGTCGCAGTTTTTTCTATTATTGTGTGTGTGTGAGGCCGTTAGAGAAAAAATGTGACCTTTAAAATTTTTCCGGCAGCAAAACAAAGTTAGGATTAGGAGAAGCAGGTAGGGGCGGCGAACCATGACATTAGAATCCCGAAATAGTAAAAAGAAACACGTAAGTAATTTAAAAACGGTTAATAGCGTTAGCTACCCAGACATGAAGCCATAAAATAAAAAACTTCTGTGCAAAAATTGTAAATACAGTGATTTCTGTAATTTTATAATTAAGTAATCTTAACTTAAATTTAGATTTAAGATCAAACGACGACGACTGGCTGGCAGGCACTACACTACAAAACTACAATATACAGGACAGGACAGGCAGGCAGGACAACAGGAGGAGCATAAATTATGTATTAAAAATGTTAAAATACATAGTCTTCCTTTTATTTCTGACAGTATGTTATTTAGCAAAAAATAATCCTTATGATGAAGCCTTTCGATTGGTATGATAAAACTACAGGATGTTTTTTTTTCTCGTGTAGCGGGTTCGATTCCCGGTTCAACCATGTAATTATTTAAAAATGTATGAATGCAGTTATAATAGTTTTTAGAAATAAAATAAAGTCTTCTTTTAGTAAAATATTCTATCTACAATATTTAAGGTACTTTCCCTCCATGTGACATAGCCGTGGGACGCCCTGCTGTTGTTAGTCACTTCACTATAGCCGACGGCTGCATGGTTTTATGCCTTTGCCTGTTCCCAATAGAGATAAAAGAAAAAAATCATTCTGTCAGTCAGTCAATTTCAGGTTGAGTTTTCTTTTCTTTCTTGGACGTGATTTATGAAAAAGTAATGAATTTGTTTGATTTCCCGACTTTTTGAATTAATTAACTATGTTGTCTAGTCACATATTGAACTAAACTATCCAAACTTCTCTTAAGTACCGGTTTGCGTTATGTGTTTATCTCAAGTTTTCTAATTAATGTTATTTTACTCAACCATGGACTTTAGAATCGATAACCCATAACAGACTCGTATCTAACGAATTGTTGGATAACAACTTAGCAAGTGCGTCGAGCTGTGTGGTAACCGGTGGGGTGTGGACCATGCTGTTCACTCCAATCTATATCGCTATGACCTTTATAAAAACTTGGCGCGTCAGGTCGTTCCGTGCGCGTCTTCTAGAGTTCCTGAACGGTAACACGAGTGTGGCGTTCTGCAAAGTGCCAGAAAATGCGGCAGGTGAGCCAATCTTGTTGATAATTACTGGACTACTAAGGCATATGACAGAACCACAAAATAACATGCAGAAATCTACATAATTATATAATTTCATTCAAGCCACTGTGTCCTGAAATTAAGAATTAACTACTGTAAATACTTACATCGTACAATGTTATAAAATCTATCATTTTTTAAAATAGGAAATATATTAAAATCCATATTTGCTATATATGTGCCCCCTTCGCTGCACCCCAACCTGTTATTCTTCCCGCAAGTCCGGTGTAGCTTGATCCGTCAAGCTTTTTCAACTCAAGCATAGGTTAAAAAAACAAAAAACTTATTCTTCTCTACTGAATTCAGTTTGCTTATTATTTAGTGTGAGAGTCATCTATTTTGACTTGCTTTCTCTTAGGGTTGTGCTCTTCTCAGTGGAGTAATTAAAGTAATCATCAATCATTTTTCTGTCAGTTTTTTCACACCCTTGGCTTGGTATTATATTATCCAACCCCAACATGTACTTTCTTTTAGTTTTGTTCTTTAAATGTTCTAAAAGGTCCTCCCTTTCCCCTCTTTTCTTAAATTTTCCTTTAATGATGATGCGGAAAGTATCTGGTGGCCAACTTCTGCAAATGATTTTTATGATCTACTAATGCTCTTTAGTTTTATAAGTATTGTTATTAGATCACATTAGACAAAATTAAACCAAAATATGGAACCAATTAATTATATTTAAGAGCATGATTATATGAAATTTCAAGAAAATTGGAGCAAATAGAATTTCTTTCTATACTAAATTTGACACCTATTTGAAGTTCAAATTTTTTTTAAAAACATGATAAAATATAATATATGGTTTTATGTTATTTTTTATAATCTAAAAAATAACCCTTTCCCTGGTTTTATTATATACTAGCTTTCCGCCTAGCTGCTCCGCCCGCGTTAACAGTGTTGTTAACAGCCTTTGTTACTCCCCAAGGTCTATTCTAATCTTTATACCAAGTTTCATTATAATCTGTTCAGCCTATTTAATGCAAACAAACATCCCAAAGATAATTTTATTATTATTTGTAATGTTCTAAGTCATCTTACAAATTTCGTGACATATAGCTTACATAATTAAACAATGTGTTTTACTTGACTTTAAACAAATATTTAAAATAAATATAGCAAAATCTACAAATTTTATGAATTTTCCGAAGTTTTAGGAATTCCCGGAATAGAGAAAAAATCATACTCGCTTCCCGGGAATGAAAAAAGCGTGGGAAAAACTAAACCCTAATCGAGGGCCTTGTCCCCTCACATCCCGCTCTAGTCGTTGGATGCAGCGGCGTTTTGTATTTTTATTTGTATTATTTTATTTGGCGCTTCTGTCGGCTGCAAGCGCACGCCTAAGGGACTGGCCACAGCTTCTAGCGACACGCGGCGAGAACTGCAAAGCGTTGGTTTGCCACATCTCGCGTGAATTCGCTCTCTAGGCGCGATCCCGCATACGCCCCCCGCCGCCGCCCACCCCCTTCGCTGTTCGCTCGACGCTCTAGTCGCCGCCGATCGCTCCGCATTTCGCGCCGCGATTAGCTGTGGCATGCTTCATACAAGTGCCTACGTTTGTTCCCATCGCTCTTCGCTCGTCGCACCATACTTCGCGTTCCCCCAGTTCTTGCCGCCGTAAGCTGTGACCAAGGAGTAATATGGGGCAGCCCATGGTCAAAGAAAACAAGGTCTAACCGTTAGACCACGTGACTGACATAAGCCTACGTCATTTTGCTATGTTCATCCTTGTCTATTACACGCATTCGACAAGGATGAATAGGCAAAATTACGTAGAAATGACGTAGGCTCGTGTCAGTCACGTGGTCTAATGGTTAGACCTGGTTTTCTTAGACCATGGGGCAGCCTAAATGTGTTTATGTAACATGAGACTGCAAAGTAACATCCCTAGCCTTAGTTGCTAATTCGCAACTAAGTAGTCAGTCATGAATACATTGTGAAGTAATTTGATATACCAATTAGCAACAACCCTTTCTGCTATGAAGTGCTTATTCTATCTACAAATGAATACTGAACTCAGCTAAATAATTGAATATAACTTTCAGAAACCCCTACCCTCAGTTCAAAACTTTGTACCAATCCAAAAAATGCATATCTATGTGATTTATTGGACTATACAAATGCGACAAGAATATGCAGCATGAAGCCAACTCAGACCATTGAGGTGAACGATTGGGTATCGTGTGCTGGTGGTCTACCTCTGGGTTCTAGTGAAACGTCTCCAATCACTGACTTGGATGTAGATGTTCTGTTTGAATGTGAAATGGATCCACATGAAGGAAGCTCATACCAGGACTGTGTTGGTGTAAGTAACTTTAAATTTAGTGAGGGAAATGAATACAAGTTCTTAGACATAGTTATAGATAACTTCTGATTCAGTGCTTGCAGGCGGACTATAAATAATAAATATTCTGTTATGTAAATGCAAAGTTTAGTTTGGTGTGATTGTTTTCAGCTGGAAACTGTCGGCCAGCCAGTGGCATGGAAAGCTGGCTCTCATTTAGCCATAGTCCTCAAAACTAACATGGAACATCTCAGCATGATTGGCTTCAGCTTTGTGGGAGGAGAGTTCGTCATTGACCACAAATTGCCCGTCGTCAGAGTGCAAAGTGAGTATCAGATCTATTTTAATGTTAACCCCACAGGGTTTCCGTTTCTTTATATGGGCATTGTGAAAAGTATAAAGGCTTTGTATCAACAACTCTTTAGATCTGACTCCTTTTTTCAGCTGTGCAGTTAACAGGTGAACCAAACAAAGCAACAGACCCATCTATGAGAGGTTTACGCAGTGACATTCTACAAAATCTTAAAAATCCATCAGGGGAATTCCAGTGGCCAGTACATGCTGCCCTCCTCCGAAAACTGTCCAAAGTGGTTGATATCAAATCAGAACCAAGAAATCCCACGGTGGAAATGAATGGCACGAGTGACATGCACCTAGAATCAACACCAGTGAGAAAAAACGTCACACTAGCTGACGTAAGTGTAAACACTACCAAATCCCTCGAAGAAGCAAATAGACTTGAATCAACATCCCCTAATACCCTACAAAAGACACCAGAGAAATCACCTGAAAAGAAATACCTAGACACGGATGACACGAAACTAGTACTAGAAAACGTCACTGTTGAAATCCAACATAATATCACGCCGAAAAAATCTAGCTTGAAATTAGATTTGAAAAAGGGTACGAGTCAACTGTCGACTTCATTGTTGAATATATCTAGTCAAATAAAGTCAGTGACGACACATAAGAGGATAGTGAGCACTACGGGCCCGAAGAAGGCCGTTCAGCCGATCGAAGCCGCCCCAGCTGTCAAGGAGGAGTCGTCTTCTCAACAGAGTACTCCAAAGTCCGCGAAGGGCACCCGTCCATTAGTAAATACTAAGTCGCCAAATGTGTTGATTTATTCTGATAGTGTAGTGGCAAGAGATAACTTAGAAGCTTCGTTAAAGAAGGTTTTGGATTGTGATAGGTAAGTCTTGCTTGCGATCCTGCGCCGTTATAGAATATTGTTCAACGAGTTCTTGGTCGTCTTCCCCATGATAGTTAGTCTGATTGAAGTGAAGAACCCTATTGGTTGGAATTAGTTCTTTCCCACGATCAGGCTAGTGAAAGTAACACTAAAAGAACCAATAATGCAACAAGTGAATTTCTAACCAGTATTAAAACAGGTTAAAGTGGAAAGTGTAATGAAAATTTGTTATACCTTTTCCACCATGAGGAATATTACATTTTACCAGCAAGTAAAATTCCTAAAATTCGTCGTAGTTTCTGATTTATATATATTTTTTAGCTTATTCGCGGTGTATACTCGCAGAGCTAAGAGACGAGTAGGTTTGACTTGTGCCTTGTTGTAGGTACACATTATACTGCGTGAGCCGCGACTCATTGGAGGGCGGTGCGTGGCGGGGTCGCGCCGCTCTCGTGGCCGTTGCGGGGTGCGTAGGCCGCGCTGCGCCGTTGCTGCTCGCCCACTTACTGGACGGCGGGCGACTGCTCGCGCTCTGTTCCGACTTGCTACACACCGTGCTGCCGTACTATAAGACTGCTGAGGTAACGGACTTACTTCACTTATCGTTTGGGTTTCGAGGTTAACCTACCTCACAATCCAGGTGTCAGAATCATTGAGCCGCCTATGGCTTCTGCCATGGCTCACGTAACGACTACATCCGTAGATAGTAACCGGGACCGGGGCTTTACGTGCCTTCCGAAGCACGGAATCATCTTTTTTTCGGACAATCAGGTGATTCAGCCTGCAATGTCCTAGCCAAACTGGGGAAAGTCTCAAAATGTGATATTTGTTCGACGAGTCCCCAACGGGATTCGAACCCGGAACCTCCGCAACGTGAGGCGATTATTCCACCACTCGACCACAGAGGCTGTAGGTAACGGGCTGCTTGTTACTGACGCCCGTTAAAGCACAAAGGTTCTAATTGGCGACCGCGCATGCTAGGCGTAGCGTGGGCAGGCCTCTCACAAGTTGGACTGATAGTTTGCTAGAGAATAGTTGTATTTTTGGTGAAGGTCAAGGGAAGCAGCTGAATGCGGGCAGTGCAGGACCGATTGCTGTGGAGACATTTGGGCAGGCCTATATCCATCACTGAATGTCATTTGTCTGTAATGATGATGATAATTATTTTTATCATTTTACGTACTTTTACCATGTTTGCTGATTCATAATATTTTGTAACTATATTACTACATCCATGGATTTATAACTTGTTACAGATTCGTGAAAACGAAATAGTTCAATTTACGTTTGACAAGTGGAAATCAGTGAAGATGAAGCATCACATATTCTGCTACCAAGCATCGCCGGCTAAAAAACAGTTCTCTACCGAAAGCGATAGGCAGTAAGTTTCCATCTTATTCATTGCCGAGCAATATTTCAAATTGTTATAGCCTAATTAAATTATTATTATAACTTGTGTAGTTCATAATATTTCAATTTATATTTTTGCAGAGCAAGTCAGGATGCTAATATGTGTCGGTACGCATAATATATCAATTGAGCTAATGCAATTAATTGCAGTTATATTTTTAAAGCAAATTGCGACTTTATACATTATTATTTTTCATATACATATAATATTATTGTAGTTTAAAATATCATTGTAAAAATATGCAGGTATCAGGGCCGGCCATCTACCACGAAGTTAGTTTTCTTTCTACATAATTATTTTACAATTCAATATTCATAACGAAACCTTGCAAGGAGAATTGATTAATTATAAAATATTGGTGCATATTTGAACAATGAGATTATACAATGTAACCCGAACCTTTTACACTATTTGCTTTATATCTGCTTGTCATGCTTGCGATAATATTATGCAATTATTAGAGACCCCCCTGCCTTTGATAGTATGCGCGACGGCCAGCGCTGCCGCGACGTCGACGACGTTCCAAAGACGCTTGTGTGGGGTCTCATAGGTTCTAAGTTTGGCATGTTGTCAAGCATCGTAGAAGTTTAAACAATACAATTTATTTTTGTTCAATATAATATTCTTTTAGTAGCAATATACCTACCTATCATGCTTTATCGTAGGTACGTAGTTAAACTTTATAAATACATTTATTATGAACTTTTGAGTCTGGTGTTTTAGAATACCAAATATCAACAGCAATATTAATTTTATGAATTTGTTTGCTTCAAATATTGGTTCTTAGATTTTAAAAGATACTTATTACAGCTCTTAGCGGATATTTAGATAAATATTTTATAGGAGATTTTTACACTGTTTTGCACTGGCGATTGTAGCAAGATTCACAAACTTTTATTACAATAAATATGTTAAACTAGAGCCTCCCTCTTGGTGTTGCCATAATGTCTACGTTTGACAGGCGAGTTGGGAATAGTAGTTGCCAAACCGTAAATCATATTGTTAAAAATAAAAATGGTTGGAAGGTCAGATTTCGGGAATCATGTGATGTGATTCAAAAAGTAGGAGTAGGAGGAATATGAGGAGAAAAATGAATTATTCTAAAAAATATGTTATTTTAAAGAAAAATTCTTAGTTGTCAGTATGAAGGTAAGGAAAGTAAAGCATATGACCCCGTAAAAGCAGAAATAGTGCTCACATGCGGACAGACGAATACCTAGCGATCGTCGAGTATGTGAATGAAGGTCTTGTAAAATTTACGTTTCGTATGACTTCCGCCTTAGTTCCTTTCTGGCCACTCATCTTTGTCTGTCCATCGCCTCACTTTGAGCAAAGCTTAAGAGAACCCCCACAAGCGTCTTTCGACCGTCGTTCTCGTGCCAGCAGCGTCTGCGCGGCATATTATAGGCAACAAGGCGAGTGAAACAAAAAAACGTAGTATTAGCTAGAAAAACTGCGCCGCGTAATGCCGGCGTTCGGTAGCCGCCCGATTGGACCGACAACGCCCGAAAGACGCTATTGTGAGGGGGTCTCTAATGTAGATATATTTGCCAGGCCATCGAAGTACACAGGGCACCCGGGCCACGAGTTGGACATCCAAGTTCTGGCTTCCGAAGAGACGTGGCGCACACCTTCGCTGCTGCAAGCCACTGATCTGACCAACAGCGGAGTCGCCATATTCTCACAGGTACGCCAGATCAGCCCCCGTAACATGCATTGCTTTGACTAAAGTTTGTCGCACTTTTAACTGTAAAATAACCCGCCATATTGAAATATCCTCCAATAAGATAAGAGAATACGCACGACAGAATAATATCTGTCACGCGTGGACCGGGCATGTTAGAGGGGCAGCTCACATAAAACAATCAAATACAGTCTGACAAAAGAGAGTAGATATTAAAAAGTAGCAAAACCGTTGTGTCGTCTTATTCTCACGATTTAAAGCACTAATAGACGTCCGGATCGGTGCGCTCCGTACCGTGACCTTGGTGCCGACCAAGGTCACGGTACGGAGCGCACCGATCCGGACGTCTGTTAGTGTTTTAAGAGACGACACTACAGTGTTGTTATTTTTAAATTTCTCTTTTATGTCGCACTGTACAAATATTATTTACTTTTCCGCGCCGTGGCTCCGCCAACGTTAACCGTTTTCCCCGTGGGAATGAGGTATCTTCCCGCGGTAAAAAGTTGCCTATGTGTTATTCTGATGTATAAGCTAGATTACTGTAAAGTTTCATTATAATCCATTCAGTAGTTTTTGCATGAAAGAGAAAGAAACATACATCCTTGCATACTCACAAACTTTTGCGTTTATAATATTAGTAGGATCTTTATAGGGTGACACATGAATCTTACAGTGGGAACATAAACTAAAGTTGATTCAACAGGCGGCGTTATAGCCATCTCTATCAAGCAACCCTTGTGTGGGAAAAGCGTCTGAACGGATAGTGTATTGTGGGCTGGCGTCATACAAATTTAGTATATTATTACTACTTATTACTTATGATATTCTTCGCAGGTGTCTGCAGGTTTCCTCACGATGCTTTCTTCGAACAAACGTACACATAAAATTGATATTAAGTTACTATAGAGAAGAAACTACTGGGTCAATTTGAATATAAGTGTTCGTAATTGGTTTGAACGAGGGTAATCTCAATTATAACAAAGCTTACATAATTGGAACCGATACTTCTTCTCGATTATTTTAATTGCACTAGTTTTTAGTTGCCGTTTTACTTTGGACTAGTTATTTTTTACTTTATTTAGGTTACCGAACAGTTAGCGGCTTAAGACTCAGTGTTGAACGTTGCTTTTTGCATGAAAATTGAACGTTTTTTGCAAAAGTTGGGTAATTTCACGCATTTAAAACAATTTCTTAATTTCGGTAGTAATTTTTTCTAGCAGGTTTTTAGAAATGAAACAATTTTTTAGTTATCTCTTGTTAATTTTGACTATGGGTCACTGGCAACATTCCGCTGGTCGCAGGTCGCGCCGCGCGTCGCGCGAAGCTGTGGCCAGGCCCTTACAGTATGTATTCAAATCCACACGAGCAGATACCCACATTTTTGTTACAGATTCACCTGGAAGCGGACCCTAGCGATTATCTAGGTGAAGAGGGCGTCAATAGCAACGAAGCTCGCCTCGGGATCTTGCATAAGATCCTTGGGGACACCCTAGGCATGCACGTGCGAGATTGTAAAGAAGCCTCCGCCATCGATTACTCCCAAGGCTATTTCCTAGGCAATCACGTGGTAAGATATACCAACAATGGATTGTTTAAAAGTCACACTTAAGTCGACGTCTTTTTCGTTCATGTGGGAAAAAAAGGACGGGAGATTTAATCTAATTTTGCATAAATAATTTTTAAAATAATAATAATATTTTTTTAATAATGTTGAATTCATGTTTTTCTCAATTTAAATTTACAATCTCCTGTCCTGTTTCGTTCTTAAAAGCGTGAAAAGGACGTATAGACTTTAAATTTATGTTACAGCGTAATAACTAGAATTAGGACCAATATCTACATTCCACCCTTCAATTCGCATCACCATATTAAAACCTGACCAGAGAAATAAAAAAAAAACCTCGCCATGTTGTGGAAATT
The DNA here is from genome assembly GCA_948473455.1 of Teleiodes luculella. Lineage (NCBI taxonomy): Eukaryota > Metazoa > Arthropoda > Insecta > Lepidoptera > Gelechiidae > Teleiodes > Teleiodes luculella. Next base: position 24,807,450 of record OX419582.1, on the reverse strand, counting down.
CAACGGAACTAGTTTTATAATGGAAATTGTTGCCATAAACATAAAAATATGCACGTGGCGCCCCCAGAGCAGGATTTTGATTTCTTTGATCAGGCTTTACATTCTAGTAGCGGTAATCGTGCGTTTGGTTACGTTTCTGAGCTTTGTGATTTGTTTCTATTAAGATTTAAAATATGCTGTCTTGTATTTAGTTTTATTTGCGCACGCTATTTAATGAATTATGTAATTTTAGGGAATTAATTTACAGATATGAAATAGTAACATTGAAAAAAATTACAGTTAGCAGAAGTACGCATTTAAAGCGACATAGAAAAGTAAACAAAAAGAACGGCGTTCTATACGAATATAATAATATTGGAAATACTTTTCAAGTGTCAACCATTCACTGCAGAAGTATGTTTTGCTGTCCGTGACAAATTTTAACTTTAATTTTACTCTTTTATGTCGAATTAAATATATTATAGCAACGCATAACTATTAGTTATAAAATAAATTGATTTCTTAGTTTAAGAGAAAATCGTATATGAAAATCAGCGCTTTTTAGATCTCGCAGTCATCACCATGGTCATTAATATGTAAGAAACAAAACAATAATTTTGAAACATTCGTACATACATACATACATAAACTCACGCCTCACATTCGTCTCATCAAAAATGTTAGCAGCACTATGAATTCGGTGACACGATGGCTCTAATTCTCAGAATCTTGTATGCCCGTTTCGGCTTTATAGATTAAAAAATAATAATAATATTATGTGATGAACTTAATTTTAGAACTGTCGGACATTGTGATTGAGTGGTCCTTTTTATGGACCTTTCGAATTCTCCTTATTATTTTGATATCATTAATATCATTATTAGATCCCAGGCTCTGTTAAACCTAACAGCTTTTGATCCTTGTAAAATCTGCGTTGTCAGTTACCTATCACTAAGGTGAGCTGCATTTGTTGCTTGGTATGTTTTTAACTAGGGACGTATTTTTTCTGACATGTATGTATGTAGTATCTTTTGTTTATCAAAAATAAATATATCACAGCCACAGTATCTATGTATAAGTATAGCCTGTCTGTCGTGTTGCAGAAGACATAGTGCTGAGTCACGCACCTTATATAGTTTATGAGTAATGCAACCGTTAACGGTCGAGCAGGGTTGTTGTGGAGATCTATTTGAGGTCTGCTTATGCGAATGAGGATTTCAAGACTTTTCTGGAGATATAAAATGAATTAATAAATAAAAGTAACGATATTTTTAAACCTTACGTATCAATTGGTACAGAATAAATATTACTGTAAAGCACAGAGCCAACAGTTGTACTGTGCCTGAAAGTGTAGTCACCAGGCCCGTTGATTCTCTTTCGTAATCAATCGACGTGGGTTTGATCGATCGTGACTTATTGTGCAGTACCCATCGCGCACAATTGAGGTTTTCCTGAAAATCTATAATGTTATTGCAATATATGTTTTAAATAACTATATTAACATCATTGTACACTTTTACGAAAACGTCTGCGGTGGCATCTTAGCATTTTTATACCTACTGTATCAATTCAAAAATCAATTTCGATCTTATAGGGTCGCGGGAAGCCGCTGGATGCGGGCAGCGCAGGACCGATCATTGTGGAGATCCTTGGGGGAAGCCTTTGTCCACCAGTGGACGTCTACAGGCTAAGATGATGATGATGATGGGACCACATTAGACACTTTGAAAAAGTTACAGTATCTACTTGCAATGACATTGCCTGCGTTTACCGCGATTTATAAATGTTTTAGTAAACGATCCGCATCAGAAGATCCTCATATTATGGAATCCGCAACAGCCCTGACCCCCTAGCATGACTGTTCATGTGTGACAGACATGTCGTGCGTGCACTCCTGTCCTATTGGAGGATATTTCAATATGGCGGGTTTATCATGATATTTTATCACCTAGGTAAGGGATATAGTCATGGTGGTCATGCTATGCGGGCTGGTTTTTGTTTGGTAAATGACTTGGGGTTGTCGGTAGGCGGCGTGGCGGTCGCGTGCGCCGGCGCCGGGGCACCTGACGGTGTGATGGCCGGTGAGACGCTATAGCTTCACACTGTGTTCCTTTTTATCGCTTTTCAAACAGAGATTCCAAAAGCACGCGGTTTTCTTATCGTATGACTAGTATGAGAATATAATAAAGACACCGTCATGTACAGAAGCCAGCACATGCGGTTGGACATTAGCATTACGAAATTCACCCCTACCGCTACGAAATACGGGCGTTCTCAAGGTCAACATGTCCAGCCGCATATGCTCGCTACTGTATCTAAAATTGACTCAAACTAAATAGACGGGTATTGATTTCTTACAAGAGAAACTACGAAACGTATATTGCGGTTAAAATGCGATGATAAATGAATAAAAATTATCCATTATGACATGGCTGTCAAAAACTAAAAAATAATTTTCTTTCAACTATAAAGGAAGTCTGATCATTTATTTTAAGATTAAGGCCTTAATTAAGCTTAGACATGTAACATATTTCCACATTTTCTCATTCGAATATTGTTTTCTACTTTTGGAATCTCTGGTGAACAGGAATGGTTCAACGCTTTTGATTCTGCCAGATTGTAGCTAAAGATACTTAATTTTAACAATGCCTTAATATTTATATTATAATTATCACATATTAAGACTAATAAACACGTAATTATTTGAATTTTGCACGCGTTGTCGCTTTTAGCACTAAGTGGGTTTTCATGATAAAAAACGCTAAAACATTAATTATACACTAACGTAATATGAATTTTAACATTTTATGATAAAATTTGCTCTTCGTAGGATGTTTACATTCGACCAACAGCAATACTAAGATTATGTATTTAAACACATACTACATCTTTATTTGTACTTATATTTCACCATCTTTTCAATTTGATGACTCCATTTAGATTTTCAAAATCACTTTACATCATAAACAACTTATTTAAACAAGTACCAAATAAAGTGATAAAAAAATTCAAAATAAATCTTGTTAAGTTCTTGTGAAGTGGAGGTCTGGTATAGTATAAATAAAATGATTTTGAAATCTGAAAAAAATAACATCTATGTATTCTGTTGACCCTACCAAATTGCCATACCTAGTAAGTACTCTTTCAATTGGCATATAAATATAAATCTTTAATAAGCTAAATATAAAGAAATTATTCTCAAAAAAACATTTCAAAATGAGATCGCCCTCAGCTGATGATACAAATGTCTCATTATTATACTTTCCCGTTCATACCTAGCGTCAAAAAGGCGATTTTAAAATTACACGCTATAATGAAAGAATGGACCAGACCATAACAAATATTTATTACTAAAATGGCATTAAAATAAATTGTTTTTGTTATCTTATGTTGCATGTTTCTGCCGGAAATTTTCGGCATAAATTCGTTTTATAAACTACCCAAGTAACTGTTATAGAAAGAATATTTTTCTATTAGATAAAATAATGAATTAAAAATATCGATCATAAAAGCGTCCTTTTTTGGACATGCTATTTTTGTATGCCTGTATATTTTACTTCTTCTATATTTATAAATGTGAACCTTTATATTATTATGTTTGAATGATTAGTTTATCTAACACGAGTAAACAAATTAATGTATTTTGATGAAATTTTGTAAGTAGACAGATAGACACTGGACTAACATTTTTGCTGCGGATAAAACATATTCCCGTAGAGATCGAAAAACATGGCAAATGTGCCTACCAATAGTAAGAACACGGCATGATACATCAGCTTGGGTGACGCGCCTCTCCAACCCTGTCATACTCGTATTATGCGAACAGCACACAGCCGCTACCGAGTTTCGCTGAGCTACCGTGACATCAATTCCCCGTTTGATCGCGTCGCATATAGAATCAGATTGCACACACTGATCAGGTTACTTCGGTACCGATGCGCGGTACATTGTCTATTAACACGCATTCGACAAGGATGAACAGCATCATGACGTACGTTTGTGTCAACTTTGTTTTCTTAGACCCTGCGCGGTACCTACTGTGTGTTTTCGCCTAATTAATAAGGTAGGAGAAGCGTGCGAGTTTCATGTTCTTTTTTTGTTGTTTATCGCCTTGTAAGACTGTGGCTTGGACGTCAACGGCCGAAGCAGACCAATGGGGTGAACCACGGGTTGGAAGGGGGTTTAAGGCTGGAGCAGACCCGATGCGTATACGTGAACGTAACCGTAGACATGCACGTACCACTGAGTTGTAATGTATGGAACTGTATAAGACGGGACACACCACTACGTTAACGTACGTTAATTCTTTATATGCGATACGATCAAACGGTAGGACATAACAGTTCTATACATTACAACTCAGTGGTACGGTAAGTGCACGTCTACGCTTATTTCTACGCATACGCATCCGGTCAGCTCCAGCATCTATCTCTGTCGCCGAGAATAGCTTTATACAAATCTATTATGTACTTTCATGAAGCAAGCAAGTAGATTCGCCTTTTTGTCCAGGCCACAGACGACTGATATTCCATTAAAATTGTGATAGAAATGGTGCGCGAGGCACAATTTACTAATGTATCTCTTATCACGTCACGCCACCGTAGCTACGAGTGTTAAAAAGTAAAGTTCCGTTATAGTTGGATTTTTCCCTCGCGCTCATCTTCCTAGTACGTACATTCTGTCCAAAAAGAGAAGAAATTAAAAAGTAGCAATATCGTAGTGTCGTCCCATTTTCACCATAATATGTTGGTTGGAAAGGGACGACACTATGGTGTTGCTACTTTTTAATTTCTACTCTTTTTGGACGGATTGTATCTCGTGGATAGGCAGCTAGGGTTCAACGGGTAAATATGCTTCTATCAAATTAGATAAGTTGGTTAACGCAAGTGGTGTCGTGTGGTAGGACAAGTTATCCCTCGTGGAGGGTTGGTGCGGTGCGGGGGATGCGGGGGGCGGGGGGGGCCCGCGGCTGCACCGGCTGGGCGCCGTCACGGTGCAGTGGTGCCTGCGCGGGGAGACTCCCAAAGAACCCCCCTCCCCCACCTTCCTGCCAGTCCACGTGTACGAGTGCCCGGATAACTTCTCCACGGTCGAGTATTACGATGTGAGTTGTTATTGTTATAATAATAGTCATTTATTGTGTAACTTGAATTATAAATAAACGTAAAATTGAGCATCGTATCGTCATCCACCAATGTGCATGACACTAGAGAGTAAAAAGCTCGTCAGCTTGAACGGCAAGCAACCTACGTATCCAGAGGGGTTGGAAAATCTCTTGTGTGCCTCTTCTACATCATTCAACCACGATATATATTTTCTTAGATTATAATAATATGATCTAGTCATAGAGGTAGAAATTCGTTTTTTGCTTTTTTTTGCATTCTATATGTATGGATGGATCTAGTTCTTTTCCTACTTAAAGTCTGACCATAAAGATAAAAAACCTCACAATTTTTCTGAATTTGAATGTAACTAATTTTATAAGAGAAATTGTTGTCAGGGTAATGCTCACCACTGCTCACCAAAAAATACAAAACCTAACCTACCTATCTTAACCTTTGAGATGCAAATTTATTTTTTTGGTGAGCATTAAATTTTCCCTTTTTTTAATTGGTGATTTAGAACCTAACGTCGTCGTCGCTGGGTCGGCTGGTGGTGTACTCGGACGTGGTTGAGTCGACGCTGGACGTGACGGGCGGCGCGGCGCTCGCGCACGGCGTGGCGGCGGTGGCGCGCCGGCAGACGGCGGCGAGGGGCCGCGGGGGCAACCGCTGGATCTCGCCCGTCGGACAGGCCGCTATCTCTCTACAGGTACCCACGGCATGGACCAATATCACAGAAGAAAATAATAGTACTAACCCGTACAGAAAGGACACTCACCCCCCGCGCCAAAATGAGTTTTCGCCCGATATAGCGCCCCACGTCCCGCACCCCACAGGCACCGCGGTACTCCGCCGGTGGTGTTCGGGGGTGTTTTACATAGCGCCTAGCGCCATTGACATGTAGTTGATATTAAAAAAGAAGTAGATTGTCAAAATGCGTTTTCTCTATGGAGTGACCGCCCAGTGCCAATATCACAGTAAAACCAGTAAGTTATCTTCATACAAACGTGCCGCTGTCGGTTTGAATGTGTGCGTTCGCGCCGCGCGCCGTGTAGGCACGCATACCTCTCTCTGTTCCACCATCAATGGCGCAGAGAAATAACGCCTCTACTGCGATTTTAAGTTTTTCGAGGTGCCGCCTTAATGATGATGATTAATACAGGAAATTGTTATTTTGAAACATTTAAGATTTTTTTTAAATATGATATTATATTACCAAATAAAATTAATATGTATTTTATTTGGTAATTAAAGGCAACAGAACGATTTTCATTCCACATTCTTACAATTCATTCTAAAACTGAGCATGCCCTTTCAGGTTGTGCTAAGCTGTCACTTACACCTTTTATATCTGTGTGTGATTGCCCAGGTTTGGCAAAAGATGGCGCCTACTCTGCCGTTGGTTCAGCACTTTTTTTTAATTGACCTATGCTTGTGTCGAAAAAGTACGACGGATCAAGCTTCACCGGACTTGCGGGAAGAATAACAGGTTGGGGTGCAGCGAATGGGGCACATAGATAGCTTGTACTAAGCTGTCACTTGCACCTTTTATATCTGTGTGTAATTGCCCAGGTTTGGCAAAAGATGGCGCCCACTCTGCCGTTGGTTCAGCACGCCGCGGCGCTGGCGGTGGTCCGGGCCATCCGCTCGCAGCCGGCCTACGAACAACTGGACATAAGGTCAATTGTGAATACATTCGACATAGATATTATGTGTGTCCGCGGTAAAAAATAATCCATCATTTAAAAATATTAAACATACATCTTTTTCAATAAATTTCTATTGACAAAAATACAGTACAGTCTGATGTCGCTCCGTGGTCAAATTTTAATGCAAAACATGCATGTCTCGTAATCTTTAGTTTTCGTGATAAAAGCCAATTATACGTGTACTGTACAATGTGTGTTAGTAATCTATTCTCATGATGGGATATAAAATAGCTTCGCTTAAACCCATCATCGTATAAAAAAATATGACGGCATTTATTTGTTGTCTCCTTCACACGCATGCAAGATACGAATCTTGCAGTAGGCAGTGAATTAAGGTATACCTTATATTTCAGGATAAAATGGCCAAACGACATTTACTACGGGCGCGAAGTGAAAATAGGCGGCGCAATCACGATGGCCAACTGCACGGGCCATGACGTCATTATTAACGTTGGTAAGCAAATCCGTCCAAATAAGGTTAAGGAAAATAAACTTAGGTAAGTTTGGATTTGAATTTTATATTTCCAAACTTGATTCTGGGCATTTCTGGGTTAATGAAATTAGTTGGTTTCTGCCCGAGACCCATATTTTAGGGCACCTGTAGCCTGTAGCGAATTACAAAATAAAAACTTTCTAACAAAAAAATACTGCCTTTAATTATACGCTTTAATATCCGAGGATATAGTTAGATTTTTTTATGTGTCGAAAATTTGTATAGCTAAACGTGTAGTCCGGCCTATTAACAAAAAAAATACATTTTCGATAATTGGAAAATCAATATTATTTAGAATAATCAAGTTCGAGAGATAGCTATGTAACGCGGTGGTTTGCAACCTCATTCCCATCAAATTTTACATTTATTTTTAGTCTAAACTCAAACATTCAATTTTGGAATTTCTTCGTCATTCATACGTCATATCCGTTTTCTTTAGTTTTCCCGTAGCCCTTTAACTTAACGGTAATCTCTTGCCAATTTCTTATAAATGTTTGGTTAAGCTGAAGTGGAAAATTATTGTCAAAAGTCGTACATACATACATACAGTCACGCCTCTTTCCCGGAGGAAAACCTTTCGCTTCGTCCACATTCTATCCTCCTGGTGAGCCGCTGGCGCGACAGTTCTATAGAAACAAGTAATCCAGTAGATTTGTATTTGTGCAAAAAAATTTAAAATACTAAAAAACTAGTTTTTTTTTCAGGGGCCGGCGTGAACATTTCGAACAGTACGCCAACGACGTGCGTGAACGACATTATCCGCGAGTACAACGCGAAGCACGGCACTAAACTCGCCCCGCTCACCATTGAGAAGTTCTTGGCTCGCTTCTGTTCGCAACTGGAGCGCATTTTGGAGTACACACAGACTGACGGCGGCGTCGAAGCCTTCCTCGAACAATACTACCAGTACTGGCTGCATGAGTGAGTATTTGCTATATATTATATACTTTTTAGAGTTGCTATAGGCGTGTGCATCTGGACTGAGGGCCCATTTTTTAAAAGTTTACAAAACGATTTGAGATTTATAGGGCATATAATAAAGAATAGTAAAAACATGAAGCACAGGGTCACGAATTTCTTAAACATAAATTGAAACTGTGGTGATTAAATAACTTGGGCGCTCAATCCAGATGCTCGGCTAAAATTATTTAATCACCACAGTTTAAATTTATGTTTAAGAAATTCGTGACCCTGTGCTTCATGTTTTTACTATTCTTTATTATATGCCCTATAAATCTCAAATCGTTTTGTAAACTTTTAAAAAATGGGCCCTCAGTCCAGATGCACACGCCATAGGCGGCTCAATGATTCTTACACCAGAATTTGTTAGTAGGTCTACTATGTAAGTAGCGACAGGCTCGAGAAGCTGTCAAACGCGACTTAGAGCCATAGTAGTTCTGTCAATATGTCGCGTTTGACAGCTTCTCAAGCCTGTCGCTACTTACTCAATAGGCCTACAGGTAGGTTAACCTCGAAACCCACACAGTAAAGAAAGTAGAGCTGGTTATTTTTTGGGCTTTTTTAACTGTCCATAAATAAATATGTGGGGATATCTGACACACGGTCATCGGAGCCCAAACTAGGCAGGGCCTGCAATATGGGTGTTAGACAGCTGATATACATACATCTATATACATACATTTATATACTAGCTTCCCGCCGCGGCTCCGCCCGCGTTTGTAGTTTCGGAGTCTATTCGATGCAAACAAACAAAAACAGTAAAACCTTTCCTCTTTATAATATTAGTATAGATAACATCCAGACAAGGCAAACATAAGTGCTCATCACACGAATTTTCGCCCTGGGCGGGATTCAAACCCGCGATCCTATGCTTCGGTTACGAATCAATACTGGATAAGACACCACGAATACATTATATGCGCCAGCTTAGTTTGGCGGCAGCGGGTGGCGGGCGGAGTGCGCGGTGAAAAGAAAAACAAAAGACAAACCCCATAGAAGTTGGATATCACGATTTCCAATTCATAGTACTGAGTGCGGTTTGCGGCCAGTACAATAGTCATAGATTTACAACAGATCACAGATAAAACATGAACGGTTCAAAAATGGGACGGCAAAGAGGTGGTCTTCTCTTTCTCTTTTACCGCAGTGAAAATACAACCATAGTAAGAAAGACCAAGGTTGTAGTTATTAAAAATCACATATTACATTTTGATTCCAGTGCACTACGTTACCGCAATGAAAATGTGACCGTAATGGGAGAGAATAAGGTTGTTATTAGGAGTTTACACATGTGTGTCAGACGGTCCTAAGTCTTCAATGCGCTATTGTAAAACCTGACCAAAGAAATAAAAAACCCGCTCTGGGGACGCTACGTATATATTTTTATGTTTATGGCAACTATTTCCATAATAAAATTAGTTCCATTGAAATTCTCACTAAAATCTCAGAATAAGGAATTTACAACTGATAGGAGTGATAAAAATCCGCAACGCTTCGCGGAAAACTATCCTTTTTACTCTTATGACGGTTTTGTATGTCAGAGCAGAGTGATACAACCCCTTTTTTTGTTTTGTTTTGTTTCCTCTTTCAAATCGCTAAAACAATGATACGACTAAATTAAAGATGACATGATATTGTCATTTGTTACTTTGAAAGCTTGAGAGACTGGTGACTCTATAATTTTGTAGCATTACTGGCCATACAGTGTGTCTCCGGTGAATATTTTGATTTGGAATGCTTGAAGGGTGACAAGGCGAAGCGCGGCCTTTCCAAACTCTTTGGGTAAAATGCTGAGAGCGCCTAATGTCAGGCTTCCGTCACTCCATGTACTTGTGCGCTATAACTACCTACCGCCCCGCCGAGCGCGGTCCAATTCCCCATTCAATACAAACGTGTTAGTAGAGTGGCGCAATACGCGAGAGAGAGATGCAGCAACTTCGTCTTTTCGCCTAGCGCCGTGCGATCTGAATTGCACTTTATTATAACGGAGCTAGGGTTGCAATTTATATCGATTATGTCGCAATGCAGCTTCTGTAGGGACTACTATTTGGTATTCTGTGGCCAAGACCACTGCGACCCATGGTGGATCTATTGTAGTCATCCCTCATAGGCTACATAGCCTCTTCCAAACCGACAGCATTAAAGAAGCTGATGGTTTTGGTGGGATTTTGGGTTCGGGCTTCATGGGGGGCAAGCTTGTGCGCTCCCAGCACTCGACTCCTTTTGTTGACGAGAGCATCACACTCACAGAGAACGTGAAGTGGGGTTTCCTCTTCGTCCGCACAGAATCTGCAGCAAGGGTTTTCTGATAAGCCCATCCTGTTCATGTGCTTATTGAGTTTACAATGCCCAGTAAGGGTCTCTGGTTTTAGTATATCGGTTCTTGATTGCACCAGAGGTACACTGATCACTATAATCTTAGATTTTTAATCGATAGAGTATTTCAGCAAGGTAAATTTATTACAGTTCCATGAAATGATATAGCTTTGTAACGAAGTGCCTTGCATGCCACCTCGTTGCCTCTATTTGGCCTGCCTACTATTTGGTATTGTGTGCTAATGTGTTGTAGCAACGAGGAGATCCGCGTGCAAGAGGCGGGGTGCAGCAGCCCGGTGGCGGGGCGCGTCGAGGGCGTGGACGCCGCGGGCTGGCTGGTCGTGCGCACGCCGCGGGGGCCGCTCAAGGTCGCGCCCGACGGCAACACCTTCGACATGCTCAGCGGACTCGTCGCACCCAAACTGTAAATGCACCTCACACAACGTTATCGCTTCTAAAACTTGCCACTTAAGTTCTCCGGATTTTGGAGCTGTCACCCCGGACATTGTAAGCGCCTATCCCCATGTCTACGGCGCGGCTAGTACGTGGCGCCATGGGGACGGGCTCTGATACTTTTTTTTTCACATAAATCTTAATGAAAAAATACATTTTACTTACACCGTACTTGTTAAAAGAAAGCATAAATTTTAAGTAATTTTTGCATGAAATACTGCGCAGTAAATTAGATATCTGTGCATGTGTGATAATACTATTAATTTTTATTTAAATTATGGGGACGGGCTTTGATGGAAAGCCCAGAATTTTATTGTAGTCCGGTTTTTACCCGGACTATGATTTCAACCCCGCCCGGACGCTCTCCAAACTAGGACAAATCCGGGGAAACCAGGACGGATGGCAGCCCTACACAACATGCCCGACAATCTCGAGATGACAAAACGCAACTTTTTATTAGTGCCGAGACCTTTGCCTATAGCCGGGAGTGAAACAGAACTGTCAGGTTGCGTTTTGGGGGATGTCCAGCAGTGGACGTCTACTGGCTGAAATGATGATGATGAATGATGATAGGCAAAGCGCTGCAAGTAAATCCACGGCCCGTCCGGACGATATAATCACTATCAGTCAGAAGAAGTGAGCAATACGCGATAGATGAGATAGAGCGATGCGATAGAGAACATTTAAAAGAGGTTTTAAATGTTCAGTGGATGAGATGCAAGAACTGCGGTAGGTAAATTGGCGCTGCGCGATCTGAACTGCACTTTATTGTTATAGAATAAAAGCAGCTTTTAATTTAAATTTTTATCTCAAGTGAATCATCTGCTCTTCTGTATTCTGTGGCCGAGTTCACTTACAAACATAAGTGGTACTTTCCCTCCATGTGGCATAGCCGTGGGATGCCCTGTATATTCTAGACTTTTCAGAGGGGTGAATAGTTTTATCTTTGTGAAATCGAGTACTTGAGAGACTGTGCGTTTTAGATAAAAAAGTCCTCGTAGTGAAAACTAAAATATATCGATTTACTATTCACTATTGGCAATATACCTGATTATAAGTCAAATATTAAAATCTTGTAGTATAAATAAGTTCAATAAATATCAGTAAAAGCCGCGTCACTGCCAGCGTTCTTATATCGAATATTATCTATTTGTTATTTTAATAAATATAACTACTGACGGGGTACTAAGTGTAGTAGTGACCGGGCAACATTTTAAACAATCGTTTGTTCCGATTTCGATATAATTTATTTGACCCTTTCTAATATTCTAAATAAGAGAATTATTTATTTAAGTAGAAATATTTTTTGACCAATTTCGAAGTTCCTTTACGTAATTTCATAAAAAAGAAACAATAGAATAAGGGTTTGTTTTATTGTTTGTTGCCCTGTGTAGTAGATAAAAGTTTAATGTATTATTAATTATATTAAACATAAGTTGAATGTGAACGACGTATTCCGTTCATAGGCTAGAGATCATCCATTCACCTGCATCTATTTGCGAATTTTGAATTATGATATCGTAGATAGGATTGGTACTTATCAGCTGAAGTTTAATATTCAAAGATGCCTTCGTCTCCGAGATCTTCTTAGGCTAGTAAAATATACATGTAATGAAGACGGTCTTATATAGTTTCTAGTATTTCATAACGTCACACTTTTAGATACTGAGATATGTTGTAGTTCTTTATAAGTAAGGGTGAGGATATAAATCCCGGTACAGACAAACCGGTACGGGTAGGTACCGATGCGCAGGTAAAATATCCTAATGTTATTTATTATATGTGCTCACGCATAGAGAGGTTGAGACTTATCGGTACAGACTACCTGTGACCTGGACCGGCTCATACGGGCATGAACTAACCACCATGGTCAATAATGACAAATTTACCTGTTTCTTTATCCGTACCAACCCGCACCAACAAGTCCGTACCGGAAAACCTGTTTCTTTATTTCCTCATCCTAAAGACATCACACATTTACACGGCCACGACAAGTAGAATGTAGGGTACGTATGTCTAATAAACGCATATAATTAATTATTAGTTAGGTGTTTGAAAATTCTTAGCATAATGTCGTCTGATAAAATTGGAATCAACTTGTCTTATGTTCTGAGATGCATTCTGGTGAATCTTATTTCAATAGCATAAAGCACGTAATAACTTTTAGAAATACTTTTAGGACGTCTCAGAAAGCTCCTGAATTGGTCAGTCCCTGAAATGGTCAGTCCCTAAAATGCTATTATTCTTCAAATAAATTATTTCCTGTCACTAAAATTCTGTGCTGATTATGAACATACAATAGTGACGCCACTTACTTCTAGTTTTTAACCACATTAGGGCCTATATACTCGTGAAGAGAATTTTCTGTAAATAATAAAATTGTATTCGATCAGCAATACTGTTGAATAAATGAATCTCTGTGTTATGTGATAGCGATAGCGGATAAAGTGAGTTTTTATATAGAATTCGATAGTTTTAACTTTACACGTATAATAAAACCGTCATAAAGTTATATACTACAATATACATACTTATATTATGTTATTGGAAGTGAACAGTTAAAGTAATCGAGTTCTATACTTGAGAAAGATTGTGCCTATTTGGTGGTTGTGGCAAACGCTTTACCAATACGCCGCCAGATGGCAAAGTGCTGGAATTAAATTTATGAATGAAAATACAAATAACAGTGGGCCACAGTGGACCAAAAGCTGCCACTATATAGATGCCAAATGAAAGGGTATCATGTAGTCAGTTAAAGTGCGGAAGGGCATCAAAATACATCGGGAATCCCGAAATATGAGCAGTTATTTTTTGCTTCTAAGGTTACTGTAATTAATAATACAATGGGATCTATTCTGTGAATTTCTGTGGATATAATGGGCTAGAGTGGAGTGGGGGTGTGGAGAAGACGTAGAAATATTTCAAACGTACTTTGAAAGGTCATTGACCTGCGTAAAGGTCATGGACCCCGAAAGTCTCAGGGACCAAGCGAGCACAGTTGCCAACACTGACATATTTATGCCAAACGCATTCAATGCATTCTTATTCTTATTCTTAAACGAAAGGGTACTTACAATACAGTTATCAAACGTGCAGAATCGCATCCAAATTCATCTCAGGAATCCCGAGCTATGAGCAGTTGTTTTTTGCTTAAAGGTTATTTGAGTTGATATTCAATGAAGTTATTACAGTACTCTGCAGGATTAATATGACGACAGAGATAAGGGGTTGGAGTGGGAAAGACATAGGAATATTATAGACTGACCTTGAAGGATCACTGACCCAAATAAAGGTCACTGACCCTTTACTACCCTTACTCAAGCATAAAATTAGTATTATGACAAATCAAAAGATTATATTGTAGTTATCAAACGTGCAAAACGTGCTGCTCGTTATTGGGGTTCTCGGGATGGATTTTAAAGCGAATCTGCACGGTTGATTACTATATTGTAAGTACCCTTTCGTTTGGCATATTATTATGTCAGTGTTGTGGCAACTGTGCTCGCTTTACTCCCTGCGACTTTTGGGGTCAATGACCTTTATATAGATCAGTGACTTTTCAAAGTCATTTTGAAATCATTCTACGTCCTCCCCACTTCCCCATTCTACTCTGACCCATTATTGCCACAGAATACTATACATTGTATCATCAATTGAAGTAACCTTTGATGCAAAAAGTAACTGCTCATATCTAATTCCCGGGACGGATCTTGATGCCCTTCCGTGTTTTGACTAACCACATGATGCCTTTTCACTTGGCACATGTCCCCATATTGACAGCTCTTGGTCCAGCTCCTGAACATTTTCGCCCACTGTTATTTATGAATAAATCTTACTAACCTTAAATAATAAATTGACTGCGTTAACAATGAGGAATTTTATTCATAGCTACACAGGCAATTCAATTATAATTTTCTTTGGTTGTAATTTTATGCTTCGTGTATTAATATCACGCTATCTGTGGCATATTGGTAAACGCGTGTTAGCCTTGCAATGAGCGTTTGTAGCGACACTACCTAAGTACCTAAACCTAAGTGTACATTCTAGTTTAGTGCAATTAGTAAATAGAAAACACCAATTTATCAATATCTCAAAGTTTCGTCTAGTCTTACATCGACCTGTAGTTAGTAATTTAAAAGTGAGATAACAATAATTTATCTCTAAATTATGTAAAAGAGTGTGAATTAGACTTGAATTAATAAATTGCTCTCAACACTGATATTGAGTAGCGAAAGTAGCGTATTGATTGTCACGTTACTTAAGTGCCAAGTTCACCAACAATCCTAACCGAGACTTGATGTTTAAACGGCCATTTGACGTTTGGTTTTTATACGGGCGTTTAAACAGCTGTTTGTTTGTAAAACCGGAGTTATGCAAACTTAGTGTAATTTGACAATCGCTTTGCTTGCTCGCTTTTTATACTGAATGACGTTTTAATCAAGCATTGATCGCGGAATGTGTAGAAAGATTTAAATAATGTTTAAATTATTTATAATTATAATAGTATCGAGTTTACAATCAAATGTTATTTCAATGTTGAGAACAGTTTATTAACGCAAGCTCAGTAAGTACCTTATTATACTATTCTAACACACTAGCTGTTGTCATGTGATGTTTTGTTTATCAGGGACGCCTATGTCGGGAAAAGAGAATTATATCGCGCGCGTAGTATTTATTATTATGCTACTATGACAAATATATAGATACTATATTAATAGGGTATACTATACAAACGTACAGAAAAACGCTGTTGTTTGCCTGATTAATATTCGAGCTTAACCCTTGAATGGTATACATCAAGAGTATGTCGATTATTGTGAATTTAGTATATTTAGTTTTTAAAGCTGTTTTAATAGAAACTGCCTTAATTATTCTCCATATGAGAACCAATGCCATTTATTATGATATGACCATGGTCCGTTTGGTAACGATTATTTAGGTGTTAGCATTTATATGATTCTAAAGGAAAAAGAAGCTCTTATTTTTATTTATCTTTAGTGCTTTCCATTAGAAATAGTTTTCCAAATAATCAGTGGAAGAAAGACATTGGGCTCAATTCTGCCACATTACACTCTAAACCTAAACTAAAGCTCTTATGGTCTTTTTCATTTATAGGGGAATCGAAAAGGATGGGAATAAAATTTGGATGAATAATATTTAAAATAAGAGCTCCTGTCAAATTAGGCTTAATTTTAAGTGGGATGTTATCGAATGCCTCCTAGACGCGTAAAGTCGATGTTTGACGTCTCTAAATTAAAATTGATAATCACCCGTTTCTTTTCATTCCTAAGAGTGTGAAAAGGACATAACATGGTTTTTAAAATTAAGTTAGAGCGTAAGACGTAGAATGGGGCGCATTGTTTCGTATACTACGTATTAAGGTCGTCGCACATTACACCAACTCGACACCAATCCAACACCCGACTCGTCGGTTACTAGTGGGCAAATTAGCGTCAATGAGTGGGCAACGCGTCATCAACAAATGAAAAACACGATGTCGATCACCAGATCTGTCAATCATATTATTATTTCTTTAGTTTTTATTTGGTTTCCGCTAGCCGTAAGATTGTTGTCTACTCGTGGCTAACTCGTCGGCAACACGTCGGCAACACGTCGACAACGAGTGGCACACAGATCGGTGACACGTGTCGTTCACTTTCAACTGGCATTTTATAAAATTCACTGTTTAATAACCCGACATAAAGCTTACATTTCAATGCCAACTCTGAGTTGCGTTAAAGTGGAGTCGGTGTTAAGTTGGTCTAATGTGCCATAACCTTTATTTTTTTTATTAATATACAATTTTCAAAGTAAGTTATAAATATTTATAATAAAATATTTGATCGAAATCTGTTGAATCGTGTAATTTAAATCTTTAAATATATAAATTCTTAAGCAAAATTTGCTACTTACCATACAATTTGTGATAATTGTTAGCTTATTTAGTCGTCGCGCTATAATAACTCCTACCTGTCTATAAGCGGCCCTACGTGTTGTTAATAAAACTATCAGTGTTATCAATTTCTTGTTACCTACTTATTATTCTTGTTGTATGCATGTCATCTAATAAATAATTTCTAAATATGTTAACAAAGTTGTATTATTTTATAATAAGTACTTGACAGGCAAGACGTCGTCACAACAAATGTCTTCGATATGGCGAGTTTTTCTCAGCCGATCCATGAGATATATTTCTTCTTCTCGGCATACTCATGATTGTAAATGTAAATAAATTGTTTCATTAAATCCATGTTGGACAAAGAACCTACTGTAAACAAAGGGTCTTTATTATTGGGGAGACATAGGGTTTGGATGTATTGAAGCTTAAAAAAAGAATTAGTATTATTTGATTCTTCCTACCTAAAATTTTTAAAATTTATCTTATTCTGCCCGTTTTATTGATAAATGCTAGTAGTACCAACCAACACACTGTAAGAACATAAACATACACTATAATAAATAACGTACAGTCGCCTGTATAAGTGCAGTCATAATCGCCTGCATAAGGGCAGTCATATCACGTGATAATAACTTTTTTAAACAAAAATGTTTTTCTTATTTTTTTGTTTTATGGATACAGTGTACGGGACTTAACATTTTAGTTAAAATATCACAAATAAAACATAATTGGAAAAAAAGTTATTTTTAAGTATAAAATCACGCGATATGACTGCACTTATGCAGGCGACTGTACATAATATGAAAAATATTGCAATGAACTCCATCGCTCTCGCTCGGTACATATCGAAACTTGAATCGAAGACCAAGACCGAACTTTGGAATGCGCCCTTTGATTTAATATAGTAATAGATACACGAACGCCGCTCAAAAAACGGTACCATCAAAACTTCACGTGTATATTTTTACGACTATGGCAACAATTTCCCTTATAAAATTAGTTCCATTGAAATTCCGCAATATGGCGACGGTTTTTTATTTCTCTGGTCGGGCTTTGAATAATTCACATAGTAAGACACGACATCTGTATAGGCATTAGGCATGTATAAGTTAATAGTTGTCGCGGTGCCGTGTTTTGCATTTGATTTTGTGAGCGTGGAGTGGCGTGGATCTACTTTTATATTTGGACTGAGCCGCACTAGTAAGTTAGTATAATTTAACATTTATCCCGAGTATCGTAGACGAACTTGTAGTCGGGCACGCCGCCAGTACCCAGGCGGTTCAGCATGAAGACCGATCCCGCGAGTGGGTGGGTCTTTAACAGCTGCTTGTGCAAGTTGCGCCTGGAGGTGGTGATGATTAGATCCTCCAGCTTCCTGCCGGCCCAGGTCATGGAAGTCACGCGGGGAACGGGCAGGTCGTACACTGCCACTATCTTGCCGGCGTCCGGGTCTACGCGAATCACCTGTGCCAAGTTGTGTTTTAGAATTACATTATTCATGGAACGAAACAGCATAAAAATCCAAGCATCCAAGTCACTCCTCGTCCTGGACACATATAAATAATGCTAGACTACTAGTACCTACTAGTACGCAACCGTAGAATAGTTTTTTTTTTTGTTATGACCTATGCTTGTGTCGAAAAAGTACGACCAGTCAAGCTTCACCGGGCTTGCGAGTGGTAGACTCTACCCCAAAAAAGTCATATACCAACGCGTCTAGGGGCGGCTCAAGGGGGCCTCGGACCACGGCCTAGCGCGTCGATACCGAAAAACATCGTGAAGGAGACGACGCCTTAGGGGCTCCGTCAATGATTATAAATTTTGATTTTGGTTATGGCCGCGCCCTCCTCGGCGGCGGGTACGGGCGTTGTTACCTGAAGGGTATTCGCTACCAGAAGGGCATTGTGTGTAATCTAAATTCTTTGGCTGCTTTGACTGCATCAGTGATTTCGTCGTCAGGTTCGAAAAGGATATGTTTGGGACGGCGGCGGAACCGCATTACAATAGAAAGTAGGCAAGTAGGTAGGTATACGAGTATAGTGTAATCCAAGAGCTGCTGCTTCGCTTCTCATAATTTACTTTAACAAATTAGAGTGAGCAAAAATGGACCAAGAGCTGAAACTATAGAATAGAGACATACACATACACGCCAATTCATAAATTTAAATCCTTGGTTTTGTTCTTTCATATGAATCGAAATGGATGATAGAAAGAGTAGTGTCGTATGGTCATCGAATTATAATGCTCCGAACTGCAGCGCACAGCCACTCGCCACTTGTTTACGCGAGGTCTGTCCTCAACATATTTTTATCAAAGTTGCCAGATAGTGATTTGTTCGCGGACAAATTCTATAAATTATCTTGTAAGTTTTCAAGTTTTTGTGAAGTATATTTTTAATTTTATTATTGATATAGATAGGTATATATATTATAAATTTTAGTGTTTACTTTAATTGTTAAGTTTAAGTTTATTAGCGCTTTAAAGCTTATAAACTTTATATAAATAAATAAATAAATGTCAGATCTAGACACACCTGGCCATAGGAAAAGAGAGCTACCCACAGGAACCCGTCGCGATCTATCGTCATCCCGTCGGGCACGGCGTCAGAGTAGCCCCATTCTGTAGTGTTCAGGATCTTACGGCGGTCACCTGCAGGCATAGAGCAGTACTACAGCGCAACGTAACTGGCGTGACTTGGCACACAGGAGCAGGGGCGTAGCTACCGCCGTATCAGCCGTATCAATTATACGGGGCCCCCGGGTCACGGGGGCCCCCAACGTGCGTGTAAGCAAAAATTAATAAAAACTTCCCAATTTTTATTCTATTTTACAAATGACAGAAGTAGATTATAATCTATCTATCTAAAGAAATTGCTAATTATGATAAATAAATATTTCTTTTAATTTTATGCATTTTTAGTGCTAGTTTCCCTGGCCACCACATAAGAGATATGTATCAGATTTACAGAAGTAGATTTTTTGGAGATGGATGGCTGCAATTTGTCTCTAAATCTAGAGCTTTAATACTTGTGAATATTCGAAGTAGTTTCGAAGATCTTGCTTGTGTCGACTGGCGGGATGTGCTCCAGCTAACGCACTGGTTTTAGACCATAGAGTCGTTCGAGTTTTGTCTCTAATTCTGGAATTTGGCACTATGATAGCTGAAATTATGCTCGAAAATCTGGTATATCAAACATGCATGTATCTCTTATGTGGTGGTCAGGGAAACGTTCACCATTTTTTTTTACTTTTGTGAGAAATCTTTACCCTACCTAAGGGCCCCCAAACAAATTTTTATACGGGGCCCCGCCAAGGCACGCTACGCTTCTGCACAGGAGTCAAGTAGGTATTTTGTAATCTGGCGAGACTGTATGTGGGTAGCAAATTTCCGGGTCGTGTCGAATTAGCTAGCTATTTAGAAGATAGTAATCTCCTTTGCCAAACTTGTAGCATTTACAACCGTATTGCATGCATTTTAAAACCAACAATAACATACTGCGTGAACATGGTAAATATGTTTGCATGCACGTAGATAAACAAACTGTAGTGAGAACTCGTATTTAAAAATCTTATACATATATACATACAGTCATGCCTCTTTCTCGGAGGGGTAGGCAGAGACCACCTTTCGAAAAGCTTATGAAATTAGTATATAATATTAAATCCGTTGATGTCCGCATCAAATAAAAGTTTATTTGTAGAATTATAATATAACGAATCTAACAAAAAATAATTTAATATATCTATATCTTGCTAGATGAAAGCGATCACAGAGGATAATAAAAAATAAGCAGGAAGGCGCATCGCAGTCTTACCAAAGAATAAATAATAGTACCTACTAGGTACAGAAAGCGCACTCTCTGATAGCAAACGAGCGAATTTAAATTTAGCTACCACGCCACTAACGTTCAAATGACTTTGAATGCGTCGAACGTGACCCTGACTGGCGACGATAGCCTACCCTTTGCTGCGCTCGTATTAAAACAAAATGCCCCTTAAGACCGCGGCGCGAGAGTCCGTATTACCACAGAATCGTCACAAGCGCGCGCGTTTTTACTAACTAGCCTCATATAAAAGGCCGCCCGGCGTAGGTATATTCTGGAGCTCTGGCGCGGAGTGCGCCGGGCCTGGTCTTACTGATAAGTCCTTTGGGCAGGTCGAAGCGGAATGCGTCGACCTGGTGCGTGCTGGAGTCGATGTAATAGAGCAGCGAGTTGTTGAGAGCCCACACGAGCCCATTGGAGATGGACACTGGCCTGAGCTCCGGGACCGGCGGGTAGCAAGGCCGCTCCAACTTGTACAGAGTCCCCAAGTCTACGGCCACCTTGTCGCCGGACTGCGGACCCTTTGTACCTGCAGTTATTATTATAAGATTACTAGCTTTCGTTCCCGCGTTAACAGTTTTTAATGTGGGAATGAGAGATTTTCCCGCGGTAAAAGGTAGCCTATGTGCTTCTGACGTATAAGCTATATTATTGTAGTTTCATTAAAACCATTCAGTAGATTTTGCGTGAAAGAGTAACAAACATCCATGAATACATCCATCCATCAATACCTCCTCACAAACTTTCGAGAAGAACACAGAAAACGAAAAAATCAGGACGAGCTTTTTCTGCATCCGCGAATACCAGCAATTATCATCATATTCAAAGCCGGCGATTCAGTAGCTGTAACTGGACACCACAAGCAAACAATAAATCCAACGGAGATATAGTTAAGGGGTTCTTGTACTACACGATGCAAGAAGCTTGCGCATGTTGAGTCAAATTTGACTTCGTTTGGACACGCAAAGTACCTACATACCTACACTAACCGAATCTAGTCAAATCTATTACTATGTTAGTTAATTATTTAAGGAATGCCATGCCATATTTACTATTTTAGTGATTTCAAACAAACAATTTATTGATTCACCATGCGCAAGCTACTTGTACCGTTTATAAAAACCCTTATTAAGTAGGTAGGTATACTTATGATTTACCTGCCCAAAGTCGTCCATAGGCGTCGCACTTTCCTTCGTTGAGTGTATTAGAGCTGAAGCCCGCATCCAGGTGCGCGATCTCCTCAAGAGATCCTTGGTTCCAATTCAACATGAACACCTTCGTCCGACAACCGATCAGGAGCCTGTCGCTGTTTGCCACGGGAATCACCAGGTTCACCTCTCCACAATCTAAAGCCCGGCCAAAGAAATAAGAAACCGCCATATTGTGGAATTTCAATGGAACTAATTTTATAAGGGAAACTGTTGCCATATTCGTAAAAATATACACGTGGCGCCCCCAGAGCAGGTTTCTTATTTCTTTGGTCAGGCTTTAAAGACTATTAAAATTTTTTACACCTATGGCAACAATTTCCTTTATAAAATTAGTTCCATTGAAATTCCGCAGTATGGCGAGGCTGAAGGCTTCTTATTTCTTTGGTCGGGCTTTAAATGGGTATTTCAATTACAGGCACTAGCGTCTTTTGAACGTCGACGTCGCGTCGGGCAGGTCGCGCATATTATATAGGCAGCAAGGCGGGTGAAGCAAAAGAATTTAGTTTTTTTTTTTTTTTTAATTGACCTATGCTTGTGTCGAAAAGGTACGACCAATCAAGCTTCACCGGACTTGCGGGGGAGTGGAAGACTCTACCCCAAAAAAAGTCCTATACCAGCGCGTCTAGGGGCGGCTCGAGGGAGCCTCGGACCACCGCCTAGCGCGTTGATATTGAAAAACATCGTGAAGGAGACAACGCCTGGGGCTCCGTCTCTGATTTTCAATTTTGATTTTGGTTCTGGCCGCGCCCCCACCGGCGGGTGCGGGCGTTGTTACCTGAAGGGTATTCACTACCAGAAGGGCGAATGCCTACAGAATTGTAAGGTGTAATCTAAAAAATAATTTCGTATTATTGAATGTTGTGGACGTTGGTACGACGACATCGCTCGAAAGATGCTAGTGTGAGGGGTCACTACTAAGTTCACCTCTCAGCAATATTTAGTGCATCCGATACGTAATGTCCAACGAAGCGGGTTTAGGTAAAGCGAAAAATATTTATATGTTTTGTATTAAAATAACTTAAGTAAAGAAACTTAAGAACGTGAAAGGGACTTTTTAAATTTAAGTTAGATCGTAATAATATAGAATCGGGTCTTGCGACGTAAGACAATCGTAGGATAATAAAAATATATTATAGGTATATCACAGAAAAACCTATAAGTCTCTTCCAAGCCACCGTCCACCTCTCGAGACCATCTGGGTCTGTGGTAAAGTAAATAATTGATAAATGTAAATTAAATGCCACAGACCACATACTTTTTAATAGAATTACCCTATTAATTGAAACATGGATGTTTCAATTTTATTATCACACGTCCGTATTTGGGTCTCGGATTTACATACGTATGCCCAATTCAAATTGATCGGTTCAGTAGTTTCAGAGGAAATAGGCGCTGACATCGGGACGGACTGACATCCGAGTGATCCAAGGGGATCGTTTTTTGTTTTTTAAGGTACTACGGAACTTTAAAATAAATAAAATCTTGATTTATTTGAAAAATTGTATACTTAATGATCTTACCCAGATGTCTAACTTGATGCTCCAGTGTGATGTAATGCAGTGAGTGCACATTTTGTTGCAACACATCAACCCAGTACAGCTTTTGCGAGTCGGGATCCCAAACTGGGCTCTCCCCGTGGCCAAACGTCGCGTTCAAATGGTAAACAACGCTTTTCGTCCAATGGGTAACAGACTTCGATATTATTGGTCGATAGTATGGGTATTCATTTGATGCAGCCTCTGAAGAAGATTAATTTATTAGCTCGCTGGCGATACTCGACTTGAAAGTAGACATTATATAGAATAACACTAAATTAAAAAAATATATTACACCCGACACAAACACTTTACTTGATCCTTTCAACAACTAGAAAAGAGCTGATAATCTTCAAATGGCTGAAGATATTTTCTTGGATCATAGGTAAGAACACTCTCGATTGTGACAACTTGCAAACAAAAAAAACTACTTAGATCAAAATCGGCGCATCCGTTTAGGAGCTACGATGCCACAGACAGACAGACAGACACACACACACGTCAAACTTATAAGTAACACCCCTCTTTTTCGTCGGGGGTTAATAAAACAAAGTCGCTTCATGTCTCTGTCCCTACCTATGTATGCTATTTAAAACTACGCAACGGATATTAAAGGCTCCAGCAGACCGGATGCGTATGCGTAGACGTGCACGCACCATTGAGTTGTAATGTATGGAATTGTATAAGACCTATCAGATCGCTTGCGTAACGTAGACGTACGCGTCCTTACGCAAGCGGTCTGATAGGTCTGCTGGAGCCTTAATGCGGATTTTTTATTTTATAGATAGTGTGATCAACTTCGCGCCAGAGCTCCTACGCCGGGCGACCGCCTTAAGACGGAAAGTTACTAGGAAAAACGCGCGCGCTTGTAAAGACGCTATTATTTAGTCTGTGGTAATACGGACTCTCGCGGCGCGGTCTTAAGGTGCATTTTGTTTTAATACGAGCGCATCGACAAACGGTAGGCTATTATAGCCAGGGTCACGTTCGACGCGTTCAATGTAATTTGAACGTTAGTGGCGTGGTAGCTAGAATTAAATTCGCACGTTTGCTATCAGAGAGTGCGCCTTCTGTACCTAGTACTATTATTTATTCTGTGGTGTGATTAAAGAAGTTGGTTTATATATTATGCATAATATACTCAGGGATAACCCACAATAACCATTTTCCCGTGCGAAACCGGAGTGGGTCGCTAGTATATAATATACATCGTTATGAAATCGACACATAGATGAAAAAAAATACAAAGTTTGTGGTCTAAATTGACATACGAGCGACTTTGGCAAGCGTGGTCAAATGGGACCCCTCTAATCGGAATAGGTTCGAACCTGTCGGTGGGGACGACCGACGAATATGAATTGAAAACAAACCTTAGTGAAAATATTTTTAACACTTACTGGATCCTTCGCCAGTAGGAAATTGTAGTAAACAAAGAACAAGTAATATCAGCGGCATCTCTTTTTTAATACCTAACCAATTATTTCTCAGGTCTCCGTTTCGCAAATGAGTCGCATGAATTAGTGTAACTCTGCGCTAATTCTCCGAGTTTTATGGCGTCTCGGTATATTTGTCGTGCAAATTATTTTTCCTGCTAATAATGACTTCATCCAGATTGCTTTCGTTCGCAGAAGGTATGGTCTGATGCTGACGATTAGGTAGGTATAATTGTTTTTACAAGCTTTTATTTCGTTTCACCTGTCCCGTTGTCTGTCTGTCTGTAGCTTTTATATTATTATTACAAGCTTTTATTTAGTTTCACCTGTCCCGTTGTCTGTGTTTGTCTGTAATCAAATCTTGCAAGTTAAATTTGACCCACTTCCCGATTACCGATCGAGCTGAAATTTTGCCAGCATGTATAAATCGGATGACAATGCTATATTATTATGACATGGAGCTGATCTGATGATGGAGCTGGAAGGTGGCCATAGGAACTCCGTAATTAAACGTCGCAACCCCATCGAGTTTAGGCTCATTTGATTCGTCTTGACGAGTACCTTGATACTATTGGTAACCAGGGTCTGATGATGGAGCTGGAAGGTGGCCATAGGAACTCCGTAATTAAACGACGCAACCCCATCGAGGTTGGGCTCATTTGATTCGTCTTGACGAGTATCTTTGATGTAATCAAAAATACTAAAAAGAAAAAAATAAAATTAAAGAAAAAAAACCTTTTTAAAAACAAGCTTTTATTATTTGTTAATAAAATGAACTAAAAAGTTAAAAATAAATTAACTCTAATAAGAAATAAAACACTTTATAAGTTCATTGTAACCTTTAACGATAATTAAGCTTCTTCGTCCACGACAAAATTATTCCATATTTTACATAATTATACCACAGATCCAATTGTATAAATAAAAGCGTGTTATAATGGTATAGATAAGAACATTTAGCAACTTCTTTTTTGTTTGTAATACGCTTTTATTTATAAAATTGGATCTGTGATATAATTATGTACAATATGGAATAATTTTGTCGTGGACCAAGAAGCTTAATTATCGTTAAAGGTTACAATGAACTTATAAAGTGTTTTATTTCTTATTAGAGTTAATTTATTTTTAACTTTTTAGTTAATTTTATTAACAAACTAGCCTGGCTTGAATGCTTAAGGGGCTCTACCAAGATAAGTGGCGCCGCCACCCTTTAAAAAATAATAACTCGGAAAATAATCAATTTTTCAAAAATCCGGTCCACGGAACTGGAGTCGGAGTGCTGTAGGATATATAGAAGCAATCACATGTTTATTATAGTTCAATATAATTATAGATAGAAAAAATGCGAAAAGTGGCCGTTTTTCACAAATTTCCTATCTCTAACTACAGCGAGATACAATAAATAAAGTTAATAGCTTCTATATATCCTACAGCACCCCGACTCCAGTTCTGTGGACCGGATTTTTGAAAAATTGATTATTTTCCGAGTTATTATTTTTTAAAGGGTGGCGGCGCCACTTTGCGTGGTAGAGCCCCTTAAGTTACTAAATGACAAGCAATATGGTAATGGTTAGTCAAACAATAAAACACTCAACAATAATTTTAAAAAGTTTATTTTAATTATTATTTTTACAATAAATAAATTTAGTCACAAGTGCGCGAAATCCTTCACTTTTCTATCTTAATTAAAAGCGCTTATATAAAAGAAGGGGAAGTCAGTCAGTAAGATTTCTCGTTGGGCACTGAATTCCAAACACAAAAACCGGAGAGAAAGGGGCTAGATTTTAGTGCTTTTTATGTTACTTTACTTTTTACGTCAATCAAACAAAAAGATCCAGAGGACTTCATCAAGATTACTTGTTCGCCCATGACGAGAGTCCAATCAATCCGTATCCAAAGATTTGAAGAGTAAAAGTCAGGGGCTCCTCATCTATACTATAGCGAATACTAGGCGGTAAGGAGTCAGTAGGAGTCAGGAGCGTCTATATAGAAGTGGTGATGTAGTAGGCGACATACGCTATGTGCATATTATGTTCGAAATGTTAGCGGCCAAACTCATTGATTTTTCAAGAGAACTACTAGGCGGTAATGAGTCAGTAGGAGACAGAAGCGTCTTTATTGAAGTGGTGAAGCGGTACGCCGACGCTGCCGGTGCCGTATATTCTGGAATACTTACGACAAACTAGTGGCTAAACTAAGGTTTTTCTAGAGAAGTACCAGGCGGTAAGAAGTCAGTAGGAGTCAGGAGCGTCTATATAGAAGTGGTTATGCGGTACACCCACGCTGCCGGTGTCGCGCAGAGTGAATATGGAGCCGGCGAGCGGCTCGAGCGAGCTAGAGGCGCCGCGACGCGACGTCGTGACGAACAGTTCGTCCAGTTTCGGCCCGCCCCACACCACGGAGGTACAGCGAGATACCGGCAGCTTGTAGCCGTGGATCACGTGCCGCTTGTCCGGGTTTACGTGTAAAACCTGAAAAGAACTGGTCTTCAACTCTATGGTTATAGTAATAAATAATAAAAAATAACTGCAGAAGTAATGGTTATAGCCAGAATTTTATCGAATAAGTTGAGTGTACAGCAATGATATTTTGCTTCTTTTATGAAAGAATAGATAGTTTAATAGAGTTCAGCCTAACAAGTTACTTAAGACAAGGTGTACGTACCTACATATTTTATTTTTTAGAATCTTGAAGGTTAAAATGAGTGAACGGACTGTGTGTTACAACAAATAATAAACGTGTTTTTTACGCTATCATGCCTAATGTGCTGAACTGATTTAGATGAAGTTTGGTTGACTTCGCACGAATAGGAAACGATGGTGAAGAAGGAGAATCAAGCATATTTTTATTGCGTTAAATGAATAGCGTGATGGTAGACTACTCGTAGTATATACAGCGTGAAATTTAACTGGTTGTTTATATGCAACGTTGTAGTAGTACATACATATACACTTGATCACGTAAACGGCCATTTTGTATGACAAGTTGAATTTTAATTTTGAGAGTCCAACCTAAGTTAAAAGTTTTTCAGTTTCAGTGATGCGGATAAACATAATATGCTGAGCTGTGGCCTTTTTAGCAGTGATTGGTACACACACGTTTTTTAAAATTGATTTTTGTTTTTACCTTTTCTTTCTTATTTTTGCTTTTTTTTATGACTGTAGTATGTCAAACTTTGTTATTTTTATATGATTATTATTTCCATGTATTGTGTGTCAATTTTGCTCAATATTTTTTTATCTATCTATCTAACTAAACAACCAGTCAAATTTCACGGTGTATAAGTGATTTACTCCACATTCGCCATCTTCGAAACTCCATGTCCCGTGTGCTAGCCCTAGCGCCGTCATCTTCCCACCTCGCTTTTTCGACAATAATGACTCGCTTATAATGTTTTGGCGACTTTACAATGACGAGTGTCGAATGTGACGAATCTAGAAAAATTACCAGTTTCGAAGATGACTAATGTAGAGTAAATCGTATAAGTATAATACTGACGGTGCCGCCCAGCATGAGCGCTACCCAGATGTAGCCGTTAGAATCGGTGGTGAGGCCGGCGGGTCTCGAGTTGTAGTAACCGTACTCCGTCACGTCGATTATCGTGCGCCTGCCGCCTGCAAACAAAACACATCTAAATAAATTGGGGATATCTCACACACGGCCATCTAACCCTAAACCAGGCAGAGCCTGTACAATGGGTGACAGACAGCTAATATACATACGTATATAGATTAATATTAATTGCTTTAATACTGGATTAAATTATAAACAAGTCAAGTAATATACTGAGGTGTGTCCCTAGCGCTTGTACCTGGCCCTAGCCAGTTCCCCTGCAGCAGCATTTTTTGACGTGTTTTTAGTAGACCTATCTACCTTCGGAGGCCAGGGCCCAGTTAAAAACACGTAAAAAAATGCTGCCACCCTGGGCCTCTCCAGTCGCAAAGAGTAATACATACTTATATGAATATACAACACATCCAACCTCCAACAGCTAGTATCTTTATATAAAACATACCTAAAGTCCCCTTGGCGGCGTCAAAGTCGAAGGCCTCTAGTAACGACGTAGCGGAGTCAGTGAAGTAGAGCACTGAGTTATTGAGCGCCCAGGCGATCCCCCCCGAGATCCCCACCGGCCGGAGGTGCACGCGGGGGGAAGACAGACTCGTGTGGCACACGCTGTATAGCGACCCGCCGTCGGGAGCCACCTCGTCGCCTTTCTGGAGCCCTTGTGTGCCTGTTACATTTAGTTAAAATGTTAACATTGACTTAGCCTGACCTATTATTTATTCTGTGGCCTGACCAGAAAATAAATCTGGCTCTGGGGGCGCTTCATGTACCTAAAGCCTGACCAAAGAAATAAAAAGCCAGTTCTGGGGGCAGGTATATTTTTATGTTTATGGCCACAATTTCCTTTATAAAATTAGTTCCATTGAAATTCCGCAATATGGCGAGGTTTTTTATTTCTTTGGTCAGGCTTTATATTTTTGTGGCCGGACACGTGACTGAAGTTTATATGAAAAGTTGAATATTATTTTTGATATTTCAAACTAGTGTTACTACTACCACTTGCGGATAAACAACCAGTTAAATTTCACGGTGTAGGTATAAGTCCAAGGAATATATGCGTGCTTTCGGTAACAAACAAGCACGGAATTGTTATTATTTCGGAAAATCGGGTCATTAGAACTGTTAATTATATGCTTTATTTTAGTAGCTACGCCTGAATATACCTATTATATAATAATCAGTATCAGAAGTTGTAACGCGATGACTGTAACTTGAATATTTAACGAGAGCGTGCAGTATTTCCTATCTTTTTCTGCTGGCATTGCTGCGCTTGACGCATAAAAAAATAACGGAAAATGCTAGGCTAATTCTAGGAAGTGCTAGGCTATCTTCAACACAATGTACGCCGCAGGTTATAAAGAATTTTGTTAGGCTCATACATCCGGACGGCCATGGATACGGGTTCGAGTCAATGCTCGAGCTGAATTTTTTATTTACGCTTGATTACAATCATATTTTAATTAGTTACCTAGCCAAAAGCGTCCTTTGTAATCCGCCTTGCCGGTATGGATGACGTTGTCGGGTAACCCGAGGTCGACGGCTGTTAGCGGGCGGAGGCCTGCGTCGCCGCCAGAGTCCAAGTCCAGGAGATAGAGCGACGCTCGAACTGCCACCAGTAGCCGCTTTGAATTCGCCACCGTTGTTACCAATTGCACTGGGCCGTATTCTGTTTGATTATAATGATAGATTTCAATGGAACTGTTTTGTGTTAGCTAGTAAAGAGAAGCCAAACGGAATATTGTTCGAATATCACGTGGTTTTCGGTTTAGCGTTAAAAAAACATACTTTATTCAGGATTGTTTAACTCAGGACACAACTTTTAATATTGAGGTGGGCAACGCCAACAGCCTTAGAAAAATCAACAGGTAGGTACTGAATATTCAGAGTAATGGAGAGGCGGTTATCGGGCGGTATTCTATTTAATTTACTATGATCGATGACTATACTCTATACCTACCCTTACCGCACTGCAAATAAAAAAAACTTGCTACATTAATCTCTTCTACATTCGGTTTCATACAAAACCCCTGTTTCGTTCACACAGCGACTAAAAATGAGTTTCGTGTTTTGTATGAAACGGAAATTGCGCGAACGCTCGTCTGACCTCACCCTCAGACCACAGAATACCAAATATTAGTAGTCCCTCTCAGACTCACCGATGTGGTTGCTGGTGATCTCTCCGGAGACGTAGTCGAGCTGATGCACGTTCTGCTTCCACACGTCGACGAACAGCAGGCAGTTGCGCTGGCCGTCCCACACGGGGCTCGCGGCGTGCTCGAACTGAGCCGGCTCGCCTTGCTTCTTCACCGATGCCACCTACGTAACTACTTCGTTAACCACTTCGGAAGTAGCCGGCGACATACCACAACTGGTGCGCGTTTTGTTTGCCAAGCAATGCCATTCGCCAATAAATCTACGTTTCACTCTCAAAGGAAAACAGACCTACCTAAGACCTAACAAGAAATGTTTTACACAAATGGTATTGTTCCAAAGTATTTTTCTATACCTAATAGTAGGTATTATAAAGAGGAAAAGATTGATTCCTTGCATTGAATAGGCTCCGAATTAAAAATTTACTATTAGAATGCAAAATTATTCCCTAGTGAACTATGCACTTTTTAAAGCCCGAAAAATATTTTATCGCCGGCAAAGCTGCGTACCTACCGGATGGCTTGTATAACTTAAGTAATAATATGGTAAAATAAGAGGAAAGAACAAAACATGCGATCCTGTGGAGTGTCTTCAGCAGGCTCCTTCCAAACAGCAACGCACACATTACGCGAGCTAAGAAAAGTTGACCCACCTTTTAAATAATTTAACTGGACTGCATCGTACGTATTTTGCGTACCCGGCATCTAAGCGTGGGGTAAATAATATTCGTAGTTTAAAGATTTTAGAGCATTTAATTTATGAAAAAAATTATGAGTATTTACTAGTTAAGTGTTCCTTGTGTCTAACAAAGCATATTCTATTTAACTAGCAATACTTTTATATTTTATAACTGTGTTCGCGGTATCAACAGTACCTGTAAAGGAATAGTTTTATAAAAAAATTGTTTATTTAAACTTACCATAGAAACTTTATAGAATTTATTTGTCACTGCGTTAACACTGCTTTCAAAAACAATGACCATAAAAATATTTAACAAAACTGTTCCACACATTGCTTACTTTATGATATACGAGGAGTGGCTAAAGCGTCGCGAGTATTATTAAACAAATGGTATTGTTCCACTTCAACCATCAATGGGAAATACAAAGAAATAAGTACAATTGATAACAATCAAACGCTCAATGGATTCGTATTTTTTTATTCCTTACCATAAATAACATAGGATAATCATAAACGACGCCTCTGTTAAATTAATCTTACAATTACAAATATTGGATGATACTACTTTATAAGGTTAAGTTTCAGACTTGCTAACACCAGGCTTCATTACTTATTGGAATACTGAATTGTATCAATGTTACATTATTATTGAATCATTTCGAAATACATAAATCGTTAGTCAAAGTACAAAATCTATACTGCTTGAGTATGCATTTATTAGAATGCTATACCATACTATTAGACGCATTACAGATAGTTATTCTTTCCGCTGATAAATTTTAGATTTTTCGTTTCGTTTCTTTACATTTATTTAATAATCAGGCATGTTGATTGGCTCACTAGCCAAATTAATATCTTAATAAAACTAATAGTTTTTTTTTCGTCATATTACGTTCGTCTAAAGGTGCTCCCTCACCGGGAGCATTCGCGTGTAATGTAACATTATAGATTCGTCTTTGAGCATATAATACCTCCCTGACTGACGAGCATTCGCGTGTAATGTAAGGGTGCTCCCTCACCGGGAGCATTCGCGTGTAATGTAACATTATAGATTCGTCTTTGAGCATTACATTACAATAATACCTCCCTGACTGACGAGCATTCGCGTGTAATGTAACATTATAGATTCGACTTTGAGCATTTCATAGCGGCGGGGGGCTAGGGGAAGTGAAGCGCATTGATGTTACAAGTTGTATCAAGATATTACACATTGTATCATTACAAGGTGCGCGTTGTAATGCTCGGTTCTCCTCCTTCACTGATGTATGCCCGTTTTGTATCATTACAAGGTGCGCATTGTAATGCTCGGTTCTCCTCCTTCACTGATGTAATGCTCAAATCTGTAACGTTACATTACACGCGAATGCTCCCGGTGAGGGAGCACCTTAATATTTGTTGTACCATAGTTGTACACGATCACTCGGTTTATAACCAAACGTGTTATATTTAATAATCAGTATACCTTTTCGTATATTTTTGCAGTATTTAGCTGTCATGCGCCTAATTTAGTAGTTAATTTATCTATTGTATCGTGTCTACTCGTAAAACCTACTGGATTACTTATCAGCTATATATAAGACAATTAAGTAGATGTAAAAACACTGCGACGGTCTTGCCAAAACTACATAATTCAACACCAAGATTTTTATAGCGACAGGAAATTAAGCTTAGATTTTTAATCGCAGATTTAGTATCTAGTAGCTCAGATACTGAATTTATTTTCGCTGAAATTATAAAGGTAACAAGCGAGGGTTGACGTCACTGAAGCATACCGTCGCAATGAGACTAACTAAGCTATCTATGCACACGGCATCTGAAAACTCCACTAAATTCTTTCTTAAGCTAACTCGGTATAATGTGAGCACAGTTTCAAATAAAACCGAGTATTCACGATTGTCAATTATTGAATGTTTCATAATATCGTTAATAGTTCATTTACGTCCCCACCGACGGGCTAGAGCATTCCCTATAATCAGGGTCAATGCTTCATAATATAAACGATAAAAAAATATGATTAGAAGGTGTAATTCTTAGAGTATAAATAAACATAGAGCACGCGTAAGCAGATGTTCTATGGTCGGTGACTTCAATAACATTTTTCTTTTTGGATTTGTTCCTCGAGTCAAGTTTTCAACTTATCACTGCACATTTCACAAAGGTCTCCTATTAAATTAATTATTTTCACCGGGAAAAACAATCAGCCCCGATAACCGTTTCCTACTAAACGAATGCGCTGAAGATATTCGGACTGTGCATACCCGTGCTTACGGTGCATACTTGATAAGGCATGCTCTATGCCTATCACTTTTTTTTATTTATACTCTAAGATTTTCTATAAATAATAATAATAATAATATAATTTATTTAATTACAAATAAATATATTATTATTATTATTTATAGAAAATCTGATAAACAAATGACAATGACAAAACTACACGTCTGGCTAGTATTGGGCCTCGTTTCTGGAGACGCGGGGCGTAGCGTGGCGCGTCGGGCGGCGCGGAACTCGCTTAATTCAAACATATAGCAATAAGTTGAATAAGTGCGTCTACGGAGAAGCAGATTTTCACGCGTTTGCTTGAAATGGAGCGTGTTTTGTGGCGGAGCCCGCGGATGCCATTGACGCGACGCACGCGGCGGGGGAACGATTTATAACATTACGTAGCCAGGGTTAGTCCCTAGGCTACGCTAACAAGCCCCAATATTTCAGTATTACTGTATAATTTAGTGTAAAATTTGGGCATTATCGCGATGCATACACTGCCTAGACGTAGGTATATTAGATTTGTACCTTGAGCTAGTCTAGATCTAGGTTCCGCTTATTCTAAGTAAAGCTAAGGCAATTTCACTTGCATATACTCGTAAGGGATATCTATAAGTAATTGTGTCGAAAATATTAATTTCAATATTTGTATTAGTGAGGTATTTTTAGTACAAGGCTTTAATATTAACGTGTATTAAGTAGTAAATTACGCAATGTCCTGACCTACGAAAACATCATACATCGTTTTCACTTACTTGACTTTTTTTATAAGCTGGTTGAGATAGTAAATGTACTAATTTTATAATAACTGAGAACGCAAAGTGAAATATCATTCGCCCAGAATATCCAGACCAATATCAATACGATAAGAACTTAAGTTGTAACCTCGAACCGCACATTTTACTAAATAAACAAGAAACAGGATATCCTGGTAAATGATTTGCAAAGGTCAATCCCCTGTACGCAAAGCAAAATCTTTTTAAAATTAATATCTAGCCAGGTTAATCATCCTACTGGCTTAGAATCATACAGTTCACAAGACAAACACAAAATTTATAATTATATATCAAATACAACTGTCACTCAAAGTAATATTCATGGACAAGTTACTAAGTCCATGGTAATATTTGAAACAATAATATATGTCAAAAATTGAATATCTCAATCCTTTCCATATTTATGTATATGGCTTCTCGAAAATAGTTTTTTTTTGACAACATACTGCTTACATTCGTTTATGTTATTATTATTATTACTATCGATAAGTTTAAAATCACGTTTGATGGGCAGTTTATGTTACTACACGCAAATTTTCT
>OX419582.1:24692957-24772357 GCA_948473455.1 Teleiodes luculella | reverse complement strand
CATACAAACGTGCCGCTGTCGGTTTGAATGTGTGCGTCCGAGCCGCGCGCTGTCACGCACACACTATCATGAAACAAGGGGGAATAAGGGGGCGGCAGTATGAGCTAAATGCAAGCGTGTGCGTGACGGCACGTGCCTGCACGGCGCGCTTACATTCAAACCGATGCGGCCAGTTGGTATGGAAATAATTTTCTGTTCTTAATCTTCTGTGCCTGTACATTACAGTAAATACATTCTTTAGTAATGAGGGCTATGAGGCTAGTCGCGAGTATACTGGATTGCCGGTACGTGAATCATTGCTGTGCTATCTCGGGTGGAGTGACGCGGAGATAATTCGTGGGCCGTTTTTCCTTCTTTCTTTGTTTTTAGTTTGTTATGAAACATAGGATAAGTTTATTAACCAAATTGAACCGAATGAGTCTATGTTACTTTTCAAATAAATAAATATTATTATTATATTAATATTACTTTAAACTTTCATCCTCGTATAGCTGGTTTCTAGACAGAGACTATTTGAGTTTGCTGTCAACTCGAAAAGAAGAAGACAGTTTCAATATGGCCGTTTCTTCTTTGCTAGTGTAGCTTTGTGACGCCCGCGGCGCGCCACAATGGGCGTGTCCTTGTGCGCGCTCGCTGGCGCGCCTCAATGGGCTCAAGAAGATAACACGATGATGAAATATAACACTGAACTGTTAGTATTTACAAATTTACTAAAATATTATTTATTGAAATTGAGAATTTGGAGACTCGGCCAGCTTGGCCGAGAGGTAAACCAAAAGTGAATAAAAAAATTAATGAAGTGACGGGTGATTGTCGACTGAATTCCAAAATTAAATATATTCGAATTTAGACGAAAATGGTAAATGAAATGGGGATGAAGCAACGAGGTGGCATGCAATGCACCTCATTACAGCTTGTTACCTGGTAGTTGAGAAGGCCCCACTGCTCTAAGAAGCCGTGGACGCGCATTATGGCGCAGACGTCGCCGGCGAGGTTGCGGCGGCAGGCCGTGCTGGTCAGATACTCCGTCGGGTTCAGCCGATACGTGTCGATCATGAAGTTCCTGGTGTATAAATGATAAATATCGTCACCCGGCTGAGACAACCACTTAAATGCTTTCAAAGAATCTTTTACAGGAGACACCAAAAACTACCTACTGAAAAAAAGTATGATAGGTAAATAATAATTCTGTAGTTTTATAGTTATTATATGATTATCTTTAGAGCTTTAAAACAAATGCGTAAATTGTATAGTGCAAATACTGCGCGTATTCTAAATATCGCGTATTTGTGAAAAAGGAATTTGACTTTATTATTATATAAGAAAACAATACTTAAAACCAACGCAAGTCAAAAACAGAATAAAATTATTGCAAGTCCAAGATCTCTACAGAGCTCCAAGACCAGAAACCAGAATTAATAGTCAAGTCCAAGATTTATAATCAAGTAAATAGCCTTTGATAAAACCAGAATTTAAAGTCTAGTCCAAGATCTATAGTCGGGTAAAAGACTAATGGTCAAAACCAGAATTTATAATCAAATCCAAGATTTATAGTCAGGTAAAAGACCTATGGTCAAAATTGGAATTTAAAGTAAAGTCCAATATTTTTAGACAGGTAAAAGACCTATTAGACAAAACCAGAATTATAATAATCAAGTCAAGATATGTAGTCAAGATCAAGACTTACTTGTTAGGACCTAGAAACATAGTCGGTTTACAATCAACCGGGCTGCAGGGGCTTAAATGATTTTACGTCTTCATCATCATTTCAGCCGAACAGACGTCCACTGTTGGACAAAGGCCTCACAGTACGTATGAATGAACCAAAATAACCCCTGTCTTGGTAAAGACCTAAAATAAAAAACTTACGGAGGACAGACAAGCTTAAATTAGGTAGCAGAAAGGGAATTAACCCCTGGTATTGCCTTGGTTGCTGAAGTCCTTTCTGCTTGACTACGCCGAATTAAGGATACGACGACGCGTGGTCCTCTTTCAACTGACATGTTGTAAAATCACACTGGGCCATTGAGTTCAATTCGGGTTCGCGCGTTCAAGCCTTGGCACATACCCATGTGTTTTCATATTTTGTAACAAACCATAAAGCTTACAGTTGGTGTAATGTGCTAGCCTTTAGAGTGATATCTAGAAGTAGCGTCGTCGCCACGCCAGACGTATAAATCCGCTATCGCAGACCACTTATTAAATTCAGGGCCAAACCACTGGATAGAATTGCATAAACCCAGAGTCCTCTCATCCGATCGGCATTATTATCCCAGGATGGTGAGGGAAGCGATCCAAATAAAGAAGCGAAAAACGTTTAATCGCGAGGATGGTTTTAAGGTCTCATCGTCGTGGAACCCGGTGATCAATAAAATAAGACCTCGAGATTTATCGTCGGACCGACCCGCGGATAGTGAGAGTGTTGTGTGCCGTGGTGTGCGTGATACACAAAATCAAGAGAGGGTAGATGCAGACGAATGCGCCCGCTCTTCACTATAGCAGTATCCACATCGCCGACTTCAGTCAGTTCGCGACCACGGCAGGTGCAACTTCGCCGAAACGTCGGGCAAAATAAGGTATCGTACGTAATACAAACCTATTTGTTTAAAATTATCGCGCTAAGTCCCGTAAACAATTATAATAATAGAAGTAGCGTAGTTCACCTGTAAGCGAGGTACACCTCAGGCGTCTTGGATTTGTTCTTCCCGTTGAAGTACTCCGGGAGCGCGCGCTTCTCGATCGTGTGTATTGAGTTGTAGTCGAACCAGGCGGAGTATGACGGCACGATTATGTGGTGCGTCTGGTCCGTCACGTTGTCTTCTAACTCTTCTTTCGTCAGCATTTCCTGATTAATAAAAAAAAAGTGAATCGTAACAGATTATGTATCTGTATGTGAACTGGGATTGTGAATTGAAGAGCAGAGATTGGAGTTGGTGGAGATAAAAAGGAGATAAATATTGTTGTACATCGTTTTAGAACAGGTCCTACTCAAGATTTCCTGTGGATGTCGTAATATGGCTAAAGATACGGTAACAATGGGCAGCAGAGAGATCAATATTTTAAAAATCTAAATTGATTATTTTTGTCTTTTGGACATTCTACAAGTCAGTTAAATTTAGTGGCGAGTTCAGCAAAGCGACATTTAGAAGAAACTCCTATAAGATTATGATTACACCTTTAGACTAATATACTCTTGCTATTATTGTTGCAAGCAACAGCTTCATGTCTGACTACAACCGCCTTAACAAAGAACCACCATGGGGAAATATCTCATTCCTACGGGAAACGGGGTGTAAGACAGTTAATCTGTCACAGTTCTTTCGATGATCACACTTAAAGCCTGACCAAAGAAATAAGAAACCTGCTCTGGGGGCGCCACGTGTATATTTTTACGACTATGGCAACATGGCGCAATTAAACTCCGCAATATGGCGAGGTTTCTTATTTTTTTGGTCGGGCTTTACTTCATATTTGTTTTCGTAACGCGTAAGAAGTGTAAGCACAGAAGAAAATAATAGTACTAACCCGTACAGAAAGGACACTCACCCCCCGCGCCAAAATGAGTTTCCGCCCGATATAGCGCCCCACGCCCCGCACCCCGCAGGCACCGCGGGCCACCGCCGGTGGTGTTCGGGGGTGTTTTACATAGCGCCTAGCGCCATTGACTTGTAGTTGATATTCGAAAAGAAGTAGCTTGTCATAACGCGTTTTCTGTATGGAGTGACCGCCCAGTGGTATAAGCTAAATATCTGACCTGTGTGTTGGAGTCGCTGTGTTTCCCCTGCGAGTCGTCGTGGAGGTCGGAGGGCGGCGCGGGCGTGGCCGGCGCCTCCGCGCTAGGCGCCGCGCTCGTGGTGGCTTCCATCGGCGTGGCTGCGGGCGCTGCATTCAAACAGCCAGCTCATACATCGCATCTTTACACCTACCCGTATCTATGCAGCTCAACTCTTATTACTAAAGGGCCCATAGAATACCAGCGTCGCGGCATAAGCTGGTGTCCTTTTATTGTGACGTCATGACGCATCGTCCGGCACTTTTTTTTTGTTGTTAATTTAGACTGTGTTTTTAAATTTATTTTATTGTTGTGCAAAATTTTTGTATTTTATTAATTGTTGTGGCGTCATTAATAATAAATGTTTCTTTCTTTCTTTATTATTTTCTTTATTATTTTCATTTATAACTAGCAATGCGTGCTTGCTGATCGTGTGGATTTCGAGGTTACCTACTTCACAAACCCCGGTGTCGGTATTGGGCTGCCGATATGACTTTTGTTCGACGAGTGCCCCAATGAGATTCGAACCTGGGACCTCCGTAATGTCAGGCGAGCTATTCAAAGCGGTCCCTTACATGTGGAACTGAGAGAGGTATGCTGTTTGCGCCAGAACTAAACGTAAGTGGCAAGTTAGTTTTTGTCCAATTATACAAAAAGTACTGCTTATAATAAAAATGTTCTGATACTTGATCTTAATAAAGTTGAATACCATACTTGTGACTAAGGCTGCTTTTCCACCAGAGCTGTGCGAGGTAGCTAAGCGGTGTGCGAGGAAAAAATCCACCAATAGAATCACTTCATTTTCCTAGCTTAGTGATTCTATTGGTAGTGTTTTTCCTCGCATACCGCTTAGCTACCTAGCACAGCTCTGGTGGAAAAGCAGCCTTAGTATCCGTGTCTAATACATTGCCGTTTACATATAGGAAGTAAAAAAATGATAAATAGAATAATAAATCTTCACAATAATTAATTATAAAATTTAAATAAACCTAGCGAAGACTTGAGCTGCATAGTACGTAAATATTTTTTTGAATTGTCCAATAATCCTACTCTAAGAGTCTTCAATATTACAGTAATTGGACTATTATTAAGAGAATATATATTTTTGAAAAGATATCATTTAATCAATGTGACAAAATTAGAAATATTTGGGGCCTATTTTTCCTTTTAATCCATTGTCAGGTAAACTCTAAGTTTAAAACAGGCATAACAATAAATAAATCATTTTAATGAAACCGAGACGGTTATGTCCCCATCTGATAAATTCGAATTGGTATTTGGTCATATACAAATAAACATTATAAAATTATGTGTAAATTGATTAGGAACCTATTATTTATTGCATTGAATAGAATCAAAACATTTTTCCTTACATGGAAAAAAAAGTCACCGATGTCTCAATTTAGATTTTTTAACCAAGGGTATGTAATTTTTTCTACATAAAATGATAATTTAAAATAGAATAGGAACCCACTACAAGGTACACTTACAAGACAGAAAACATTGACTACTTTAAACTGAGACTCTGTTGTTTGAAACTTTGACCTGTACCGATCAATCTTAAAAAGGCTCATCGGCTTTGGGACAGAAAAACATATGCAATTCCATGTTATTTTGAAAAGCCTTACCAACAAGGGATTAAGAGGAGCCTATTACCACAGTAGACTAAGAACAGTAGGTTATCATCATGCCAACGTGCCGCATCGGTTTGAAAATGCGTGACAGCGCATGCCTACACATCGCGCGGCGGGACGCACACGTTCAAACCGATATCAGCGCATTTGTATAAAGATAACCTACTGTTCTTTACTGTGCTATTACTCTGGTTAGAGCTGCACTCCTACTCTAGCTTATAATATAGGGGTAAAGTGATAAGAATCGACACTAAACACTGACTGTCGGCGGACCGTTCCGTGTCGGGCGTTGGCGCCGCGTCCGTGTTGTCGCGCGAAGCGTTGTCGTCCTCGTCTTCTCCTTCGTTCTCGCGACGCTTGGTCACTCGACTGTGGACAACGCTACATCAGTCACAAAAAAACAAACAAACAGTGACACTAAACGATGCGTTCACGGAGACACCTAAGCAGTTGCGACACGAAGCGATGAAAATGTTAAAACAAATTAAAAAAAGATAAACACTGAAACAGAGATCGGATTGGGATTAATTAATTTCTTTATTAATTATATTTTAAGAGTATTGTTAATACAAACTTGTGTGGGCTTACCATCCAAAGCTGCCATAAACATAAATGTAAAATATTTATTAATCTGGCAAATACTCTCTCTACCTAGGCCTTAACAAAACATATTGAAGGTATTTAGAATACAATCGCTTTTGAATCTCACAGCAATAAATAAAACGTAGAAAGAGTATCAATATCAAGACTATTCTTCATTATATTATTAAGGCGTAATTTTGATACTAAGGCAAAATATTGAATTATTAGTAATCACTGTTCTGAATTGATTAAATTGTCACTATCACTTGTTCTTAGCCGAGCAGTGTACAATTCGGCACATTTTTTTCCATATTGAACTAACGGAAAGAAATACTTTCGTAACTTATAAATTCATGAATTAATCGGGCACATTACATATATTTTTGATGATTCAAGAAGGTGGAGGAGGAAAAATGAAAACCACGATACGACAAAG
Organism: Teleiodes luculella; assembly: GCA_948473455.1. Taxonomy (NCBI): domain Eukaryota; kingdom Metazoa; phylum Arthropoda; class Insecta; order Lepidoptera; family Gelechiidae; genus Teleiodes; species Teleiodes luculella. The sequence continues at coordinate 24,765,933 of OX419582.1, read as the reverse complement.
CAGGCGGGAAAGCACATCATAACATTACACGATTCGCACTCATTTTAATATATTTAGACAGTTTCACGCACATAAGCCGGCTTTTGGTACGTCACACTTGTTGATCGATATTGTACACGCCTACGTAAACACAAGAAGCTTATCTTTGGAGGCTGTCGTCAAGGAAACCGCGCAAGAAAACCGCCGTTTGAATCTTATAACACGGCTGCGCAAAGGAAAAACAGGAGGGTTATGTTTTTGACTGAATGTATTTATTTCCTTTTGTTTGTTCCTCGTTTTTACTAGATGACTGAACAATTGATGTTGTTAGATTTGCCACTGGCTATATTAAAAATCAAATAGGCAGTCTTTAGCGCTAAAACGAAAGTTGAAAAAGTAATATCTTTATACTCGTACTTAGTGGGGTATCAAAATAAGGATTAAAACACTGCTGAATACAAACAAATCGCACAGCTGTCGGGTTATTAGTTATTTAAATTACTTCTATTTATTACCGTTTTTATATTCTTTGAATAATCTTTCTTTACACTTCATTAATTGCAATGAGTTCCAAAGTTTATCTAGATAAGTTTGCAACTTTTTCTTCAAATAAATAATACATACATAAAGAGCTATAGGCAGACTATACTTTCTTTCACTAGCTACGATACAGATATTTGTTCCGCTTTGTTTAGGTTCATTAGTTTCTTTTCGTCTTATAAGTGATTAATCTTCCTTTAGAAAATCAACCTCCCGCAGCGAATTTGGGTACGTTTATAATACGATTCCAGGACGGGGGCGTATGCTTACATAACGTAAATATATGGCACGACAAATAAAATTAAGCTTTGGCTGCGTAATGGCCAGGTCCGTTATTAAATGCGTTCCAAGACAAGAAAATATTGCCTTAAACGATGTTATTATTCATCTAAAGGTCCAGTAGTTTCGGAGGAAACAGGCGCTGACAGACGGACGGACAGACGCCCGAGTGATCCAATAAGGGTACTGTTTTTCGTTTTTGTGGTACGGAACCGTAATAACTCTAACACGCCCCATAGTTATAACCCGTAGGATTCTAATGTTGTGAATTTAGAGTATAAATAGATTTTTTTGTGAATTTTAGAGTTTTCGTTAATATATAATTGACAAGCAAAGTACAGTTCAAATCAGTGAAACCATAGAGAACCGGAGAGGGAAGATTGTCCACCTGATACGACACAATTCGTTTGTAAGGAATATCATGGAAGGGAATATTGAAATGCAAGTGAGGAAGGGGCAAACACAAGAAGAGCGTTTATAAACAGATAAGAGAGAGTACAGGTTGTGTCATATCGGGAGGTCAAACAACTAGCAATGAAGATTGGCGAATTCTCCACCGACAAACAGTAGGGATATAGTTTCAAACTCCGCTAAGTAAAATTTTGACGTATTGCAACATTTTTATTTTTCTGGCAAATATATTTTTTCCCACTTACCCTTCATCAACTCAAACCGTATCAAATCTAGCAAAGTCTCATAGTAAATTAACTTGCATGTTGTAGTAGTTCGTTTCATAAAGAGCAGGAAAATATCTATAAATTCTTGTCTGTTGAAATTTCTATGCAACTGGACATTACGGAGTTTGAAATTATACCCGTCCGTTGTTACAAGAGAGAGATAGTTCAGGCGCTTAACCTAATCTGTCCTTTGTCCTGACGAGAAATTGCAGTCTAAATTGTTCGGCGAGGCTTTTATCTTTGTTAATATTTACTCATCATCTCTTATATTTATGTGCAATAAATAATGCTTTGTTAATTCTATTAAGACACATGCCGCACCGTGAGACTTTATAAGAACAGATTCAGTTAAGCGTTAAAAATGGGCGCCATATGAGAACTCTTATCACGACTTATTTGGAAAAACGTCAACTCCATCACGTTTCTAGTTTTTTAATAGTAGAACTGTCATTGAAGGTCCCTACAGTCACGGGTGAGGGTAGCGGCAGGATATCCTAGTTCATATATGTAGCCTGTCATACGGAAAGCGGACGCAAAATGTTACAGAATGCATACAAACTCGAATATAGGATCGCGATCGCGCGTCTTTTGCCTCTTTGGTTTTCGGCTTTCAATTTTATCGTGATAAGAGGTCAAATAGTAACTTGATAGCATTTTTATGTACGTTACCTTTTTCTTTTTCCGTGTTTCTGTGGCGGTGGCGAAGGCGAGCGCTTTCTCTTGGAGGTCTTTTTGCCCTTACCCGAGGGTTCGCTGCCTGGGATCAGATCGTCCACCGACAAACGCAGCTTGTGGACCTAATGTAAGTACAATATACGCTAAATCTAGTACAATCCATTTATTTTAATTAACTAATTTAGGTACTTTAGGTTTAGGTTGCCTGGTAGAAAATGCTACTCAGAAAGAAGTCGCCTACATGTACACTGTTAATTTAATAAAAAAAATCTTATCTTTACATATTCAAATTGCGTTGATTTTTTGGAGTGTCTCGCCAGTGACCACGGCTCCACGTGCCTTCTGAAGCACAAAAAAGTCTATCTTTGTTGCACTTTGTTGCTTCGGCTTTATCTAGATGGAACATGGTGGTAGGCATTGAGGAATTACGTACAAGAGAAGAGTAGACACCTCGAATGCGCTATGTGCGCCAACATGGCGGGAGGTGGGCGGAGTGCGCGGGAAGAAGAATAACATAAGACAAACGCCATGTGCGAAAACTAGTGACTGATCGAGTTGGTGTCGTTTCTAGTACAACAGTTGTTCAACGCTCAAAAAGCGGCACCATCAAAACTACACCAAATCAAGTATGGCGCAGTTTCTGTCTCAGTCGCTAACCGACGCCGCAGATTGTCTGACGTTGATTTGATCTTGGAATAAATTAATATAAGATAGTAAATGATTTAACATAATATGCACATAGTTAAAACGGCACGACATCTGTAAAAGGCATGTATAAGTTGATAGTTGACGCGGTGGCGTGTTTTGCGTTTGATTTTGTATGAGAGCTTGGATCTACTTAAATATTTGATGTAAGGTGGTAAACCCCGACCAAAGAAATAAGAAGCCTCGCCATATTGCGGAATTTCAATGGAACTAATTTTATAAAGGAAATTGGTGCCATAGTCGTAAGTATACACGTGGCGCCCCCAGAGCAGGCTTCTTATTTCTTTGGTCAGGCTTTAAGTTGTTGCACCCGCGGCGCGCCAAGGACTTAGGCGCGCCGGCAAGGCGTCGACACGATGAAACACGACGAAATAGTAATAACACTGAACTGTTTGTATTAACATGTATTTACACGGTATACGGTACTATAGGATTTTAAATATTTACAAGTGAACTTATAATTTTGAGGAAAACGGCCGGCTCGGCCGAGAAGTAAACAAAAGTGAATATAAAAATGGATGAAATGACGGATGATTGTCGATTGAATTCCAAAATTAAACATATTCGAATTTAGACAAAAATGGTGAATGAGGTAACGAGGTGGCATGTAATGCACCACGTTACAAAGTTACCTTCTTCTTGCCGGTGACGTCGACTTCGTAGTCTATCTCATTCATCCACTCGTTATACTGCGGCAGGTCAAGCGCCCAGGTCGCGGACACGCGCCACGGCTCGCCGCGGATGCACTCCCAGCTCACCGTCTCCGGCACCTCCACCTGGATTAATAATAATAAATAATAATAATAATAAACTTTTATTAGACTCTCCACAAAATAGTACACTGCTTTTTAAAAAAGATATTAGTAATTGCTACTAGTTTAATTAGAGACTACATGTGGAGACTGGTGCCTGAAATAGACGCGAGTCTGTGCTTCAGGTCACCAGAAACCCAGATGTAATTCCCCAATAGACAGCGTCATATGTATGAGAGTGTGTATGAATATGCGTGAACATGAGTGTGTGTGTGTGTGTGTGTGTGTGTGTGTGTGTGTGTGTGTGTAACTTGTATACGCTTTTACAATAGGGTCCCAACTGATATACAAAATTTAACACTAGAGAAATTCAAAATTATTGTTAAGGAGAAATTGATTAAGAAAGCCTATTATAAAATAACAGATTACTTTGAGGATAAACATCCATGGAAATAGTTGCTTAGGTGACAAGCTTTTTCAATCGTATTTTACAAAACATTGTTATTATTAATTATTATCATAATAATTGTAAAAATATGTTTAAAAGATGCAACGCCTGTGGAGTTTCTTCGGCGAGCTCTTCTCCACAGAAGACAGCCAAATTTTTGAACTCGCCAGAAAAGATAATTTAAATGACTTAACTAAATGATGTAATAATATCCAAGAGTTAAAAAATAAATTCTTTGAACTCTTTGTATATCACTGATTTACAACTGCTACACATTTACTGCGATCTACCATATAGTACGGCTTGTTAACCTGAATTACGGTCCCATCTGGCAGAAAGCATGAAACTTAGCATACATGTAGCTTTTATATATGTGCTTCAATGTCGATATGGAAACACGCTGAGAAATGATTACCCCCCCCTTTTTCCCTCATTTTACCTCCCTCATTTTGGTTTTTTTCATTTTCTACAAAAACGGTAGGACTGATGAGTTTACTTTTCAAGAACCAAATAGTTGTCGATAAATTACCTACAAAATGATACTACATTTTATAGTGCTAAGATTAATATATTTCTATATACAGCCATCAACATATTATGAAATTTTAAAAACAGGCACACTTTTTTCTTCCTTACTTCATTTATAGGAAAACGACAAGAGTGGTGATAAAATGGACTAAAGAAGTCAACTACCTTATACATTAAGCTAAAAAATGACATTTACTTCATAGTCGTAAAGGCATTACTTCTAGAGTTACAGCTCACCGCGTCTGACTTTTTTACCTTTTTAGAATACATCTTTCTGTTAACTTTGTTTAGCGTAGATTAGATTCAGATTTTCCAATTAGAAATAAAACAGTCCATGTACTAATCCAGGCCACAGTCTATTTACATGTAAAACTAGCTGTCTGCCCGCGGCTACGCTTGCGTTGTGTTTCGACATTTCCGTATTAATTTTTAACTATCCCACTTTTTTCCGTGATTTTAAAATATCCAACATGTTGACCGAGTATATAAGGTACCACCATGCAAAATTTCGTTTCAATCGGTCTAACAGTTTCGGAGATAAGCCCGTAGAATATACTGCGCCGTATGAGTTACTAAAGTTTTTTAACTATCCCACGGGAACATTTTAATTTTCTGGGATTAAAAGTATCTAAGATGTTGACCGGGGATATAAGGTACCACTATACAAAATTTCATTCAAATCGGTCGAATAGTTTCGGAGATTAGCCCGTGCAAAGAAAAACAAAAAAAAATCTATAAAATCTGTACATAGAAAAAAAATGCTATAAACCTATTCAAGGGGATGTAAGAAGCGATATAGTACATACCCAGATTTTTTTTTAATATTTTTGTTTTTCTGTTTGTCTGTTTGTACGGGCTAATCTCCGAAACTATTCGACCGATTTCAATGAAATTTTGTATAGTGGTACCTTATATCCCCGGTCAACATCTTAGATACTTTTGATCCCAGAAAATTAAAATGTTCCCGTGGGATAGTTAAAAAACTTTAGTAACTCATACGGCGCAGTATATTCTACGGGCTTATCTCCGAAACTGTTAGACCTATTGAAACGAAATTTTGCATGGTGGTACCTTATATACTCGGTCAACATGTTGGATACTTTAAAATCACGGAAAAAAGTGGGATAGTTAAAAATTAATACGGAAATGTCGAAACACAACGCAAGCGTAGCCGCGGGCAGAAAGCTAGTTTTACATGTAAATAGACTGTGGCCTGGATTAGTACATGGACTGTTTTATTTCTAATTGGAAAATCTGAATCTAATCTACGCTAAACAAAGTTAACAGAAAGATGTATTCTAAAAAGGTAAAAAAAAAGAGTACTTGAGTCAGACGCGGTGAGCTGTAACTCTAGAAGTAATGCCTTTACGACTATGAAGTAAATGTCATTTTTTAGCTTAATGTATAAGGTAGTTGACTTCTTTAGTCCATTTTATCACCACTCTTGTCGTTTTCCTATAAGTAAATGAAGTAAGGAAGAAAAAAGTGTGCCTGTTTTTAAAATTTCATAAAACGTTGATGGCTGTATATAGAAATATATTAATCTTAGCACTATAAAATGTAGTATTGTTTTGTAGGCAATTTATCGACGATGATTTGATCTCTGAAAAGTAAACTCCTCAGACGTACTGTTTTAGTATAAAATTCAAAAAACCAGAATGAGGGAGATAAAAGGGGGGGGAAAGGGGGGAAACAATAATTTATCGAAGTGTTTCCATATCGATATTGAAGCACATATATGACAGCTACATTCATGCCAAGTTTCGTACTTTCTGCCAGATGGGACCGATATCCTTATATTTTTTAGCTAGCAAGCCGTACTACATAATCACTACATAGTACAAAACAAAGTCGCTTTCTCTGTCCGTATGCTTAAATCTTTAAAACTACGCAACGGATCTTGATGCGGTTTTTTTTAATACATAGAGTGATTCAAGAGAAAGGTTTATATGTATAATACAAGTCACCAAAAATACAACTTGTAAAAAAACCAAGTCTCGCAATTCAGTTCTTCTACCGTTAAAAGTTGTGAAATCCATGTAATACCAAGTCGGTTAATTCATTCAGTCCCTACTTAAGGGTCCTTCTGTCTTAAGTTATTACGTAATTGGCTAACCTCACAACATCAGTAATCATAATTAATATTAAAAATCTTTTATGTTATAATATAATATAATAAAGAAATGATTCAAATATCTATTAAGTAACACCCTTTTCTTACATTTCTGATGTTCTAATTATATAAGTGTTTCTATCTTGAGTTTTAGTTGATCGGTAGTGTTCAAAAAGTGTTGAGTGATTGTTATCTTTATAATTCACTAGCGGCCCGCCCCGGCTTCGCTCGGGTATATATATTTTTTAATTCAATGTTTTTTAAATCATGTTTTTTATTTTACTTTTGTTATCGATTTTTTTTTATTTATAGATTCATAGCTTCCCTGTTAACTAACTATATCGAAGGTTGTTATATTTTGTGGCAGCAAAATAAATTGTTGTTTATCCCAAAATCTAAATTAATTTATCTCTGTATCAAGTTTCACCAAAAATTCCCTCCCGAACTACCATTTTCCCGTGGGAATAAGCTATTGTTCCGCGGTTACAGGTTGTTCAAAAAGTGTTGAGTGATTGTTATCTTTATAATTCATTGGTGGAAACTGTTTTTTAAAATGCTTAATGAACCTATGTAATAGTATAAGCTGTTTGTTTCCCGAATAAATAAATAAATAAGGCCTTTGTCCAGCAGTGGTCGTCTTTCGGCTGAGACGATGATGATGATGACCATAATAATATATTAACGACTTGGGACTGTTTAACAAAGATGTGGTATAATCTAGTAAGTAAGTAATATATTATTTCCTTTACAAATATAAGATCGGGTATACAATAGTCATAGTCTAGTGACAATAAATTATAATATTTGCAAAAGCTAGAGCCTAAACTAGGATTCCCTGTGATTTAGAACTCTAGGCCTCCACTTAGTAACTAGTGGCTGAGTGACCTGTAGACCTCGCGAGTCTTAGTCGGTTACAAATGTGACTACAGCAACCAGCAGTATACCTTGTTACTAAACAAAAGTTCATAAAATGACACGACTAGAACATTCTTTGTAACTAAGGAACCTGCTCACAAAATGTCACGAGAATCAGTCGAGAAATGCGATCTCATTTGTAGGAACAGTTGGACAGAGTGACCGAATGACAGAATTACATACGAAAGCATTTTTGTCGAAACGAAGACGGTTTGGTCAATAGGGTAGTGTCCAGGGTCAAAATAATTACATTCTATTTAGTCCGTATTTTAGATTATAAAAAAATATTGGACACGTATTTTTAGGGTTCCGTAGCCAAATGGCAAAAAACGGAACCCTTATAGATTCGTCATGTCTGTCTGTCCGTCCGTCCGTATGTCACAGCCACTTTTTTACGAAACTATAAGAGCTATACTGTTGAAACTTGGTAAGTAGATGTATTTTGTGAACCGCATTAAGATTTTTATAAAAAATTAGAAGGGTAACAAAAAATTTTGGGGGGTCCCCATACTTAGAACTAAAACTCTAAAAAATTTTTTTCATCAAACCCAAACGTGTGGGGTATCTATGGATAGGTCTTCAAAAATGATATTGATGTTTCTAATATAATTTTTTTCTAAACTGAATAGTTTGCGCGACAGACACTTCCAAAGTGGTAAAATGTGTGTCCCCCCCCCTCTAACTTCTAAAATAAGAGGATGATAAAACTAAAAAAAATATATGATGTACATTACTATGCAAACTACCAATGAAAATTGGTTTGAACGGGATCTAGTAAGTAGTTTTTTTTTAATACGTCATAGATCGTAAACCGCAATTTCCCTTTCACTATTACTAAAACATCGATCAAAGTTACAACGAACTACAAGAACTTTTATACTATGTTACTTGCTGATACGGAACCCTTCATGGGCGAGTCCGACTCGCACTTGGCCGCTTTTTTTTTTCTTTTTTCGGTTAACCAAAAAATAACAAAGATATAGCCTATTAAAGTTACGTGTGACGTCACTCCGTGCACCTCCGTGCTAACAAAATGCAGCATGGCGTGACGTCACACGTTACTTTAATGGGCTATATCTTGTAATTTTTGGTCTAATTTACAAATAAAAAAATACGTGTCCCTTATTTTTGAATAATCTAAAAGACGGACTAATTAAATTTCTTAAGGATACTAGCCTATTACAACTTTACGGTTCCCGCCAATATATTACCTGAGACACCCTAGTTTATATGAAGAAGTAAATCTTTTTTGCATTTATTTGTGACAGTTAATCAAAACCGTTCGCATATGCCTCTTTGTATGTGATGCTCACCGGCAATTCGTTGTTGGCCCAAGTGTCGTGGCTGTCGGGCAGATAGTACCAGTGCACCAGCACTCCGCTGCCGCGACGGAACACGGGCCGAGCGTACTCCTCTTCTAGAGGGTCCACAGGGGGATACACGATGTGAGTCGCGTCCTCCTCGTCCTCTGCCAAACGATAACACTTATTAAGTACTAGTTTTCCGCCCTGCGACTTAGCCCGCGCTAACAGATTTTCTCGTGGGAATGAGGTATTTCCCCGTGGCAATGAGGTATCCTATGCGTTATTCTGATGTATAAGCTATATTATTGTAAAGTTTCGTTCAAATCCATTCAGTAGTTTTTGCGTGAAAGACTAACAAACATACATCCATACTTAAAAACTTTCGCGTTTATAATATTACTAGGATAGGATTGATCAGATTATGGAACAAAACACATAATTATGTAATATACTACAAACTGTATTATCTGTTAATCGCTCTTGAACAACAGAAAAAGACTTTGAACAACAGAAAAAAGACAAAAGAGAATTGGCCAGCCTCTATCTATCTATAGCAATCTATGACAAGAGTTTATCTCACATTTAACTGTCAAAAAGCTATTAAAATAGCCTCTAAAAGGATAAGAAAATACGCAAAATAAAATTACGTCTTTGATGCGCGAATGGCCATGCTAGGGGCAGGTGATATAAAACAATAGTTGACAAAACGAATAAGACTTAAAAGCCCGTTAGTTCGTAGACTTACCGCACACTTCTCCCTGATGGTTGACGACAATGTCCTTGACTTTATTGGATGTGGCCTTGTCCACATCTGGCCGGATGTAAACACAAGGCGCTCTTATCAGCTCGGCGGCCACCAGAGCCGTCTCAATCTCCATCATCATCTGAACGTTCAAGTCCTTCCGCGATGGGTTCTGCAAAGGCCAAGGCGGGGAGGGACGAAACAGAAAATATAAATTAGCATTGATTCTAAGCGCTTGGTCTGTGCAAGGCCGATTTGCGAGTGCTCCAAAACCCTTTAAAGTGCCGCCCAAACGAGTGTGAATTTTACAGTATTATACACTGTGATAGAATCATTAAAAAATAATGGTTGATCCTGTGCGGTTTAGCCAGTGAAGGCACGAAAATAATCGTAAAACACTACAAAGTAATAATTATACAATTAATTAATTAATTACAAAGAAACAATATTATATTTATATAAATTGGACAGATAATTTAATAAAACATAGATAATTAATTGTTTAACATATCTTTCACAACGATTACGTAAATCTTCCCTGGTATCACAGTAAGAAAACTGAATTACTTTTGTCTTAGAACTTTAAGAACATACACTACTATCAAACATGTTTCCCTCCACGGAGTAAAGGCTATATAAGCCATTTTTATTGACCTATTTTTGTGTCGAAAAGGTACGACCAATCAAGGTTCACCGGACTTGAATGGCTACGGCAACAACCCTACAGTTGCTTCGGGTGTGATTTGAAGCTCGAGAAGGTGCGTTAAATATATACTTTAAGCGTCTAGATATTTTAAAAATCTACTTTTGGGCTTAACCCAAACAGCTGACAGGAACGTTCAACCTGTAACGGTCAAGAATTGCGATTCCCAACTCGCCAACGGGGAAGGACGGATCATGTAACAAAAGTAGTTCAGTTGACAACCTGTGCTACCCTAGGAATTTTGCGTTATTTTTTCAACACATGCAAACAAGGGGTGAGTATATAAATCCTCAATGTATTAGTGACAAAAACACATAACGAGTTAATCAATAAACACACACGAGGTTACCATACATACATTCAGTAGACAGTCATACGAAACACCTATGTTTATTTACCAATACGACAAATGTACCCACATCTGCGCACGAGGTATTTTCAAACGATGGCCCTTGCGTGGAATGGTATAAAGCAGCGTTGCCCAAACTTTATCCTGCCCTTGCTCACTTTTTCCCTTTTTCAATGTTTTCCCATAATGATTCACCAAACACTCTTAGAATTAAATGTCCGTCCATGTAATAAGAAGGAAGGACAGGAGCTTTCAGGAAAAAAAAATACGCGTCAAGATTTTCTTACTCACTAAGCAACGCGTCTTTTAATCATGATGTATAATTGATTGCACTCTATGTCGGCCATTACAAGGTCAGTCCAGATCGAGATCCGCCCGATCAGTTCAGATTGCTGGACAAAATATCTAAATAATATGGGATCCGAAGTCGTGATCCGTCAATCCACATATTACACTCAATCTGGATGAAGATCACCGATATTTTTTATGTAATGGCCGCCTATGAGACAATGCTACAATCCGGTATTTTATTTTCATGGTCCGTGACGACTACCCACTGTTTGGGAAACGCTGGTACAAAGAATAATGATTGCTTATGGTTCTGCTAGCTTGGTAATAATGACTTATGTACATGGATATTGGATTGTTTAGAGTGCTTTTACATTTATTAATAGATAAGCAGAAATGTTTAATTTCTACTGTCGTGTATACGATTTGCGTTGTAAATATGCATATACATCAAACGTTGTATTCGAAAGAGTAATTTTAAAGATTTCCTAAATAATCTGCTATGAAAATATCAATCCTAGTTTTACCTTTGTTAGAATACCCTATCTTGTTAAAATAATACTACCTATTTATCATAAAATTAGGCTTTTGCCACCTAAGGAACTATTTTATATAAAATAATAGACAGTAAATACAAGTTAGCTATACACATAGACATCTACCTATACAAACACCACTGACAGTATTGTAATGAGTTTAATAGACGAAATGAAACGAAATCTTTGTTTTAAAATGTCGTGTAACATAAACATATCCTGCTTCAAATCCCTTGTACAACTCACAATGCCGTGAGATTAGTAACAGTTCTTTACAGTCTAAAGAATATTATTTACAACTAGAAACTAAAGTTCTAAAATAGTACATACATATATTATTTTCTGTTGTATAGTGTGCACCATTGTTAGATGTAAGTATATACCTTCATGTGCCGGTGGAAACAAAGACATACGTGTGAAAACATCATACATAATAATAGAAGAGAAGACGCATTCGACCACTATACCATTTACAAGTTTCTATATTCGTTTGGAATATCATAAGTTTTGTAACCAATTAATATTTTTTATTTAATTTGAAGTAGAAGACATCGTTTACATATTCCTAAAAAGACTAATTCTTGGAATGGCTTTCTATAAAAGGCTAGTTCTGACAAGGACCAACTCTTAGGTCGGCTAATAGTGATATGGCTAACATGTTTATTATTTTATTATACTACAAGCTTAATAATTTTATGAATCATTTGCATGTAGAAATTGTGTACGCCAGGCGTCAGCATAAATAACACTAAATTAAAAAAAAAAATAACCCCCGACACAAAACCTTTACTTGATCTTTTCAACAACTAGAAAAGAGCTGATAATCTTCAAATGGCTGAAGATATTTTCTTCGATCATAGCTAAGAACACTCGATTGTGACACCTTACAAACAAAAAAAAACTAGATCAAAATAGGCGCATCCGTTTAGGAGCTACGATGCCACAGGACAGACAGACAGACAGACAGACAAACACACACACACGTCAAACTTAACACCCCTTTTTCGTCGGGGGTTAAAAAAAGATCTATAATACACAAGTAACGACATCTGCTGCAGATTGCGAGTACTGCAAAGACAATTATTATCGAGAAAAGTTTCTCCTTACGGTCATTTTACTTTTTCTTTAGTAAATCCTAATAGAATACAATAATTATGGAAATTTCGTAGTTTTCGGGCTTCATATCGTCTCTCTACTATCTCGTTCATACCTATACCATATATACCCCTATCAAAATAATTAGTTTCTAGATTTCATTTCTGTGCTATACTAATACTTGCGGATGTGATAAGTGCAGTAATATTATGGTCCTAGCTGTAAACTTTTTCTTTTTGCACTTATCAATTTGGTACGGGTTTATTCTGTATTATGTTTATTTACCTAAGCTACGAACAGTTTATACGGGAAAAAGGAACATGGCCTTTCCATATATTTCTCGGCAAATTATACAACTTTGATCTACCTACAAATTATCCTCGGATTTAAACGACAATTATACGTAGACCTATGTATATTTTTGATATTATTGCGAGTATGACTGTATGACGTTTTCGCACGTATGCGGCGATGCATGTTAGAGGAGGCACGCGGGTGTTTGCGGGGCGGCGGGGCGGTAGCGGCGTGGCAGGCGTGCGCATGATTGCATACCTTACCGACCTGGAAGTCGAACTTGCGCCACCTCTGCTCCGACTTGAAGCGGAACATGGTGGCGAGAACCGTGCACAACGCGCCACCCGGCTTCATGTCCATGAACACTTTCATCTGAAACATCATTATATAAATTAATACAAATAATAAATTGTCTTGAAATTTTTGTTAGTTTATCGTAAAACTAGTTGTCAGTCTAATTGTATACATACATATGAACACTTTGTTACAGGTAAACAACTATAGATTCCAAAATAAAGTTATTATTATACAAGCGAAAGGGGAAAGCGACTGATTTCTGTAACAAAATAGGAGTTAAAATAGCTCAGACATCAATGTTTTTTATTTATAAAGATTGTAAGTAACAACTGTTTTAATCATTCATGTTAAACTATGGATATCATCAAATTTCTATTCATTGGCTGCTGGACGTAGGTTTAAATATGATAATTTAATTAACAAATAAATATATATATATATACATACATACCCGGTTCAAAAAAATAAATACATGTTATCCATGTTGTGTTAACAAAATAAATATGCATAACTTAGAAATTTTGTTAAAATTAATGACTTATATATTTAGTTTTTTAAGATAAACACAGCAGAGCTTAAATTTTCTTAGCTATGATAATACGTAATATTAAAGTTTACATAAATTAGCATTGAATTGGTCAAGGAATACTATTATCTTTACTATATCGCAATGCAACACGACAGCAAGTCACGGGAAGTACAAGTTCAAGGTATTAACAACGATACAACTAGCATTGTTATCCTATTACGGAGCACAGTATTCGCTAAGCAGTCTTCGATTGTCAATTCAATGGGCCATTTGGCACTGCAAATTATGTTATCAAAGTGACGAACAAGTATTATCGCTCTTAGTTAGAAGCGTAGTTAAAGCTACGCTAGTGTTACTTACTACCTGAGTTGTGAATTAAGATTTCGGCCCGCTTCTATTAGCGAGTGCGATTTTTTATTAGTGGTAAAGTATCGAATGGCCAACTAACTAGTGATTACAGCTAACTTAATTAGCAGAATGAGTGACTGTTAGTAATAGAACTGGCAGTTTTGCTTAACATTGCTAGGCTATGGGGTAGAGCTTTCCATTCCCCCGCAAGTCCGGTGAAGCTTAAAAGAACAAAAAAAAGTTGCCAAAATTTGTCATCGGTTCCTTTCTAACCACAGAGATGTACCCTACCAAAAAACAAACAGTGAAATCTCTTCCGTCATCTTCTTGTATAAGAAGATTGACCGTGAATTTAGCAACCTGCTCTAAGTTAGCAACATAATGTCAATTGATAGCGCTTTACTTATTCTACTTTTTAATTCACTCAAAGCCGGACTAGTGGTCTTTTATACTAACAAAGAGTAACACGGTCATGTTTTGAACAAAAATATCACCCACATCATAAAAATAATACTTCTCCTCTGATCTTGATCTTGGTTGAACAATCTACCATTCCTAGTCTTGTACAACCTCCGCAAAAGAATTTATCTAAGTTCGCGATTATTATTATTATGACAAAAACGTAATCTTGTCCGGAAACCATTTACATAATGTATGGAGCATTACTGAATCCTTGAACCCAACACCGCAGCATTGGTACATACAGGAAGTCGTTAGGTTGTCGTTTCACTGTCTATTCTTATAAGGGCAGCTTAGATATAAAATGCATGAAAAGCCTCACTGAATTCAAAAAGGTGGTAATTAATTTGACCCGTATGTCATATTCTTAGAACTGAACAATAATATGATTTATACTTGGGCTAAAGCACGTACGTATTTCTCAGGAAATATTATATAGACAACTTAGCAAATACTAATAAGACTGAAAGTCTAGATTCAATAGTGATTAAGAGAAAATTTCCCGATTGAGCTTTTTTCACAAACAACAACAAAATTCTAATTGATAATATTTTACAATTTATAATCAATGAGAGTTTGTATTGAGATTTTTTAAAATTATTTTCGGTAAATAACCCTAAGGGAAAGTGGATCAGATCAGATCCAATAACCAAGCAACACGGAACTGAACGTATCCTTTCAGTTTCTGCTAAGTCACTTACACCACTTACTTACACGTTGTATACGAGTTTACAACGCTTTTTTTACTTTTCATCAAATTGACTTGGCCACTTGATCAATTTGTTAGTAAAAAATTGATAGTTAGATAAAAGTAAAAAATGCGATTTCAGAAAACTTGCAGAACAAATGTTCATTTTCTGGAGCTGAGTTAACACCAGGGGGGTTTTGCATTATTTGATTAACAAGTTGTATAATAATAATGATGATACAACCGTGTTGGCAGTAAAGTAGACATAAGTTTTCTTAATATTAAGAAAACTTATTGTTAATGTACAAAATTACACAGACAGAGAGGACACGTTTTCGAGCAATTCATGTTTGATCAAAAGGCATTCGATTTCAAGTACGGAATTCCTACGTAATACAAAAAAAAATGCGAAAGATTTATTGTAATAAATACAGCTGAATATAATACATCAAGCCGGTTTCGTTTTTGTGGTTTAGGGCCAATACAAAAGTATATAACCATTTATACGAGTAATATAAAACCAGTTCGCAAAATATACAGGCTGGTTAAATCAATCCATGCGAGTAATTGGACTCTCGATTGGCTACTCAAATGAGCTTCTTTTTAAGTAAAGTCAAACCAACATAATGTACAGAAGCCAGCACGTGCGGTTGGACATTCGCACTACGCAATTAACCCTCACCGTTACGGATTACGGGCGCTCTCAAGGTCAACATGTCCATCCGCAGGTGCTGGCTACTGTACATTATTATATGAAAATTAAAAGGAATACGTGACGTCACATTTTATATTAACCTTTTTGTACGATTTTTACTTTGATTTGCCATAACAAATCGGAAATCATTCAAAATAGCGCCCCATACCAAGTATACGAGTGATTACAAATTATTTTTTTCACATAGATTTTTTTATGTTATAGGTAAGTTCGTAATTGTCATCAATAGAGGTAGTGATAGTGCAGGAATTGGTTGGTGGTTCAGCCAATTAACTTCCTAAGATGTAGCACAAATAAAGACCTTGGCCTGGGCGGTTTCCGCGGCGTAAGCGTGATCGGCCGTGAATTAACGAGTTCGCTATCTAGGACCAGTTTTCTACTTGCTTTTATAAATAAATACACTCAAATAATACAAATGAGGTTACTGAACTGATGATATTACAATTTCATGGAATATTCTACCTACTGTAACGAGGTGCATTGCATGCTACCTCGTTGCCTCGTTTCTACTTCATTTCTCATCTCATTTACCATTTCTTTCTCTAAATTTGAATATTTAATTTTGGAATTCATTCGAAAATCATCCGTCAAATCATCCATTTTTATTTTCACTTCTCATTCAGGCCGCTTCATATGGCCACTCTCGTTATGTATTTTTATATTTACCTAAAGTTTTGAAACAGTTGTATAATTATAAATTGAGTTGTTACAGTGATCATTATAAAAGTTCTGTGCCAATTTTGTGTTTCTTTACGTCGCTCAGCGTTATACTACTAATGATAATTACTACCTAATAATTAATCCTACTAATTTGTTTATCGGATGTACAATCATAGTTTATGAATAATAATGGGTATGGATTGATGTTGTTCGTCCTTCACGTAAAATATACTGGACAGATTTTGATGAGACTTTATTATTTCATAGCTTTTACATTAGGTTCTACGCTAGGATGAGAGAGCATTTTCTATTTCATTGTTAAGGGTTGGTTAACTTCACGCACACCTTTGAATTTAATCGTTATATGAATATTTATACATTATTAAAAAACAAAGGACATATTGGTACGCAGCGGGAGTCAAACCAGCGCAGCGCCTACCAGACGGGTAGGAACGACTACGCCACCGCCACCGCACCACCACCGGCGCCACATACTCTTGACACAAATGCGACATGAATATGTACTAGTTTTAAAAATAATTCCTAGTACCTACATAATTAACATGGCTAACAATATAAAAAGCTAATTTACATAGATAAATAATGAACTCGGTAATTATTTTGCTATTAAAAATAGTACCTACATACATAAGTAATCACGCAAAGATAGCGTAAGTTCTTTTTTATTTCTCACTTACTACATATATGTGTACGTATGTATACGATTGGTAAATACTCACACATTACTCTAAGCTGACACAACTTCTAGTAAAAATAAGAACGTTATCAGGGGAAAATAATAATTAGACTAATACATACTCTAAAAACTTATAAATGCACTCGTATTTTAAAAGGACGAAACGTTAAGGCTTAGTAACCTGGTAAAACTCTCGCTTTCCTTTACCTCGGTTCTGGGTTCGAATCTCGGTGGGGCACTTATTTAGCAAATATAATCTTTGCGCGACTTTCCCCAGTGTGGTTATGATAATGCAGGCTGAATAACCTTATTTGAAAAGATTGATGATTATGTGCTTCGAGCACGAACCATATCAGAAGCCTCGGATACTATTCAATAATTCTGACTATTTCTGACAGAGAACACAATGAACTGAGGTCAGCCGATGACAACACAACCCAAACGAAATGAAGAAGACTACACCCTTTAATGATACACTGCCCGCTTGCTTATCTTACCCTGGTGTCAGAATAATGTCATGGAGCCTAAGGCAACGCTACCGTTTCGGTGGTTTACCTTTAGTAACCTCAAGCGATAACCTAGAAAGATTTGGTTTGGTTCAAATCTAAGTCGGGTGCCTACTACAGCCTATAACAGTCCTTAAAATGGCAGATGTGTTAGAAAGCATTGCTTTAATATATCAGTAATAGGAAATTATATAGCACTAGCTTTCCGCCCCGGCTCCGCCCACGTTAACAGTTTTTCCCGTGGGAATGAGGCATTTTCCCGCGGTAAAAGGTAGCCTATGTTACTCAGGGTGAATGTAACTTTCTAATGGTGAAATATTTTTTGAAATCGGTTCAGTAGTTTTTGAGTTTATTCATTACAAACATACACACACACACACACACACACACAAATACAAATCTTTCCTCTTTATAATAATAGTATGATTTGGTTTTGCATATCACACACACGCGTGCCTGGCTGTGATCCCTCATCGATATCTATCCATAATCGCATGCGCAATGACGAAACGGCTGAACGCTATATATTTGCAGCTAAATTATTTAGTTACAATCACCCGCTAGATCGCGCAGGCCGGTTATTGCAGAGCCAGCCGCTGCGGAGGCCGCGCCCGCGACACTCGTGCCCCGCGATCACTTAACACCAGTAATAACCGGATAAATCAAAATGAGATTGCTAAAAGCTATCCTATTTGTCGTAACGGCGAGCAGCACCTATGCGTTTCAATCGTCGACGCCCCTTATAAGAGTTGTGAGTATTATTTTTGTCATAATGGTTTTTGTCTTCGTTATAATAACTATTTATCTGTTGTGTAAATTTTGTAACAATAAAGTTATGTTTGTTGAACCAAATGTGGAACGAAAGATTTTTTACTTGCTGTTGCAAAATTTTAAATAGTGATAGAGATTTTGTGCGTTTTTTATTTATTCCGCTTTCTATATGAATGTCCCATTATACTATGCGAAATACATTGATTAATGAGTTAATGTTAATGACCACACCGAAACTTGATCAAGTTTAAATCGAAAGTACACTAAAAACTGTGACGGTTTAATTATTTTATGAAATTAAAAACTAGATTACCCTTAAATTGATTCAGTCCGTTTTGAAAGACGTCTTATCTCACATACGTAAAGAAAAATCTTGCATATTTTGGAGCAGCGCGCGCACATTTTAAATATAAGAATATATCATTTCTTTTATATTTGCATATATAGCAATGACGCCACAACTAGCAATCGCTGAATAATGCACAAAAAGTACACAGAACAAGTCTGCTTGCGCTTAAAATTAAAAATAGCCTCTTTTTGTTTCTTTTTTGGCTGGAATTTTTAGATATTGATACTGAGATTGTATACTGGGATTTATTTTCTCTCTTTCTCTCTCTCTCTCTCTCTCTCTGGAATTATTGCTTAAAATTTTGTTTATTTACTATATCCCTTAAAACGGACGTTTCCAATTTAACTATTAGTAAGGGTGTCGTATTCATTAGCAGTCCAATGTAAAAGACATTAACAAAATAATGGCAAATAATGGCATATAAAATACAGAAAAACCTTTTTCTTTTAAACATGGTATTGGGCACCGATGCCGATATCGGATAGGATGATGTGGAAACGCTCTAAGGGTTAACTTTTTAACAATAGGTACCTAAACAATACCAAACGTACCTAAATAAAAGCTGTTATAGTTAGTCCTTCTAAATAAAACAAAGACTCCCGTTAGCAACTTTAAGGTTCCATATAGTTTTAGAGTGGCTGAGTTTTGTAATATAAATAGTACCTTTTGTGTAATAAGTAATGAATAAAATATGAAGATCGTAATTATTTTCCTATTGAGTAATAGGACATTGTATTTACAAAAACAAAATGAAAATTAAATTTAGACCACGTAACTGAATGTTATTCTATCAAATTCGATAAATTTCGGGTATATTATACTCGTAATTCAGCTGAGTTGCATTTAATAGAATAAGGCTGCGTCCCCATCTCTACGGCACGGCGCCGCCACCGTGTAAAGTCACGGCGCTGCCGTACCGTGACACGCTGCCGCGGACGGTGTACCTCAGCGCGCGCCAATTCTAGTAATAATAGGAGAATAATTCTATCGCGATCCATATCCACACACAACTACGTTTGACCAAAACAACTGCGAAATTGGCACATCTTCCGCGGTACCGCGTCACGGTACGGCGCAGTGCCGTGGCGTCGTGACGTTACACGGTGGCGGCGCCGCGCCGTAGAGATGGGGACGCAGCCTAACAGCTGTGAATGTTGCAGGTGCACCGTGGCGGGCAGCATTACGAGGGCCCTCATTGGTCCGCCGAAGAGAACGCCCTCTATTGGGTGGACATAACCGGACAAAGCGTGCAGCGGCTTGACCACGCCAGCGGAAATGTCACTAAGAGAACCATTGGTAATGTTGCGCTACGAGGACATTATAACGTCTTTTGTTCTTTTACTTGACACTGGCACAAGTATAACTAGTGACATAACAAAAAAAAACGTCTTTTATTTCCTTTGGTTTAAAAAAAATATGTATTTTTTTTTTTTTTCTGGCCTTCTGTGCCAGGTGTTGCCCGTCCATGGAACAAGCCTACATCATGAAAATTTTACGTTGACAATCTGGATATTTTAGACGTACGATAATTTACAATTTGCTCTGTCCAAAATGTCTTCTCTTAAGAGAGTTTGTTATGTCGGAGATAAATAGGTACTCAAACCACACGATAAGAACAAAGATAGGGCCACTTGAGTTCTAAATATTGTTTCTACATAAACATCAAATGGTATTGATACTTTTAGCCTTTGAGAGTTTTAACGATATACCAGCATTTATTAAGTGCCTAATTCTGACTACACTACTGTAGCCTAGTTTTGCCACTTCATAAAATACTTACGACACTATATCTATTGAGGTACCGTTTATATTTCAACATAGTGTATATTTCAACTAATAAAATATCTATAATAATGAGCGTCGGAGACCAAGTGGCTAGGCCCGTTGACTTCCATTTAGAAGTTCGCGGGTTCGAGCCTCGGCACGTACTAAACTAGAACAATTAAAACATTTTCAGATTTATTAATGAAAATCATATTAAAAATCTTACAATTACATGGTCACCAAATTTTCTTATTTCCTTTAATTTTCCATGTAAAACATTGTTTTGACTTTTTTTATCAAATACATAGGTAAATTGACCTGTAATCGTTACAGGTCAACCAATTTAACTGTAAGTATGTATTTCAGAATTTCAGCCAATCGTTTTAGTTTTCAAACTTGACGTTTCAGTCGTATAAGTGAACGTGGCCATTATGTACATTTTGCTATTTATACATTTTGCGTTCGGTACATTATGCGATTAATAAATTATGTTCCGAAGGTATTCAAACGGCCATTATACAGATAAGTTGGTGACACAGTAAACTTTTATCGCCAGGTTACGGTCCAGTCTCTCTGGTGGTGACAGTAAAGGACAATCCCAAACTGGTGCTGGTGACAGTGAGGACTGAACTGTACCTGATGGCGTGGGATGCGGCACCGGGAGACGCGGCCTTGAGATTGATCAGCGCCGTGGACTTGGGCCATCCGGACAACCGGTGCAATGACGGCAAGGCCGACGCTAAAGGAAGGCTCTGGTTTGGTACGTTGGTTTTACAGTACTCGGGCAAAAATGTTTTCGTATATCGATTTGTTTGTTCTTCTGCAGGTCGCTTTTCTCCGGCTTTAGTAAAATCATGAATCATATAAAGAAACTTTTTTTGTCATTTTTTTTAAATGATAGTTTTGCCGTAGCGGGATTGCGAGAAATACGACTCACGGTGCTCTTTCTCTATAAAGAATGCATTTCTGATCTTATCCGACACAAGTTTTATTATGTTTGCGGTTTCCGCGATTCTCACTTGGCATAACTAATAAATAAAAATCCCAAGTAATATAAAAGTCAACGATCGGTCCCGCGCTGCCCGCATCCAGCGGCTTCCCGGAACCCAAATCGTCGGTCCACCTTGTAGAGCAGCGCGGGACCGATCGTTGTAGAGATCTTTGGGAGAAACCTTTGTCCAGCAGTGGACGTTTACTGGCTGAAACGATGATGATGATGATAAAAGTCAAAAGGATCAAATTTTCAATATACTTTCTTACAGGAACGATGGGCAACGAGGTGAACGAAGTAGTGGACATGGATCAGGCGACGCTTTACATGGTGGATGAGGAGAACTACTCGCATCCAGCGGAGAGAGTGCGTCCCGTGTCCGTCTCCAACGGCATCGCGTGGACATCCGACAGCAAATACATGTTCTACATCGACACGCCCACGAGGAATATCGACGTTTTTGACTACAATCTAGCTAAAGGGACCATTCGTAAGATTCATTCTTACTAGCTTACTAGCTTTCCGCCACGCAGCTTCGCCCGCGTTTACAGTTGAGATCAGTTATTTTCCCGCGGTAAAAGGTAGCCTATGTGCTATTCTGATGTATAAGCTACATTATTGTAAAGTTTCATTAAAATTAATTCAGTAGTTTTTACGTGGAAGAGTAACATACATTCATACTTACAAACTTTCGCGTTTATAATAATAGTAGGATGCTCTGTGAGACTGCCGTGGGCTACTTTAGATCATGCGAGGACACGGGCACGATAATTTATTGCAGATTCGGCATTTTGCATATACATACACTGCTTGACCAAACGTAGGCATAGGGCTGCCGAACCGAATAGAATATCAGAATATGCCGGCCCCCTTTGTATGTAGCAACCCTGACGCATGTCGGCGTCCCGTCAGCACCCTGCCAATTTCAATATATTCCCTAGCCACGACCGTGCTGTCTGTGCCGGAGTTAGCGCCACGTTGCATGCGTCCGACAGATAAAATTGTGTGGAGTAAGATTGTATACGCCTTATGGAAGAAATTTTAAAATGCCCACCTTTTTATTACTATTTAGCTTTGTGAATTGTGCGTAGCGAGACCTCGGTAATATAAACAAATTGACTAACAAATAATCATCCATACTTTCGCTTTTCTAAATATTAGTAAAATGAGAGCGTGTGTATACTTATGCTTATGTATGAAACTAAAATTATTTAAAGTATAATTCGCATGGCAAATTAACTAACTAAAACTCTTTTAGAAATACAGAAATACCGTTTTTAACACGCCTTTTTCGGTATTACCGTGACGCGATTATACTCGTATTAGTTGACCAATATTAACAACACTCACACTTTTTAATATCATCCAAGATGTACGTACGTAGTTTCTCTCGATGTTTTCCTTTACCATAAGAACGTCGAACATACGCACAAATGCTTGCTTAACGTTTGGGTTTTAACCTACCTATTGTGAGCCTGGTGCAATGCACAGATGAATTTGAAATATTGATACTAAAGAAAGCAACAGCATTCACCTGTTAACTATCAACGGCATATGCGATTATCAAACTGCTTGCCATGTATGGATTATGGTAACACCTCCCTTTCTAGGGAGTGGCCTTAATCTAAAAATTCAAAAAAAGAAACAAAATACAAAATTATATTATTGTTATAGGCTCCTTAAGAACACTTAATGACGTTATTTCAAAAGTTAATGGTAATAATGTGGTTAAACCAAGACCAGCTCTGGTAGTGAACGGTAGTGAAAGGTTGTAGAAGTAATAGATAAAATGCAACTGCCAGTAACTACGTCAAGATACATCTACCATATTCGCACAGCTATTAATAACAAAAAATGTTTTTAGGAAACCGGAGGACCCTTTTTAGTTTCCAAGCAAACAATGTCACCGGTTATCCAGATGGCATGACTATTGATACTGATGGAAACCTATGGGTGGCATGTTTTAATGGTTGGAAGGTAAGAGTTGTGTAAATGTTTGTTTTCAGTCACCCTCTCAGTAATCTTTAGACTATATATCTTCTTAATACTTGTAAGTTAAAATACAGACCTTATTTGAAATAAGAAAGGACTCCAACATCAGTACAATGTTACTCACAGATTTATATACCTTTTTGTTACTAGATATTCACAATATTAGTATGAAATATGCATATTCAACATGAGGTTTAATGTCATTCGCTTTACAGCATTTAATGGCGTTTTTTTAAAGGTGATTAAAGTGGATTCAAGATCAGGAAAACTTGTGGAGCAGCACAAACTGCCAGTAGAGAAAGTAACTTCGGTAATGTTTGGGGGTCCAGATCTGTCTACATTATACGTGACGACCAGTCGCAGAGGCCTATCAGCAGAGCAGGTGACTCAGCAGCCAGAGGCAGGATCACTCTTCGCGATCGAAGGCACAGGGGCTAAAGGACGCCCAGAGAACCAATTCGTTTTCGCTGATGCAGCTAGTTATTAAGTATTGATGTTAAACTTGAATGAGTGTTGAGATTTTATTTTATAGCATATTATAAATAAAGTGCATTTTATTCAAAATATACGTATCATCACCCTGTTCTGTTCCTAACTGGATGTGAATATAAAATAAACTATTATAAGCTATATTTTTTATATTACAAAAATCTATTTACGTGCCGAAACACAGTAGGCTCACAAAATAATATATAACAGAAGTATGATTCAGTTACATGTCACGTTTGACAGTTTGAGTTTCTCGCGCTATGTAGTGAGCCTACTGTAAGCCTAGTACAAGGGAGCAAAGTGACAATCGATTTATCTGTCAAAAAGAAAAGCTGTAAAAAACTTGCCATCTTAAAACATACTCCAAAAGGGTGTCAGCATTCGCACAAAGCTTTGTCTGTCACACATCATACTGCATGCTAGCCCTCCTGGGCAGCTTTTTATGACATAGCAAAAACTCACCGGAAGCCGCAGAAAGGGTGGGTCTGAAGAGTTCTTCCCCAGCTTGTTCTCTTGGTACTGTATGAGCTGGATGACGAGTTGAGCCAGCCCCTCCTTAGTAGGTGGATCTGTCTGGACATGCTGTAAAGAGAACAGAGCACTTATTTTAGTGGCTTATATGTACCATGGAGGTTGGTTTGGAAGAGGCTATGTAGACTATGAGAGCCGACTACAATAGATCTACTATGGGTCGCAGTGGTCTTGGGTACTTGGTGCCCTTCCCTCTCCATCCAAATCATAATCATGTACCAAAGCAGTTCTATTTTTTTACATTCATCATCATGTCAAAAGAAAGTCTACTGCTGAACAATTTTTACATTAATGAATCATAATGTCCAATTTGCGTCTAGTAATCCAGTAGTGCTGGACTGGAATGGATGTGGTTTGACTTCTCGGATTACTGGAATAATGTAAAATTGTCTTGAGGCTAAGTGACACTGGATACTTAAAGTTACCTGGTAGAAATTGCAAGGTAGTTTTTAGGCAGCAAAATACTTCTTAATATTATAAATTATGTTAACAACCACTCTTTACTGTAATACAATTACACCAAGAATACAATTACAGATATCCAATATATTTCTAATTGAGTAAATATTAACTCTTTTTATGCCATAGAATATTTATATTATAATACTAGCTTCCCGCCGCGGCTCTGCCGGCGTTAATAGTTTTTCTAGTGGGAATGAAGAATTTATTTTCCCGCTGTAAAATTTAGCCTTTGTTCTTCCACAAGATCTATTCTATCTTTGTGTCAACTCCGCTCGCTGGAAAAGTTTTCCCGTGGGAAAGAGAAATTTTCCTGCGGTAAATTGTAGCCCATGTTCTTTTTTAAGGTCTGTTCTATCTTTGTGCCATGTTTCACCTAAATCAGTTCAGTAGTTTCGGAGCCTATTCAATTATTAGGAATATTTTAGGAATTTTTTACACCTTGGGTTATATTGGTGAAGTTTTAGTAAGGATCCCTGTTTTAAAAAAAAATATATAGCCTATGTTACTCAGGGATCATGTAGTTTCTCAATAGTGAAAGAATTTTTGAAATAGGTTCAGTAGTTTCGGAGCCTATTCGATGTAAACAAACAAACAATCAAATCTTTCCTCTTGATAATATTAGTATAGATGTACAGCATTCTAATTTATTAGAACTATAATCTCATAAACTAAGTCTAGCTTGTATCTTATGAATAGTATTGTCTTAAGTATCTAAAAATGCTAATTAAAACATGAACACTTAATTGCAAATTCCAAAGTGTTCAGTTAACCATGCTTGGGAGTGTAACCATAACCACAGAAGAAAATAATAGTACTAACCCGTACAGAAAGGACACTCACCCCCCGCGCCAAAATGAGTTTCCGCCCGATATAGCGCCGCGGGACTTCACCGGTGGTGTTCGGGGGTGTTTTACATAGCAACTAGCACCATTGACGTCAAAACGCGTTTTCTCTATGGAGTGACCGCCCAGTGCCATAACTTAACCACAGAATACCCAATAGTAGTCCGTACAGAATGCTCACTTAGCGACATAATTCAAATAAATATGCAACTCTAGCTTTGTTACAATAAAAATGCAATTCAGATCACACAGTACTAGCTGAAAACACAAAGTAGCTGCGTCCCTTTCTATCGCGTATCGCGCGGATTCGCGCCTCCCTACTAAAACCTTTATTTATCTAAACTATCTAAACTATGGAGTGAGACACGCTTGACCATGTGCACTTAATTCTGTTACTAATTAGAATAGTGCAAAATTCAAAGTGTTTAGCTTATCATGCTTTGGACTGCAGCCATAATTTAACCTAGTTCAGCTCTTTCTATGTATATGTTAACGGAAATGTATGAAATCCGTCATTGTATACAATTCCTAGGAAATGTATACAATGCCTAAAGTCGCCCGGAAATGTATGAAATAAATGATATTAGACACATTTCCTAGGAAATGTATACATTTCCTAAATGGCAATCGGAAATGTAATACATTCAAGATTTCAATGAGTAAGCTGGGAAAGCAGAGCGAGGGGAGGCTATTACAACAGAAGTATATGATAATACTACTCATACAGAAAGGATATTTACCTCCCCGCACCAAAATAAGTTCACCGCCCGATATCCCTTCATTCACTACATCCCATAGGCGCCGCCAAACTTCGCCGGATGGTGTTGCGTGGTGTTGAATAAAGCGTATAGACTATTTTTCTTTGATTTTCATTTACGTCTGGTGGTTGTCTGTTATAAAAATTAGAACCACGTTGGTTCTTTGGAGTGTCCCACCTGTGGTATTGCGTCAACCGATCAGGCGAACGCTTGCGCAAACATTCAGTGCCTATATACCAGCCATAAATAAGAATAAATAGTTAAATTTTAGAAAGCCCTAATAAATATTTGATATTTATGGTACATGGGTGATTTATTTACACAGTTAAGAAAAGGCTATTGCTTTTACATTGTGGCGTATGATTTACTTAAACGATAGACTGATTACTTACTTATCCAATTAAAGTTTGAGCTTTACAAGATTTATTTTATAGTTTTTGTTCTAGATACGCTGTAAAAAATAATAAATAGCTGATTATTAAAGTTTATTTAAGAAAAAGCCTTACAAAGATATTATATTTTACCGTATGATTGTTGCATTACTTCAACGAGAGCCCTGGGAAAACATTCTAATTATCAGTTTAACAATTATTCTCAGCTTAATAGAGCTTTGTCAATTTTATTCACAGAAAGCGTTAGTTTTATACATTTCCTAGTACAAGTTCGGAATTTTATACAATAGAGAATGTTCACTAATTTTGAATGTTAGCTTTATAAATTCTCCGTTCAAAATAAAAAATACTAGTGAAAGAATTATTTCGATACGTCAATTAGTTTCCAAGATAGAGAAGTTTAAAGTGAGCGCGCGACGAAATTCCGCGTTTAAGCGCGTGACGTCATAATGCAACGCTCGCTCAGTCCGTTCCCGCTCTTCCGTACGGCTGCCTTGCGTTATTAGGTATTTTGTATTTGGAAATCTGAATTAAAAAAAAAAATAACAATCCAAATACCATAAAATCATGTGTTGTGCCAAAATGTAGATACAAATACGGCTATCAATGCGCCGGAAAAGTTATTTTTTGTCGTTCCAATGGATGTCAAAATACGAAGTAAATGATTACAAGCTATGAAGAGATCAGATCCTGTTAGAAATCGAAGCACAGTTTATTGTTGTGAAGATCATTTTGACTTAAGTATAAGTAGTGATTACCTTTTTATGTACCTACTAGCTGCCCGCCCGTGGCTACAACCGCATTGGATTTCGACTTTTCCCGTAGGAATGAGATGATTTCTAGCCTGAAAAAGTAGCCGCGCGCGCTACTAGTATTAGGTAGACTTAATCCATCCCCCCGAGATCTATTCTATATCTGTACCAAGTATCATCAAAAATTCCCACCGCGCTACTAGGTATATTTCCCGTGGGAATGAGATATTTTCCCACGGTATAATAGCCTTTATCCCCCCTAAAATATTTTGTATCTCTGTACCAAGTTTCACTAAAACTTTCTGCCAGACCTCCCATTTTCCCGTGGGAATAAGGTATTTTCCCGCGGTAAGAGATAATCTATATCCTACTCCAAGGTCTATTTTATCTCTGTACCAATCTTTATCAAAACTTTTCACCTGTACTACTATTTTTCCCGTGGGATTAAAGTATTTTCCCGCGGTAAAATGTAGCCTATACATATCCCTAGGGTCTATTATATCTATGTACCAGGTTTTATCAAAACTTTCTACTCGCGGTGACCTTTTTCCCGTGGGAGTGAGGGATTTTCCCACGGTAAAAGGTAGCCTATATCCATCTCCAAGGTTTATTCTATCAAACCCCAAGGTCAGATAGCTCGTAGATATCAAGTTTCCGCCTCACGACTCCGCCCGAATCTTTCCCGTGGGAATCAGTTGTTTTCCCGCGATAAAAAGTAGCCTATGTCCGTCTGCAAGGTCTATTCTATCTGCGTAACAGACAGACAGACAGAGTTACTTTCGCATTTGTAATATTAAGTAGGGATTAGTAGTTTTCGGTTTTAAGACCTAATGGTTGCCTGGAAGAAATCGCTTAGAGCGATAAGGCTGCCACTTGCCTTCTCCCTTTTTGAGTATTGTTAATGTATTTGTTTTTGTTCTGTGCAATAAAGTATATATTTTGTTTTATTATTTTTATATTGACCTATATTACATTACCTAAAACCTAAGGTCTCCGATACCTACTTCTAGCTATAGCTAGTGGCATTACGAAATGAAATACTTGGGTATTTTAGGTACTTCAATAAAAGAATACTTATAGAACAGATATTAATATCTATTTTCGAGAGTTATATTATAAAAAGTTTAACTTAACTTACCTTTGCATTTTTACTCCTCGCCTTTCGACGGCAAAGAAATCACTATTGTCGCTAAATAATGAGCAACCAAGTCCTTCTATTTTAGGTAGATTATTTGATTGTCCATTTTCGAACCCTTCATCTATTATTAATTCAATTCATGTAACTGGAAGCGATGAAATAAAGCAAAACACTGCGCGAGTAAACTACTGCGGAGCGGAGTGTTGCTATGTGACGTCACACGCGGTCACGTGACTGTCAGCGGGACTCGATATTTATGGGAACTTTGAATGCATATAAAATCAAAACTACTTGATATTTTTTAATGAAACAAAAACTAGTGTATCTGTATATATAAAAGCTCTACTGTAACAAAGTTTCAAGTGATTTTACATACTTAGTAACATTCCTTATTCCTAGGAAATTCATACATTTCCTAGGATATGTGTGAATTAAATAATTTTTGAAACATTATTTCATACATTTCCTAACGAGCTCCGGAATTGTATACATTTCCTAGGAATTGTATACAATTCCTGGATTTCATACATTTCCTGTAACATATACATACCTAACAGTTCTGATAGGTTATGCATACAATGACTTATAGGATGGAAAGTTTTCAAGTTACTTTAATTATTTATATTAGCTATCTGTTTACGAAAAACGTAGGCAAAACTACATGTACATAAGAGTTATATTATGACCATTATGGTCGTGATGTCGAGATTACCTACATAAGCAAACATAGTTATAAGTAGTCTAGATTGGCCTAATTTGATGAGGTTAAGGGCTAATACATGCAAGGGGCAGATAATATACCTATCTATAACACTAAAGACACAAGTTTTACTTACCTTTTTACAGTTTTTTTGCAACCAAACGCGAATTTGGTCAAAGAGTGCCAACGACTCCGGTGATTGGAAAAATTCAACGTTGGGTCCACCGTCTTTCTTCGGCCCTATAGACGTCATGTTATTCTCAATTAAATTAACACTAGTGTGCAATTATCGTCAGTAACTATCATTAAAACACTAAGAAACAAGCAATCAAAATTTTCTGAATACAGCGGCGTCCTTCTGGGCAGGCAGTGTGTACCAAAGAGAAAAAATAATTAATTACGGTGTGTACCTATGTATGTTGCCAGATTACAAAAAAAGAAAGCGTGTCTGTGGACTGTTTTTTTTTTTTAGTTTCTTTCTCCCTTGTGGAAAAGGCAAAGGGATCTAAGCCCATACAGCCTAGTCTATAGTAGTTTCTTGCATTATCCAAGTTTAATGTCTTCAGTCATTATTTCTTCAGTTTCATTTCGTCGTCTTTAGTCATTTCTTGGTAGTTTCATTTCTTGTTACGGGATCATTGAAATGCAAGGGTGGTTCTTACATTCCAATGATACTGAAGTTTAACGCGGGGTATCAAACCAGAAACAGCTAACCACTCATTATTTCTCACTTTCATTCGATAGTTCTTCTTTAACAGCACATTATCGATTACAATCATTTCCCGTGGCCCCAAGTAGTTAGCCTTCCTCACCTCGCTAGTCCTTCAGTGACGCAAAAAACATTTCTTATTTTGATATCTAAACCCTAAGTGACGCTAATTTGTAAGAATGATTGGCATTTGAACATGGTACACACCAAATGACGCTTGAGATTTTGGATGCTGGAAAAATAAAAAACTAGCCAAATAAAGTTCAATTTGACTGTAATGTTGCACAGTGACGCAGCAATAAATAATATCTAGCACTCGAACAACATACAAAACACAAAGGATTTCATTAAATTCTTTTTTAAACATGATCCACACAGAATCCTGTGGATCAGTTTTCATTTGCCAATATTTCGACAAATATACCATTTGGAGACAGATTAAGTATACTAGCACCGTCACGTATGATACGTGAAGGGACCCAACATTTGAAATCCACTCTCGTAACAATACAATCATTTCCCGTGGCCCTTTGTTAATTAATTAAGGAGGGTTCGTAGTCCTTCAGTGACGCAAAAAACATTTCTTATTTTCATATCTAAACCATAAGTGACGCTACCTACTTTGTAAGAATGATTGGCATTTGAACGTGGTGCACACGAAATGACGCTTGTGATTTTGGATGCTGGAAAAATCATTACAATCACGCCGTGTGGCCCTAAGTAGTTAGCCTGCCTCAGGTCTTTAGTCCCTTAGTGACGCAAAAAACATTTCTTATTTTGATATCTGAACCATAAGTGACGCTACTTTGTAAGAATGATTGGCATTTGAACATGGTGCACACGAAATGACGCTTGAGATTTTGGATGCTGGAAAAATCAAAAGCTAGGCAAATAAAGTTCAATTTGACTGTAATGTTGCACAGTGACGCAGCAATAAATAATATCTAGCACTCGAACAATATACAAAACACAAAGGATTTCATTAAATTCTTTTTTAAACATGATCCACACAGAATCCTGTGGATCAGTTTTTATTTGTCAATATTTCGACAAATATACCATTTGGAGACAGATTAAGTATACTAGCACCGTCACGTATGATACGTGACGGGACCCAACATTTGAAATCCACTCTCGTAACAACATATAATTAGAAAAAGCAGAAACAAGATTTCGAACCGTCATTTCGTGTGGCCCATGTTTGATACCGTCACATTAGCAGAATTTTGCCTTAATTAGGTTGTAAAGCTATTCATAGCAAAGAGATCTTCCGTCACTGAGGTTCTAGATGTATCTGAAACCAATCGGTGCAGTATTTACGATATAATTCGAAATTAAAATTTGTATGAAATCTTTAAGATAGGGTGACAACAATGTACGTAAAATTATGGATAGAAAGGCTTTCTTGATATAATAACTGTACTGTCAGTTAATTAGTTTTACAGCTTTGTTTTTTATCAAATTCAGGGAAATACCGATTTATTTCTAGTTTTATAAAACAATTCTAATAGGAATTTTTAAAGGCCGACTAGAAAAATAAAAAAAAACTGTGGTGGAAATTCCATTAAACTAATTGAGTAATAGAAATGGTTGAGAAATGGTCGCCCGCCCCCATCGCAGGCCTTTTTTTTTCTGGTCAAGGCTTTTATATTTAAGTAAAGATTTAAATTTTACAATGAAAATAATAATAGAGCATGTTATTATTTATTTTGGCAGCATTTATCTGAAACCAAAACAACAGACTTTTTGTATTTCTATATATTTAACGTTTTTATGCCTGTCTATTACTAGTTTTTTGAAATATTTTTATTTTGATCAGTTGATCTAGCCAGAGAGGTGGGAGAAAGTCGCGCTTCAGTTGATCTTTGATCTATGGTTTAGTTGAAATTATTATTTATTTTTTGTGAATCATCCTGGCAACATTAACGTACGTAGCCATCAAAAAATAATATCTTCATAACAATTCCAGGCCAGAATAAACAAAAATCTAAAAAGTTATTGTTAGACACTATTCTCACAAAATATTAGTAAAGTTTGGATAATTTTATTTAAATACATTTATGTAAGTAAAACAAATGATTTATAGTAGTAATTTACTAAGTAGTAGTAGTAATTTACTTTCTAATAATTTGTTTTGGTCAGTTCTTTTTCAATCAACCAAATATATAAAACAGTAGCAGTCTATGTTTTTGTAAAATTAATCTAGTATCAAATATATAAAACAGTAGCAGTCTGTGTTTTTGTAAAATTAATCTAATTGTTTACTTGCAGGTAGTGAAGTAGGTATATTTTGAGAGCATACGTTCAATACAATAAAATTATTAAGCATTGGATGTTCAGAGGACTACTATTTGGTATTCTGTGGTTCAGGCAAGAATTCTTTAACTGGTTAGTCTCTGTGAGTATGTTTAATTCTCTGTACTGTGATTGATAATCATTGTTATACATCACTCAGACCCAACAATGAATAGGTACTTAACTTACCTAGTTTATTATTTTAATATTCGTGGTCTAAGTTAGAGTCTAGGCAATGGAAGCGAGGTTGTCTGTGGATGTGGAAATAAAACAGGGTCTGGCGGTAAAATATACTCAGTATATTTATACTCCAAAGTAAACTCAATAACAATCAATTAAACGTCGATGAAAAGCGATTAAAATATTTAACTTACGCAGCACAAGAGCCGCCATAGGGGCTGACAGTTAAAACAGGAAGTGGCGCCACACAGTGGCCAACATGCAGAACTAATCACATAGTGTTACCATTATAAATAAATATTATAAGGGGTGAACTCACACAAATCGATTTCTTAATACGTGGTTCAACTAGTTTTTGTGTTTATACTTCAGTATTTGATTTTAGTCGGACGCACTAATTTATTTATTTAATTATTTAATTTATGAAATAACATGTCCGCAAAAGGATGACTTCGTTGTCACCCTAGCTCATTTCCATACAAATTTTAATTTCGAATTATATCGTAAATACTGCACCGATTGGTTTCAGATAAATCTAGAACCTCAGTGACGGAAGTTCTCTTTGCTATGAATAGCTTAACAACCTAATTAAGGCAAAATTCTGCTAATGTGACGGTATCAAACATGGGCCACACGAAATGACGGTTCGAAATCTTGTTTCTGCTTTTTCTAATTATATGTTGTTACGATAGTGGATTTAAAATGTTGGGTCCCGTCACGTATCATATGTGACGGTGCTAGTATACTTAATCTGTCTCCAAATGGTATATTTGTCGAAATATTGACAAATGAAAACTGATCCACAGGATTCTGTGTGGATCATGTTTAAAAAAGAATTTAATGAAATCCTTTGTGTTTTGTATATTGTTCGAGTGCTAGATATTATTTATTACTGCGTCACTGGGCAACATTACAGTCAAATTGAACTTTATTTGCCTAGTTTTTGATTTTTCCAGCATCCAAAATCTCAAGCGTCATTTCGTGTGCACCATGTTCAAATGCCAATCATTCTTACAAAGTAGCGTCACTTATGGTTCAGATATCAAAATAAGAAATGTTTTTTGCGTCACTAAGGGACTAAAGACCTGAGGCAGGCTAACTACTTAGGGCCACACGGCGTGATTGTAAGTTTTTAAATAGAGCGTAATATGTAGAAACGGGCCAAAGAGGTTGGAAGAGCCAGCTTCGCTTTAAGCTGGCTCTTCCAACCTCTGAAACGGGCCCAATGAATGAAATCTCTATCCGCCACAACACTTACACAAGTAAATTCATCTCTGTCGTTGCTTTTTCACATACCAAAAATCACTTGAAATAAGCCACTTTCTACATGAGCTGGCAATATACAACATAAAAAAAAAGTGGCTTTTAACAGTCAACAGATGGCGTTGATGTCATAAAAATCGTGTGCTTGCTCAGCGTGGCGGCTCCTCTCCTCCTCCATCCCACTCCAAAACATCAGCATGCATCAGCGATATTTTTCCCAGTAAGGGCAGATCACACACAACGCCACGCCAGCCAGCGAGCCGGTCGAGTAAAAAACCTGCTCTGGGGGCGGGCGTCACGTGTATATTTTTATGTTTAATGGCAACAATTTCTATCATAAAATTAGTTCCATTGAAATTCCGCAATATGGCGAGGTTTTTTATTTCTTTGGTCAGGCTTTAAGTGTGCCGATTTTCCTTGGCTCTTTGCACAAACACTATATTCTATGAGAGATATATCACTTCATTCCGTTTTCCTATTTGGAATGGTGCAAAGCAAATGTAATATTTAGCGTGGCTGTTTTATGAGATTAAATGAAACACAGTATACAAATTTACATTCATGAAACATCTACTTTATTAAACGTAGTTAACAAGCGTGAATTGTCTTTAAAAAAAATCTACATCTTCATGCGAGCTTAAGGTAAAAGAACTGTGGCTGTGGGTATATCTACAACACTTCTAAAAGATATCTTAATTATTGGATAGACTATGATGGCTCAACGTAGCTTAGTTGGTAGTATGTTTGAGTTCGAAGCACAAGCACAGGGCCGCGGGAATTCCGCCCAGCAGCGCCCAGGGCAAATATCGTCACACCCATAATACAATCTCTGCCTAGTCAGATGGCAGTGTGTAGCATGACATCTAGCTCAAGTTTTTTGTTGCTAACTAACTGCCTATCTTTAAACTATCGATAGCTTTATGCTTTCGGCAAGAGTGCGTGTTTTGAAGTCCCACAGTTCTCAACACTGATCGTAGGTACATATAACTTTTCATATAAATGATACGTACAATGTCGTTAAATAATAAAACATAATGAACAATAATTCAAACTATAATACATGGCAATTTTAAAATAATATTCCTAGTTCGTGAAATAGTTACCATTAATTCACCCAATAATTGACAATAGCAGCCATATTATATATAGTCTTACCAGAATCCGTTTGGCTAATTGGGTTATATTATAATTATAAAACAAGATAATAATAAAATAAATTACCTTAACAAAATAATTCCTAACTAGTGATATAATTATCATTTTATAAATAATATGAAATTCAAATATTAAGTTACATGGAAGCAGTCAAGAGGAACATGATTTATTCATTTTAAGTGACACAAAACGTTACAATAAAATGGTTATTTAAGATCACTATCACAAAAAATAACCAACAAACTTCATTAAAAAAATTATAAAACATTATTTTTACAGTTACCAAGCCGGATCCTGGCTCGGTAGTCGGTACATTGCTCATCCTAAATAATGTCGTTTTTGTACTGCCTTGGCGATAAATTGACATAATATAATATATTAAGTATTGAAATATTTCTACCTAAGCACGACATTTATAATGCTAACTACATTTCATAAATATGTTGTAATTATTGTCACAGGATAATTAAATAACATGAATACAACAACGATATTTTTATTAACATTCAAATTCATAACGCTACATGGGTTTGGGAGCTTATTTTACTCTAGGTCCATAAACCGAGCATTTATTCTTACAAAAAAAAAAGCGGAGTTTTACATAATGCTTTTTCATAAAGGAACATAGGTTGAAATGTTAACAAAATGTAACTTTTTAAATTGGGTTATATGTGACTTATCCATAGAGGACCCATCTGGCCAAAATTTTAGGCAATTTTAAAATTAAAGATATTGAAACCTATGTTCCTTTGAAAAAGTTATTTTATTTCATGGTCTATTTCAGCGCGTATTTTATTTAATTACTGGTTCTGTAATTTATTCAGAATAAAAAGTCACTTATATGGAGGATGCCATTCTGGAAACTACAAAGCATAGAATTAAATGAATTCGATTTGATGCCAATGGTTAATACTTTTACATTATAATATGCAAGACTCTTATTCCAACGACAACTTCTTGAAAAAACCTTTGGTTTAAACCTTTCGTAGAGGAAGATGGAACTAGATTTGTTCTAGAATAAATATAAAATATTAACTAAATATGATATATCGGTCGATACTTCATCAGGGGGCGTTCATTAATTAGGTGACGCATTATTAAGATTATTTCTCCCTTCCCTTTGGTTATATGTTGTGAGATTGTCCTCTACCTCTTTCCCTCTCCCCTAATATCCCACGTGAGATTTTTAAATTTGTTCTGGGTATAAAAGCATTGAATTTATTTCAAAAACTCAATTTGCGCATTTTGCGGGTTGACCAATAGGCTGGCTTAAGCAATCGAAGGGCTCTCTACTATGCTGCTTTGAATTAAGTGCTGAAGTGGTGATCAGTAGCTAAATAATAAAATAAGTGAATGCTGTCATTCTGGAAGGTACAAATCTTCTTGAACTATGTCTGTATATAATAATATAATATATCCTCTCGTTTAACGCAAATATTCACAAAAATCCTGGTAATTTAAATGTTTCAACGAGGAAGATAAGTAAAATTACGCGATTTTTTCCAAGACCCTTCTCTCTCCCATATGAAATTTGGTGAGACTCGGCTCGATTCCCTCCTGTCCTGTCTGAACACCTTACGTAATTTATGGACATCCCCTCACATCATAATAAAGGAATTTACATTCAAAGCTTTCACTAGCACGTGCTAGCACAACTTATTACTTCGCAAAAACTGTCATAATCGTAAAAACAATGAAATAAATAATACAACAATAAAAAGATTTAAAACAATTCCCCTATATAATATCACGATAAATTAACCACGTTCAGCACCAAGTATCTTCAAAAGAACATCTTAAGCAATATATTGGAAATAAATGATAACAAACCAGAAAACAATATTCTGGATGGTTATTCACTGCTTTCACAAAACTAAAGCCCTTTGCCATTTCAAAGCAGGCGCGGTCTGTGTAATACGGGCTACACACGTCTGACGAACAGAGCGAGACGCAGTTATGCGCTAGAGTGAGCGCGGTGATTTGTATCTTTGCGTCTCGCTCTGTTTGGCAAACACGGCACTCGTGTGGATGCGGCTTTAAAGGCTGCATATATTAGTCCGATTCCGTCCCACAGTCCACGCTTTTCCGCTTATGTGGTTACAACCTTTTATAGGGGAGATTCGTATTTACTTAAAGTTATTTAGCATTGGACTTGATCATATTGAGTATAACTAAAAAATAATAACTAAGTATAAACGACAATTTGATTTAAAATAATATTTGAGCTAAGCTGCATCATAAAATAACTTATTTGATCAATAAAAAATGTAATGAACAAAATAAGTGAGTAAACCAATAATTGAATACAGCGTAAGACAGATCACAGAACCGCCAAAAGGAAATATGTACGTTGTTGGAATTCTGCATAAACCTGTCGCAAAAATTAAAATACGCTAACTAGCAAACTCTATTATGTTTCTTCCACTACCGGGCAAAGACCTCCTAAGGATGTCAAAATCGATCCAACCAGCGCTGTTCGCATCCAGTCGAGTGTGCAAAACACAGAGGTTCGGATTCCATCAACGGATTTCAATAAAAGTTACATAAATAATCCGAATCTACCGATGCATAAATTTATCCCACAGTAGAACGATAAGTTTCGCTTTAAAACATTTTAGTTCCCATTAAATTTAACTGATATTCTTTGTTTTGGTTTGAATATTAAAACCAATTATTTTATTACCATAAAAAAACTATTTTCTAAAATCCGGAGCATCGTTTATCATTAATATAAAATAAAACCTTGCGATAATATAATTATTTGAATAACTACTAATATTTTTAAAGGAATAAACGTAGTTTTTGTTTCAATCCGATATTATTACCACAGAAAATATGAATATATGTGAGCAGCTTCTAAGTAAACGGGATTGAATTGGCTAAATAAGTCAACTCGTATTATAAAAAGTAATCGAATTATCGCGTAACTACATAAAGAAAATGAATTGGGTCGCTGATTGATCATATAATGCGAACAGAATTTCACGTCAGTTTACGCTATAGAAAACAAATAAATAATTAAACAATTAAATGCAAAAACAAATACTTACAACACAAATGATACGAATATTGTTATAATATACACGATTTCCTTAAAAACAACATAAAATAAATAAATTAACAAATCGATCATTAGTTAAATAACATTTTTAAGAATAAGATTTTTTATAGTCTCTAAAAAGTAATAATCAATTTATGGGTTAATTGAACTATCTAATTTTGTTATTATTAGAACATTTAAACTAAATCTTCTTTTTAAAAATGTTTTTAGTTGTATGCAGAGAAAAAAACTCAAAGCACAGCAAAAATAGAGTCCAAATTATACTATCTTAGCGCTTTTCATCATAAAGTTCTGGTTCTGGTCAGTTCGTCATAATGTGCAACGAAAAGTGCTCAAAGCAACACAACAAACGAGCCGACACTCGACTAGCTTAGCACTTTCCATCAACTGGTTAAAAACAAACTTATACCTATAATAATTAGGTTCCTAAACGAGAGCTACTGCATTTCAACTTTCACGACAACGACAAATAAACTCCTCCAAATGTAACCGGCTTAAAACCACAATTTTCAGTTCAAGCTCTTAGAACACTGGTTCCGACCGAAGCTATCTATAATCTATACGACGCCACACACAAAGGGAACGCGCGTTCTGTCAAAACTCTATTCTACTGTCTATTGCACTCGGAAAGCATTAGACTTCTCGTTGTGGGTCCAGGGCCTAAGATTGCCCGCCTTACTTCTAACTAAAGCCTGACCAAAGAAATAAGAAACCTGCTCTGGGGGCGCCACCTGTATATTTTAACGAAAATGGCAACAATTTCTCTTATAAAATTAGTTCCATTGAAATTCCGCAATATGGCGAGGTTTCTTATTTCTTTGTTCGTGCTTTAATAGTTGTGATGAGATTGTCGTTACGGTTATAATATAACTTTTATTTATGGTTTTCAGAGTCAATTGGTTACTTACATATAAACAAGCGAGCTTTCCGTGTACGCTGATTGTATATGACGTTTACTTCTTGTAGCCTAACAAATATTCGGCTATGCCGAGGTAGTAGACCATCTGCGCGATGCCGAACAAAGGCGCGATGACGATCATACGGCACGCGCCGCCCTTGAAGAACGCCGTCGGCCCTTCGTGTTTCAAAGTGGTGCTGAAAAAACACGCCTTACTTATTCTCGCAAACAGAATATGAATAACATTAAATTAAAAATGTTAAAAACCCCCGCCACAAAACCGTTATTTGATCCTTTCAACAACTAGAAATGAGCTGATAATCTTTAAACGGCTGAATATATTTTCTTGGATCATAGCTAAGAATACTCTAGATTGTGAAACCTTGCAAACAAAACTAGATCAAAATCGGCGCATCCGT
The DNA here is from genome assembly GCA_948473455.1 of Teleiodes luculella. Taxonomy (NCBI): domain Eukaryota; kingdom Metazoa; phylum Arthropoda; class Insecta; order Lepidoptera; family Gelechiidae; genus Teleiodes; species Teleiodes luculella. Next base: position 24,726,201 of record OX419582.1, on the reverse strand, counting down.
TTAGGAGCTACGATGCCACAGACACCCCTCTTTTTGTCGGGGGTTAATAAATAAACAGTAGGGATGTTTTCTTCATTTACAACAATTTTCTTTTCTTTATGCAAAGCCAAATAAAATGACTTGTGTATATTTGGGGCTATTTAAAAATCAAACAATATTTTTTTCAAACCGAAGCGAAATTGTATGAAAACAAAGTACGTTATAATTGCACACAATTCGAATTCTATGAATTTCAAAACGAAAACTTATGGATGCAGCAAAATTAGGAAAACAGTCAACTAGTAACCTGCGGGGCTAACACGCCAGTTGTGACAAACTCTAAATCCCTTACGGAGCTGTCAAAATGTCACGAAAACGCCGCCATTTTGAAATTTTGTCAATTTAGCGAATATGGATGCACGTTGTGACGTCAGTGTTTTATCAAACTCCATGTGGGTTGACAATTTTTTTTTTTTTTTTTTGTTTTTCTCAGAATTGCGAACATACCACCACTTTTTACGACTCATTTGTCGCAAAATGACAGTTTCATAAGGCTAATTTGTCAATATTTATCAACCTCAAATACGGAGCGTGAGATTCTTTGTGGGTTTTATGGGACTGTAATATTGGCTGAAAAATCGTATTTTCTTCATTGTTTGCCTATAAGGATGTTTGTACACACTAAACTAAAGTAATTGAAAGATGTTCTCTTCCGTTAGCTTTTGCTATTTTACTAGGTTTCCGCCCGCGGCTCCGCTGGCGTTAACAGCTTTTCCCGTGGTAATGAGGATTATTTCCGCGGTAAAAGGTAGCCTATGTTCTTCCCCAAAGTCTATACTAGCTGTGTACCAAGTTTCATTAAAATCGGTTCAGTAGTTTTGGAGCCTATTCAATGCAAACAAACAAACAATAGATATGTTATAGTTGTAAGTAATTAATATTACACTATTCATAGATTCGAAACTTCTCACGAAGGCCCTCTGTACCACTGGGGTACCATAGGACAACAACAACAACAACATTCATAGATTGCAGACAAAGTAATAAAGAGTTTTAATCAGCATGCTTCTATTAAATTTAGAAAAAGAACAGCGATAGAAAGGAAGTGCTCATTCAAGAGATCTTTGTAAACTTCGTTTGTAAGGACTTTGTCGGAGACTCAGATTTGGAACCGATCACAACCCAAGCTTAGTACTACTTACCTACGCTTAGTCCATGAAGTAAATAAGCTGACATACTTTTATTAACTTTCCTTCATCAATAATCTAGTAAAACCCAACGCTGGGCTAAGTCTCTAGTATGCCTTTGCCAATATGACTGGCTAAATCGAGTTTTTGCCCATAAAGTATCTTTGCCTCACATCGGGGGTTAGAAAGAAATGCATGAGCCACATTCAGAGATTTAATTACTTCCCTGCGCATATAGTTATAGCATGGGTAAAGAATCTTTGTCCCTGGTTATAGGGAATTTAAAACTACAAGCGGTTCAATACTATATAATCTAACTAGATGTAAGTAAATAACTAAACAAGTCTACAAGTCTAGTTAGAAATCAATATCAATCCGATGAAATAAAATAATATTTTTTGATACATTATTTATTTATCAACTATTACTTCTATTCTAGTAAACAAATTAACATAGTCAACATTATTACAAAGTAAATTGTTTATTTATTATTTCAACAATGCATAATAAATGTGGTCTTACATAACTAAATAAATAAAAAATCATGTCACCTTTCCCTCTTTTTAAAACCTAAACACTAAATTTGTTGATTCAGTTACAACTGCAGCCGTTATAGTTACTAATTTAGCTTTCTTTTAACTATGAGGAACTAGCATACTAAGTATATAATGGTTATAAATATTTAACTACAATACATGAGTATTATAGTAGTCTGATAACATAATAAAAGTAAGAGTAAGAAGTAAGTATAGCACTCCTCATCTTCATTACACCTACCTTATCTTCGTTACACATAATTGTTAAAATTGTATCTTTTTGGTACCTACTGCTAAATAATATTTATCCCAGTTTCCTCACTTCCAGAGACCTAAGGCACATTGCACTATGCTTTACACTAATTTACTAACACAATTTAAGGGTTTCTTACAGCAGTTTATTTGAGAAAGAACCACAAAACATAGTGTCTAAAGCCACTACCGAAGAATCAGGCTTTGGACTAGGCACTTTTACATGCACTAAGTTGACTTTCTGACATGCAATTCTTCATTTTTTGCTTGGGTTTTTGGTTGAAATCACGCCAAGTAGAACTCGGAGTTACGTGGAGCGAAGCCAAGGCCACGGCGCAGGACAGGGGGAACTAGAAGAATCTCTTGAAGGCCCTATGTATCCCCTGGGTACCTTAGGATTCCAACAACAACAAGTAGAACTCGTTGAGTAGCGTTGCTTACACAAACATTATTTGCAGCTTTTTCCACTGCTGCTACTTCTTTTGCAGCTGTTCTCGAGGGCCATTTAAATCGGTCAGAGAGCTAACTTCAGGAAATCTTCCTATTGAAACGGGTAGAACAAGATTTTTGAATAATGGTTCAACACGCAGTATTTTCCTCTGAAACAAACAAAGTTAGATGAATATCATTGCATTAACTAGTTACATTAAGGTAAATGTAACATGTGTGTGTACTTACTTATTGTTTTTAGCTGTTTTTTTGTTTAAACACGAATAAATCGTGCTAACATCTATAAATAAAATTTGATTTTGTTTGTTTACTTTTTTTGTAACTTTTTTTTTTACACGTCCGGTGTGATTAATAACTCACTAAATGAAAATAAACAGCAAATTTAGATAAAGGAAACAACATCAACTTTTGTATAGCGCGATCCCTTTCTTTCGTAAAACAGTGTTATTTTAATATCTGTCAAAAGCACGGATCGGCTAGTATTGAATGAACGGTATTAGGTAACCATAGTATTTCATAGTATTTACTAGTTCCAGTGACAAAAATTGACAAAATGATTTCACGATTATTGAGTTTCTCAAAACGCCCGGTATGTTCGCAACAAATGACAAAATCCCCCAAATGGACATTTTTTGTCTTTCATTTCTCAAGTCCCACGTAAACGCGTATGCTAGGCCCGCTGTTCCCTCATAACCCAGTATTGCAAGTTATTCAAAATGGTACCGGTGTATAAAACGCATACAACCCGCGCCACCAAAGAGGTCCCGCGGAAAAACGTGAGAACTAAAATGACAACTCCCCTATGTTGAATGTGATAAGTGTTAATTTCCGGTGCGTTGTGCGATTGCAACGCCGCTTCTGTGGGACTTCTTTGGTGGCGCGGACTCTAGGTTTATGGTGAGTCCCGGCCGGGTTTATTGCATTATGTACTCACAAAACGCAATCCAAGATACCGGAGTACTGTCTCTCGCCGGATCCCTTGGTGAGGGTTTGCATCCGTGTCTTCACCACGTCCATGGGGTTGACTGCCAGAGCGGCCGCGGACCCCGAAGCGCACCCAGATAAGAATGACCACCTATCAAAATACAATAAAATCGATACTCTTACCACAGAATACCAAATAGTAGTCCCTACAGAAGCTGCACTAGGCGACATAATTCATATAAAATGCAACCCTAGCTTCGTTGTAATAAAGTGCAATTCAAATCGCACGGCGCTAGGCGAAAAGAAGTAGTTGCTGCATCTCTCTCTCTCGCGTATTGCGCTACTATACTAACACCTTTAGGGAATGGGGAATTGGGTCCGCACGCGGCCCGAGACCGCTCGGTCGGGCGGTAGGTAGTTATAGCGCGCAAGTACATAGAGTGACGGAGGCCTGCTCTTACTCGACACGAGGAACACTAAATAATGTCCCTTCCAACCCACCGTCCACCTCTCAAGCCACCTGGGTGAATGGTGTGTATGTTAAGACTTTAGGTACATAACATTAAAAATTATCACTACATAGTATAAACAAAGTCGCTTTCTCTGTCCCTATGTCCCTTTATCCCTATGTATGCTTAAATCTTTAAAACTACGCAACGGATTTTGATGTGGTTTTTTTAATAGAGTGATTCAAGAGGAAGGTTTATATATATAAATACATGCATAAGGATAATCCACAATAACTATTATCCCGTGCGGAGTCGGGGCGGGTCGCTAGTTTATTATACAGACATACATAATATGGGAAATAGTAGTTCATAAATTATGTTTACAAAGAATGTATTCGTTCAATTGATCGAGTATGAGCGAAGTGTTCGTTCGTTTCAACTTGGGAAAAAAAAAGCATTTCTTAAATTATACTTGTGAAATTTGTGAGTAGGTACACTGTGAAATTTTGTCGTCTTATCTCTCGAAGTCAGCACACAGAAAAACATTTCCTCACGTCACACACGTCACCACTAGGCTACAAGGCCAGTAGGCTAAAAGAGTAAAAACGAAAGGGGCTACTCTTGACGGCGATTCCGATCCGCCGACATTGAGATCGGGCGTTTTGTACTCTCAAATGCCACACTAGCGCCACCTTGGTTTCATATTGGGCGGATATTGAGTGAACTAAATGAAACCGGACATTTGTCAACTCTTGGCGGGCAGATTTTCAAGAGTTGCGGTCTAAAATTGACTTTGGTATTGCATTGGGTTGAAATCGAGATCGATATTGATTTCAAGAGCCCTGCCCTGGTCGGCATCCGTACTCGACAGCTAATGGGGCATTCCACGAAAAAATCTACTTATGTCGGACACATGACGCATACTTTTACCAAAAATCAGCTTGCTATCATTATTTGAAGCATGCTTCATAGACAACCGACCGCCTCTTAGTAACATCAACTAAGAAAGACGGCCCCGTAGCCTAGTTGGTAATACGCCTGCCTACGAAGCACAGCGAGGCTCTTAAATATGAAGAAGAAGACGAAGCACAAGGTCGCGGGTTCGAATCCCGCCCAGGGCAAACATTCGTATGATGAGCACTTGTGTTTGCCTTGTGTCTGGATGTTGTATATTTATATATGTATGTATATCAGCTGTCTGACACCCATAGTACAGGCTCTGCCTAGTTTGGGGTCAGGTGGCCGTGTGTGAGAGAAAAAAAGGGGTTCAATTGTCTCTGCAGCTGACCATACATAGAGTCACGTGCCCGACACCTCCGTATATCCGCACTTACCAGAAGACCGGTTGTTCGGCGCCTTTCTCCCTGGGCCCAAAGCTGTTGAGCGTGGCGAACAGTGGGAAGTATATGACGCTGAAAGACACGTCCCGGGCGGCCGTCGCGCCTATGCCCTTGTACAGGCCCACGATCCCGCGCTCCGCCAATAATTTCCTCGTCAACTCCATAGCGGTCACGCGCTTGAATGCCTTACCCTCTGCACAGATAGACACAAATATATTAGCACTAGTTTCCGCCGCGGCTCCGCCCGCTTTAACAGTTTTTCTTGTGGGAATGACGCAAAAGGTAGCCTATGTTACTCAGGGTGAATAATGTAGCTTTCTAATGGTGAAAGAATTTTTGAAATCGGTTCAGTAGTTTTTGAGTTTATTCATTACAAACATACACACACACAAAAATACAAATCTTTCCTCTTTATAATATTAAAATGAAGTATGATTGTCAGTCACTCCACTTCACTTTCCCTTAAATGTTTTACCTTTGACTCTAAGCAAGCAACTACTACGGGTACTAACAGAATATCAGTGCGACTGGCGCCGCAGCATTCATGAGTTAGGACCTAATTGTTATCATTGTAAAAAAAATAGTTTCTTTGTGTTTGTACCAGTGTGATTCATTCCAAAATGAGTTCTACCCAAATTGATAAGTGTGTAAATAATAAATTCAAAATCGTTTTACCCGAAAGTCACGTTCGCGGCTTGTTAACACCGTCTATTCAAGCGGCTACTAAATGGTACTTATACCAGAATTTACAGGATTTTTATGAACTGCCACGGGCCACGATACGCTAATTCTTTCCACAAATAATATATGTTTATACTGAAAGTTAAATGCATCTAACCTATTACATTCAAAATCTAGGAATTGTTTCTTTTTAGTTTTATTTAAGTTTATATTTTGTACATTAGATTACTCCACTCTTTTTCAAAATTGTTTTTTTTTTTTACAAAACTTTACTGACCTGCAAACAAAATCTTAACTAAATCCCCTAAGTAAATTCCACAATACTTGATTTTATAACGTAAAGGGAGCAGGAACATAGTAACAGAACTACTACTATCACTTTTATGTCACTATGTCGCGTTCTTCACCTTCTCGAGCTTCTCGCGGGTTAAATAGTGAGTTATAGATGGAGATTTTGTCCAGCAGTGGACATCTACTGGCTGATGTGATGGATGATAGTACGATGATGACATTTTCTATAGCGAAAATATTTCGCTAAAGCCGAATGTATCAGATTTATATATTGGTTGCGAAGCGAAATGAACCTTGTTATTAAATCATGTGCAAACGATATTCTACCATATGGTGGTAAACCAACTTTTTGGTCAATTGTACCACAGTCACTGGGCGGTCATTCTATACAGAAAACGCATTTTGACAACCTAATAACAACTGAATATCAACTACAAGTCATTGGCGCTAGGCGCTATGTAAAACACCCCCGAACACCACCAGCGGAGTCCCGCGGCGTGGGGCGCTATATCGGGCGGGGACTCATTTTGGCGCGGGGGGGTGAGTGTCCTTTCTGTACGGGTTAGTACTATTATTTTCTTCTGTGCCACAGAGTACCTGCTTTGGCCTGTGCGGCAACTCTTCCGGCGTCCTGCATTTGGATCTTGAGTAGCTCCATGGGCGTAGTGATGACAATCTGACAAGCGCCCGCCATCCCGCCGGCGCACATTTGACGGAATATCGGCAGAGAACTGGCCACAAACACATTACAAATGAACATCAATTAAATCAAGAAGGAGCGGACCCACAGACGAGGACGGCGATGCAAATCAACAACAATCTCCGTCGTTGAGTGGTAAAACGCTCGCCTCTCTTATTTCCGGGTTCGAATCCCGATTTGGTTAGGACATAGAAACATCTGGTATTTACGTATATACTTCGGAAGGCAAGTATCCTAAGAAACAAATGAAAAAAAAATGCGATCATTCAATACTTCTTTCCGTACAAAGTGCATAGGCTATACATTCGGTATACCAGCAAAAACAAGTTTGTAAAACAAAGATGTGTTTGCTGTTATTGCTGCCCAGTCGCATTGACACTGTGTGGACGGCATATATGTATTTTATCGGCATATCAAGTTGGTAATCGCGATTAATTTAATTTAAAACGTAGAATACAGCCGTTGGTCCCGACTGCTGTCTACAGTAACTAATTATTAATCGGTTACTATTACACGAACCAGGTCAGAAGCCTTACAGTCAACAATTTTGACACCAGGTGAAGAAGCATTCTGAGTCTGGATGATGCTTAGCAGCATTCCTCTTTAGTCCAGCAGTAGCCTGTTAAGCCTCTGTCACACACAGCGAATAGTCGCTGCGATTGCATTCGCTGCGACTATAAGTGAACACGGTTAGTATGGAATTCGCAGCACTGTCATACTGAGCGAATAGTCGCTGCGAGAGAGTGTGACCGAGGCTTAAGGCTGCTTTTCCACCAAACCTGTGCGAGGTAGCTAAGCGGTGTGCGGGAAAAAATCCACCAATAGAATCACTTCATTTTCCTAGCCTAGTGATTCTATTGGTGTATTTTTTCCTCGCACAGCTCTGGTGGAAAAGCAGCCTTATAGTCGGTAGTAGCAATACTGTTTAAACTGACCCGTCTTTAAGCGTGAGGTAATGCCGGAACATGTCATTGGCGGCTAGCTTGATGGCTTTCTCTGGCGTGATGAGAAGAATGTTCACGGCTGAGCCGCGGTACATGCCAAAGTATCCTTCTGCAGCGTACGTCTGCCGAAAGCAGTCGATCCTGAGAACGAAAAGGATATTTAAAAAATAATTATCATACTAATATTATAAAGATTGTGTGTATGTTTGTAATGAATATTCTAAAAACTACTGTGCTGATTTCAAAAATTCCTTTACCATTAGAAAGCTACATTCACCCTGAGTAACATAGGCTACCTTTTACTGCAGGAAAATGACTCATTCCCTAGAGAAAACCTGTTAATGCGGGCGGAGCCGTGGCGGAAAGCTAGTAATATATATAAAATTAACCCCTATTTCCCTGGTCTCACTATTACTTGAGAAAAGCTTTATTGATCGCATCCTTTTAAAATGTTTTCTCATAATTCGTACAAAGTTCTTACATTAAAGCTAAAAGCTAGAAAATAGATAAAAAAACACACACACGGCCATCCGACTCAAAACTAGGAGAGCCTTTGTACACTGGGCGTCAGATCAACCTACCCTTGATGGACTTTGACCCTTTAAGAGTTGAACGCACAGAAAGGTGCGAGAGTGTGCGATGTATTTTTCGTCTTTCGTCCCGCTCAGTGTTATGGCAGCGCACGCGGCCTTGACTCGTCGTCCGCTAAACCGGTTTTGTATTCATTCACACTTCAATAATATTTTTGTTGGTATAAAGTTATCTTCTCTTGATTCAACCATAGACAAGTAAGATTCATGGATTTACGGTTGGGTGGCGCGCATTACGAATATTTTTTTACGTGCATACTATTTCAAAAGTAGATTTCATAATTTTTTTAAAGAGAAAAGGAATAGATAAAACTTTCAATTATTTTGTTGAGTTTTATATGAAAGAATCAATATCACTGCACTGCTAATATAAAGGCACTGCTTTTCTATTGAAATTGGAATTGGTTATTGGAATTATTTTTCAAGAGTCCACAGGTGGGTTCGAACTTTGGCTTAGGAAGTTGCTGGGAAAGACAAGGGTCGGTCAGAGAGTCAACTTCAGGGCGGGGTCGAATTAGGAATTTAATTCGTTTAGTGCGATAATGCTCTAAGGAAGTGGCACTAACTATCGACATGAGTTGTTCAAAATAATAAGATATGGATGAATGGGTAAGGTATATCACTTAAATAATAACAAACAGATAAATAAATAAACTTTTTAATAATTAAAATCAACAAATCACAATGTTATTATACCTAATTTGAGATCATTATTTTAAAGCCTGCCCCTCGCTGTAAAAAATTGCGGCCTGATATCTCTACATCCATCATCATCCCACCCCAAAACCCAATGCTCAGCCGACCACTCGATCTGTTGGGTAAACAATTCGCAGCCTTATATAGGGTTGCCAGATCAAAAAATCTAAATATCTGGATGACATTTCAAAATGTCGGGATTTCGGGGTTGTTGTCTGGAGAAATAAAAATTATGACTCAAAATTATAAAATATATTTTTAAAATCAACAGCTCTTTAAGTAAGGATTAAAATGAAAAAAATTTACATTGTTTTTTTTACTATTTGTTTGCCACATGTATTTGGCATTACTTTTTACTGAGTCCACCAATTTGGATCCCTTCGAAGTATTGAGGAAAGATCTAAAACTTGAGCAATTTTCTTCATAATTCAGTCGTATGAGAAGCTCCGCTCTTATCAAATCAAAGCCCATGCGATTCCTTTCTTTTGAATATAAATTATTTAGCAGACTAAACACTCGTTCACAATATGCATTGCTCACTGGAATCGACAGCACAAACGATATTACTTTTTTTTAATTTTTCATGTCATTGTCATGGCATTTTTTAAAAAAATATGCCCAAATTTTGTCATTTGGCATATTTTTGTCTTTTGGGCTAGTGCTATGGGAAAAAAAAAAAAAAAATGATGCTCAAATATTTCCCGAAGACAGCAGTAATCGGTGTATAAGGCATCGTTATCAATATGTAATGATAAGATATTTGTCTGGGGATTTTGTTATTAGTCGGGAGTCTGGACATCACATGAAATGTCGGGAGAATCCAGGCGATTCCCGACCATCTGGCAACCCTAGCCTTATAGCGTTCATTGTCTCGCCGTTTTAAAATCTTCCTCCCGTCTCTATTGGATTAAAATACTTTCTCATCGACAAATATGACAACGTTGTTTTCCCAGTCAAAATTATAATATTGTAAACAAAAGCCAATCCTGGCCTGAGCGTGGGCTTCCGAAAAAACAATTTTTTTTGCTGGCCGTCTAGTTTTTAGGCCACTCTCTTTCAATCTACGTCGAATCGTAGATGTTGATACCTGAAACAAAATAAATGAAATTAAAAAAGTACTTATTCTAAATATCAGCACAAACTTTTAAAATACGTTTAAACGAAGTGATGTCCCCCGGGATATGAACCCAGGACAGCCATTATCATCATTTCGCGCAAGAGAGGATTTTTCACTTCTTTCAAAAAACACCATTAACAGTATTAAAAGACAACATGAAATCATATGATAAAATAATACTTACTGAACATTACAACTTTTTCGTATATTTTCCAATAACGTTTAACGTTATTGGAAAATATACGAAAAAGTCGCGGCCGGGAATCGAACCCGGGACCCACTCGAGACGATTAATTCCAGATATCGTCTCCATGCCAACTAGCTAGAGCTACCGAGGCCTGCTCAGACACGGTGTAAATCTCGGTAGTTTTTTCAATATTTATTTTTATACCCTCATATGTATGGAGGAGGAAATTTAATAAATATTAGATGCGAACAACTAGATCTCTTTCTGACACGTAACTGCTAAATTCTGAGCATTAACCGTCAAAATTAAAATGAAAATGCGGATAGCTAAATTACTGGGCTATTTCATTTTATACGTTCGTTCGTTCGTTCTAAGCTTCTAGCATCTCGAAATATCATCGTGAAAAAAATACTTACTGTTATCCCTGTTCGGCGTTCTATTTCTTTTATAGTGTAGCCGCTTTCCCGCAACACCACTATATGTTCTCTTTGCTGGCGGGTCAGTTGAGGAGCCATTTTAACCACTTTTGCCGCACGAGCACTGTTGGGATCGTGGCTCTCGATGAGGAATTAGATAAATAATAAAGAAAATCACCAGATTGCAAATCGTATTATTGAAGTATAAAGGAAAGACAAAACACAACACATGACAGCAGATTATAAAAAACCATAGAGAGCGGTCAACCCGCGGTCACCAAAGAGGCGTCGCTAACAAGCACCTCACGAGGCGAGCGTCTGAACGAAACAATACCGAGTGATACCGATCTGATACGATGCCGGGTAGGCGCCGAGAGAACTGCTCTGTGATTGGTCAGCGTATACATGTCTAGTCCCTTTCCAACGATTCTCCTATACATGCGTAGCATGCTTATTGTTATATAGGGTGAGTAACTTGATGAGACGCCCAGTGTACATACCCATACAATCAGTTGATGTAGGTACATACATATTAAAATATACAACATCCAGACACAAAGCAAACACAAGTGCTCATCACACAAATGTTTGCCCTGAACGGGCGTCTCTAAATCTTCTATGGAATAATATTGTTTTACACATTATTATTGAAAAGATGCTACACACTTCCTACTCTTGAATCATTGATACTCTCGTTTAATTTGGAATCAAACTATGCTTTCTATTTCTTCTGTTTGATACATTTATTTTTGATTTCTTTTTATAAAATACCTTCTTATTCATTTAGTAAGTAGAATGTTCTGGCAGATAGGATATTCCGGTTTAACAAAAACAAAATAATTGTCAGCCCCGAATCACAACTTACAGTCATAAGTTCATATGTGCAGTCATATCACGTCTTTTTATATTTTCAAATAACTTTTTTCCCAAAGGCTTGATATTCTTATTTTTGTGTGTTATGTTTACAGTAAAAGGGACTCAATATTTCACTTCAAATGAATCCTGAATGCATCTGGAAAAACTAACTATTTATAGTATGGCTGTAAGTGATATGACTGGACTTATGAACGGGACCGTACATAGTACGTACGTACTTATAGCCGTTAACAGGCCATCAATTTATAACCTGTTTCCTGAATGGGACGCACGCAGACGAGACGTTATGTTATGACCACGGTTTTATGTAGGCACAAAACCCAAAATAATATAGATTAATGACAATGACAATAAATACTTAATCCCTCCCCAAAATACTTTCGGTAATTTTATACATAGTATTACTTACTTTAGCAATATTATCATATATCAATAAATTTATTTTAAGACTTTCTATTCTGTAACATGGAACGCAATAAATATTTTAATTTTGAACAACTTCCTACAATCTAATAGACTAACTACAAGCGCCTACAGCATGTTCGTTACGGAGCAAATTATGATTATAACATAAAGGTACATACATACATATACAGGATGAGACTAATTAGCTTCGCAATGAACATAAAATGGGACTTGTATAAAAAAGGTTAATCGCAGAAAAATATGTTCTATCTTTTGTCGTAATCGACAGTGATTGTCCAGTCCAGTATCAGCCATTATGGATAATCAAGGGATTTATGTAATCTTAATAATACACTGTGAAATTGAACTGGTTGTTTATGCAACATAGTGGTAGTACTCATGAAACTGAACAAGAGTTCCCTAAGGAACACACCTAGATTGAAATCTTATAATTAATTTCCAACTTTATAAACAAACTTCAGTCACGTGACCAGCTAATTTGTCAGAAAAGTTGAATTTAAATTTTGAGATTTCAACCTATGTTCCTTAGGGTAAGTTGTTCAGTTTCATGAGTACTACCACTATGTTGCGGATAAACAACCAGTTCAATTTCACGGTGTATGTCACAGTTCGATGGTTGCGGCCGGCTAACTAGTTATAAGCAAGCTGATAATAACGGGTGCCCCTTAAATTGCATAACATAAATATCCCTATTATGAAAATCCATAACAGACTTGCCATAACTTTAAATTGTATAACAATTAGAATCCCTAATTTAAAAATACATAACATTATTTGGCATAATTATTAAAATCCATAATTCTATAATCTTTCAAAATCATAAATTTAGGATATTTTGGTAAAAAAGAACATAAGAGAAACAGCATTTTTGGTGATAAAAAATAATAATTTAATACTATCTTTACTATATTTGTCTTTATATTTTTTAATTATTATACATACTAACAGTATTCGTTTTAAAGTTAGGGCTTTTAAATATGTATTTCAAAATTATGGATTTTAATCGTTATGACATTGAACGATTATGGATTTTCAATATATACATTTTCAATTATGGGTTTTAATATAGACCCGATAATAACACTATAGACTAGGAAATAAATTGAAATATCTCTCTAGTTTTAAGGTGAGAGGCAAATCTTGTAACAAATTGCTGATAGTGCTTTCGGGGGTTTTGAACATCGCTGAATCCGAAAATCGCTATTAGCTAAAAGTAATGGGAGAGCATAAGGTTGTAATTAGGAGTTTACACATGTGTGTCAGACGACGGTCCCAAGTCTTCAAAACGCTATTAAACGTCGCGCTAAATCTAGAACCTGTTAAAACAATGAAAAAAAAAATGAAATATGAATTTATTTGCTATAAGTTTACATACAATGTGTGTGCTAGTCCTTGCACTAGGATTCCCTGTATTGCAAGGACTAGACTAATTTACTAGTGTAATCCTCTAGACATTACAAATTTCCGGGTGAGCTGAAAAAACAGTAATAGAAACAGTTATTGAGTAACTAACAATGTACACATTTTATCAAAATGATAGGACCAACGGGAAGAGAAGAGTGTTGTATTATGTGTGGTGTGTGTGTGTATATATATGTGTGTGTAAGTGTTGTGGGGTAGGTAAGTGCGGGAAGTAGAATGTATAGGAGTAGTGAGGTATGATTAATTCGAAAGCAAGTTAAAAACGATTTTTTTTTTTAGTAAGAAAATTTTACTAACTATCCTAAAGGTATCAGTAAATTCTCAGTATTGACGTAAGTCAAAGATAGGAGCCAAGTCGTAATTGTCTTTTTGCATTTATGTTTAGTAAGAGACAATGGCTGCGATGCGACAGATACATGCATTCAATTCTTTAGTAAACACCGCTAAGGCTGGGTTGGACCATGTTGATGTAACTATAACAGTAACTAAAGACCAACTAGCGTTTTACTAACAATGATGGACAGCATCACTTATTTACTCTCCACTGTAAGACTTTAATATATATGACCATGTGCCGATTCCAGTTGTCATGACAACAACTACCTAATTGAAGACGTAGGGGAGTTTTATATTATAACACTTAACTTATTGCGATCCTTGGTAGGCGGTGACATTGTATGTGTCTCGCTATCAGTAGATTGACAAACGATAACAACAGCGTATTGCCGGCTTACTGTTTCTATTACGAAATCAATCAATTTGAAGTGGCGACATGGACGGCCATACAAACTTCGATAAGAGCGTCTATAAATAGATTTATTACTTACAATGTAAAAACACCTTCATAATGTGTAAATCGTATCACGTGCACTTGTACAGGCATTTAATTGTTTTCCAAAATTTACTTTTTGCTTCTGTTAAAAATTTATTTGCACTAGTAATATGCCTACTATCCATCAAAGTCCTAATATGGCCGCGGGAGAAAATCTTTCATCGCAACCAGTAGCGAAACTTAGTAGCGATGGCGTCCAGATATTTTAATGAGATAATGAATTTACGTTTACTGTTAATATTTTAGAATATATCATACTAATATTATAAACAGGAAAGATTTGTATTTTTGTGTGTGTGTTTGTAATGAATAAACTCAAAAACTACTGAAACGATTTCAAAAATTCTTTTTCCATTAGAAAGCTACATTCACCCTGAGTAATATAGGCTACCTTTCACCGCGGGAAAATGTCTCATTCCCACGGGAACAACTGTTAACGCGGGCGGAGCCGCGGCGGAAAGCAAGTATAGTCAATAAAATAGTACTAGCTAGCTAGACAGTCTATTTCCAGTCCAGCAGTTTTCAACAACTCCAGTACCATGAAGTAATACGACAAAAATTTATCTCACATTTTATTGTCAATAATTTGCGAGAATTCCGCCATATTAAAATATCCTCTAATAGAATACGCACTGGAGACGTGTAATACTTGCAAATCTTCACTACATAGTATAAAACAAAGTCGCTTTCTCTGTCCCTATGTCCCTCCCTATGTCCCTCTCTTTGTACGCTTAAATCTTTAAAACTACGCAACGGATTTTGATGCGGTTTTTTTTAATAGATAGAGTGATTCAAGAGGAAGGTTTATATGTATAATACATGCATAATATACTGAAGGATAACCCACAATAACCATTTTCCCGTGCGGAGCCGGGGCGGGTCGCTAGTAAAGGAATAAATTCTGTCAACTATCTGCGGAGCTGGGAGGGTTGTCTCGGGGTTGCTGCAAATGTCATGCAGCTTACTATTGGTGACTTTCTGACAAAAATATCTCAATACTAAATCACTGATCTCTTTACAGAATCAGGTCGTCATATATTGTCTCTATACTACAAAAAAAAACTTCCTCTATGAATACGCTCGACAAAACTATGTGTGTATTGCGTGCAAATATAATATACTAGACCGGCAGATGGTCGGTCTACACAAGCCTGACACATCTTAAACTACGTCTGCCTTTGGATCTCATCATCCACTTCTGGACACAGCCTCTCTTGATGCCACTTGCATGCATCTAGCTACCTTCGTTTTTTTTTAAACTTGAATAGAACGGATGGATACTTACATGTTCTTGTATTGTTTCTGTCCCTGGGGCCCGACCGTTTGATTTTGCAGTCGGGTTTTGACCAGATCCAGGGGAAACACCACCGACACACCCACGATCCCGGCAATACCTCCATTTACAATTTTCGGTACTAAACTGCAAAACAAATTTTAAGTTTAGCGTATAATTTGTTCATTTTAACCTATTAAAAACATTTTAAACCTATTAAGAATTTTGTTTTCTTCTTTACCATGATAATATATGAAACCATATTACTTTTTACAAATTGTAATTGGTAGAAGACTGCTGAAATATATATTCATATACATAAATATATTACTTATAATAAAATACAACATCTAAACACAATGCAAACACAAATGCTCATCACACGAACGTTATTGCATTACGTTTAGCGGCGTGAAAGCGAAATGATAGAGTTACATTTGCATTTATGATAAATTGATAATAATAGCTTTCCGCCCTGTGGCTTCGCTCGCGTTAAGAGTTTTTCCCCTGGGATTGAGGGATTTTCCCGCGGTTAAAGGCCTATATCCTCGTAAGGCCCAACCTAATTTTAGGTCAGTTTAGGTGACGACCCAATGTACTAATAATAGGTTCAAGTGCTTCCGGCCCAGAACTTTGATTTGCGAAAAGAGTCTTTAAATGTATTGCTATTGATATCATTCTTTTATGAGCTATGTTTAGTGCCTAAAGCTGACTTTTCCTTATGAAAAAGACGTCAAAATCGTATGTACTTTTTTTAGCACTCCGGGACATAGTAAAATAAAAAATTACTAAATACATAAGTTATAAATACCTATAACTTTGTTTAAACTTGTTTTTATTTACATAATTTACTTAATTGTTTAGGCATTAAAAAAATCAACAGTAACTAATATTTTTCAAAATCAGTATAATTTCTAGGAAACAAAGCCATTCGCTTGCAATTATTAGTAGCAATAATAACGAGAGCGTCGGTGGCCAAGTGGGTAGGGCCGTTGGCTTCCATTCGAAAGTTCGCGGGTTTGTACCTCGGCAGTCGGCACGTACCAATGTGTTTTCGATTTTCGAATTCATATGTACGTTTATTCGACGCTCTTACGGTGGAGGAAAACATCGTGAGGAAACTTGCACACACCTGCAAAGTAATTCAACTGTTGTGTGTGAAGTGGACCAACCCGCACTGGGCCAGCGTGGCCATCTTAGGCCTATACACTCTGATTTCAGGGTA
Source organism: Teleiodes luculella (assembly GCA_948473455.1). Classification (NCBI taxonomy): domain Eukaryota; kingdom Metazoa; phylum Arthropoda; class Insecta; order Lepidoptera; family Gelechiidae; genus Teleiodes; species Teleiodes luculella. The sequence goes on along the minus strand of OX419582.1, from coordinate 24,709,408 downwards.
GACTCGAGCCCCTCGGTGGGGAATTTTATGAGCTGTTGATGATGATGAGAACCCAAAGACCTTATTTTGGGACGAAAGTTTTCTTCTTCGTGTAGTATTTTACTAAAAATAGTTTACAAAAAAATTTGCGCGTACTGGCAAAATATAGCATTTCAATAACCCTTTACAGTAAAATGCATCATTCGTAATGCAATGATTGCGCGGATAAACAAGGATTTAATGACCTACTTTTAGCTAGGACCCCGTTCCACACAGTTGACACGTGAAAAAAGCCAGTTTATTTGTTCTTCTGTCAAAACTGCCAATGAGAAGTTCGGATACCTTCAATGGTTTGCAATTTTTTATAGGTGAATTGGAGTTGGCGGGACTATTTGCATTGTGAAATGGGTTACAATATTATGTCATAATTTTAGAACGCTGGGCCGCAAATTTTTCTTTTAGATAAACATCTTGGGCCGGAGCAGCCAAGTATTTTTTTCTAAAAATAGGACGCTTGGGCCTTACGAGGCTAAGTTATTCTGATTTATAAGCTATATCTTTAATTAAAACTCATTCAGTAGTTTTTTCATGAAAGGGTAACAAACATCCATAAATCCTTAGAAACTTTTGTAGTATTGGTATATCTATTTTTAATTCTGCAATTTGTCCTAAACTTCTATAGAAAGAAAAACAGTCTAGCCTATTTGTCCTGAGGCCCTAAAAATCTATATAACGATTACAAAATTACATAATTTAAAAAAGAACATAATCATGAGTTGAGAACTTCCTTCTTCTTTGAAGTCAGTTAATAACTATACGATTCAGCTAATATTCCTTATGTTCATTGAAAACAAGTTTTAGTTTAGAGCTGCATAGTGGAACAAAAACGCCAAGATGACCTTCGAGACTGACATGTTAATATAATGCTACAATTACTTAGCAAAATGCTCACTGTAGCATCTGTGTTCTTATGGTAATTTGCTCTAAAAACGTTATTACAAAACTGTCATCAATATTCAACAAGATTGCTAACCAAGTATTTAAAAATTATAAAATCTTCAAGTAAGTACACTAGGCAATAGTAGCTTTGTTATTTTTCTTTGAATAATAAATTTTATAAACACATATATATTATTTTTCACTTATTTAGAATATTTGTTATCAATGAGAATCTTTTCATTTAAATGCTTTGCCACATCTTATATCAAAAGTAAGTAGTGTGATCTATGTTCTACATAGATTAATAAGCAGGTTAAATAAGATTTTATCAGACAAAAATTGTAATCTCCTGTCCCTTTTTGTTCCTCAATGTGTGATAAAGAAGCAACTATGTAGAATCAGCCCCATTAACACATACTATACCAATGACTGGCACTAGAGCAATTGATATAGTTTAAATTGTTGTATGCGCTCATTTATAATAACCAACCTATTTAAGCTCATATACAAATGAATCAATGTCAAGTTTTTATCATTAAGGTACTTTTTGTACATTAATAACATATATATTAGTATTTTAATTTTTTATCATATTTATAGTGTAGTATTCTATACATTAAACTCTTCCTCTTTTCTTATGTTTTTCAAAGTCTTTGACCAACTGTATAACCTCCCTTATTATTTTAATATGCTCTGTGTGTATAACCCATGTCATATACTCATTATAAAATCGATGAATTATCTCTCAAATATATGAAATAAAATATATATATATTTCATTTCATAGCTTTTTTCTTACCTACCTTTTAATAAAATGATACGAGTAGTATAACAAATTACAAAGATGTTAGATTTTTGTTATTTGATATATTTTTATAACATTCCAAGATTACTACTTAATAAATGAAAGATTTGGCTAGTTTAAAATGAGACACACATTACATCTGAGGTCTGGCTTTTGGCATAAATTAGAAAACTATTAAATCATAGAATACTTTGTTATCTGCACATTGAAACTATTATTTTTCATAGAAAAACACTGAAAATGATGCAAGTTATAATAGCATCAAATAATGAAACATTATTTATTACTATATATTTTTTGCAACAAAATCATACTATAAAATAGTAATAAATAAACCAAAAAAGGCTATTATAATGCCACACCTATTTGGAAAAATGTTGATAGATAAATAAATAGTGATAGCAAAGTCCAGGATTTACAACATGGAATATTTTTTACTGTGGTAGAAATGTGAAAAAGTATTGGTGATAAAGGCTGCAAAATCATTCTGTACATACCTACATACATCATAACATTAATAAATGTATATCAAAAAACAGTAAGTGTATCATACCATCTTCCCTAATAGTATTATAAATGCAAAATAAGTAACTGTCTATCCGTTTGTGACGCTTTCACGCCAAAAACTTGGTACTGAGGTAGAACAGACTTTGAGGAAGGACATAGCCTAACTTACCCTGGTAAAAAATCTCATTCCTGTTGGAAAGTGTATGGTACGCTTTATATTGATTGTGCTCTATGGATATTTTAAAAAAAAGTAATAATTTTGTCCTTGTCACTTCCGTCTTGTAAAAATTACCGAGCCGAACTAGCTCCACATATTCAAATATAATAATGTAAGTAAAATTACTTTCCAATAAACCCCCTGCTGCTGCCTCATAATAATTGAGATGTAATTAATATTTTCATAAACAATTGACTGAACATGTTGTAGCTACTTGTACTAAGTGTGCTCAATAAATGCTGACGACCATTATTATGCTGCTTTCATTTCATGCCACCGCACACACCATCAGAATAGCACGGGCACTTCCCTTACATGCTTTCCTTGCGCTGCCCCTCAGCTCTGCAGTAATATTGAAAGAAAGAAAGAAAGAAAAGAAAGAAAAATGATTTTTATTCGAAGTAAGATTTTACAATCACTTTTCGACGTCGAGGCGGGTTCACAATTGGCTGTCTTCTGTGGAGAAGAACCCGCCGGAAGAAACTCCACAGGCGTTGCATCTTTTCCAAAAATATTTTACAAAAATATTATTTTATACAATTTGTTTAATATATAACAAAGAGTGCAAACGATAATATTAACAATTCCCACGGGAAAAACTGTAGGCGCAGGCGGAGCCGCGGGGCGGAAAGCTAGTAATTAACATAAGGCCAATAACAATAGGAATGTATAATAGAAAGTTAGTGCACTTACCTGAATTTGGGGGTTGCCGGTATTTGTTTCCCAGGCGGCTGTGCCATACTTTTTTCGAGCTGTGGAGCAACATCATGTGTACTCATTTTTATATGTTTTACAAAAAGAGAAGTAAGATGTCATGAAAAGCTATGAAAAACAAAGAACACCAATATGAAAAAAAAATCAATAATAGCTTCGCTTTGCTGTACTGTAACAGCTGATTTTAATCAATCAAAGATTCTGACTGAAACCTTTAATGACATGAACGAACTGCTGTGCTGTACTGTACCTGTCTGTCTCTTTCCTGTCGATTATTAGAAGAAAAGTGTACACATTCGATGATCACTGATACAGAAGTAAATTCACAATAATATTTCGAAGAAACCGAAATTGAACAGTATTTTTGTAAAGAAAATGTAAAGACAAAAAGTAACAGATAGAATAGATAGAATAAAACTACCTACCTACTATACTCTACTCGGTCGGTCGGCTCGATTCGGGCGCACGGAGACCGAAGAAACGACAGCGGGCGACGGCGGGGCAGGCAGGGTGGAGTGGGGCGGACCCGCACAATGTTGCCATTTGATTAACTTAATATTAACCAGATAAATAAAAAAAAGAGATGATCTCTTTAGATCTTTTTAATTACAGCCTGACCAGAAAAATCAAAAACCTGCACTGGTGGCGCGACGTGTCCACGTCATTCCACAAAATGGCGATTTTTTTTGTGTTCTATACGTACATTGTACCTACTTGAACTTGGTAGAACCGGTAAGTACTGTAATTGTGGTCAAATACAGTGCAAAGCATGGAAAATAATTGTATTGTATGACATCTGAACACTTTCAGAGAAACCAAATTATTTAGGTACGCACGCACTTAATACGTGCAATTTAACTTTAAACTCGGATAAATCCAACATTAAGATTTTTATTATAAAACTTTAAAGCTTTCCGCCGCAGCTTCAGTACGTAGTACCTACATAATAATATATTTATACTGTGCCCACGTTAACAGTTTTTCCCGTGGGAATATTCTTCAGTACCACGGGTAGCCTATGTTCTTTCCCAAGGTCGATTCTATCTTTGTACAAAATTGGTTTAGTGATAGTAATAGAATATTTTTGGTAAGTAATTTGTTTACATTACACCTTGGATTATACAAAGTGTTAAATGACGCAAAACCTCTCGGGTGATTGATGATGACCAGTCCAGGGCACTGGTCCAACTGCTCAGCTGATCAAATAGTTCTTTCCTAATATCTCGGAACGACGTAAATTTAATTTATCAGTTTGAAGTTAAGCGTCACTTACTTTTATCGGATTCTGAAAATTTTTTCCCTTCTAGCAGCACTGATCAGGGGTTTGGGAAGGGAGAAAGGGAAATAATTTTAACGATTTTTCAGCTTGGCTGCTTGACTTTTTAGCCCTGCCTGACAACGGCGGGAAATCTGAATCCTACCACATTTTTTTATTTCTGAAGGTAATCATTACCAGAAGGCTACCCACTACCAGACGAGCATTCTGTAAGGTATAATGGACATGCTTTTTATACTGGTTGGGGATCTCAGTTGTGGTTGTGTTTATAAAATTGTAAGTACTTATAAAATAATAATTTAAGATTTTATAAAAAAAAATAAAAGATGCAACGCCTGTGGAGTTTCTGCCAGCGAGTTCTTCTCCACAGAAGACAATATTATAAATGCCCACTCTGAACTCGCCACAATGACGATTCTGAACTCGCCACAAAGAATAATATGACTTAAGGCGCGGTTATCCGAAATCCGAAAAACGTGCGTTAAGTAGTGATTTCAAAGTCCTGTAGAAGTTTGAAATATCGTTTAAAAATTCCAAAAAAACATCATATTATAGTTCGAACCTATGTCTAGATCTTCCACGTATGTGATACACGATTACATATACTTTGCTCGATAGAAATGCATCACGAACACAACACGTAATAAAACCTTTCAAGGTGTACCAATTTAATAATTACGATCTTTTGTTACCCAAAAATATACAGGGCGTCCCACGGCTATGCCACATGGAGGAAAAGTACCTTAAATATTGTAGGTAGAACATTTTACTAAAAGAAGACATTATTTTATTTCTAAAAACAATTAAAACTGCATTCATACATTTTTTTATAATTACATGGTTGAACCGGGAATCGAACCCGCTATACGAGAAAAAAATATATCTTGTAGTTTTATCATACTGATCAAAAGGCTTCATCATGAGGGTTATTTTCTGCTAAATAACATAGTGTCAGAAATAAAAGGAAGACTATGTATTTTAACATTTTTAATACAAAATTCATCAATTTTATCAAATGCTCAAAATGACCCACCCCCACGCTGCTGTTGGATACAAAGTCGCACTTTTTTTATTATTTCACTCCCTGTCGATTTTTTTATCTTGTTGTGGTGGATATTTAGAATAATACATCTAAATTCTGTTTGTAGCTCGTGGACACTTTCAAACCGGTTCTTGTAAACTAAATTTTTTACATAACCCCCTAAAAAATCTAACGAACGGGGCTAGATCTGGCGGTCTCAGCGGCCACATCAAATGTTAAAATTCATAGTCTTCCTTTTATTTCTGACACTATGTTATTTAGCAAAAAATAATCCTTATGATGAAGCCTTTCGATTGGTATGATAAAACTACAGGGTGTATTTTTTTCTCGTGTAGCGGGTTCGATTCCCGGTTCAACCATGTAATTATTAGAAAATGTATTGTCACGAACGTGCCATAAAGTTCGAGAGATCGCTACTCAAATTCGATATAAGTACATCTATACAACTATAAAGGATGGGAAATTCCAATTGCATCCACAGAGGGATCACGGTGCAAACGAAGATGGACTTTCTGTCAACGCCGCAAGGCACAAAATCACCTAAGCAAGTCACTTGTTTACTCGAATTTAGTGACCTCGCGCGCCCATTGTTCTGTGACATGTATTGTCTGAGAACAAAGGAAATGTTCTAGTAATTTCCCGATTACGTGATTACAATGGGATTACTCCAGAAATCGAGCATCGCGTAAACAACCCATTGTTTCGTGGGGGTATATAAACGCCCGAGACGACGGCCAACGCCAGTTCATTTCTGAGCTATCTAAGCGATCTCAACAAGCGATCTACAAGCGATCAGTGGAAGAAACCTGCGACTAAAGCGATACCTACGGACTACGAGTGACCCTGTGATTTGGCTACAACGTGATTGGAGTGATCAGTTGAAGATACCTGTGAACTCAGCGTGATCAACGGACTACGAGCGACTTTACGATTTGGCTACAGTTGTGATTGGACCTGCGACCTGTTTATCGTCGAATAAATTCTCAAATCAAGTTATTCGGCTTTTCTTACAAATCCCGAACCCCACGTCCGTAACATTTGGTGTCAGAAGTGTGGGATTTGGAAATGCCAGTGACTCCGAGGGAGAATATTGACGGCGTCAGAACAAGGGCGCAGCTAGCTGCGGAAGCCACGACTACAGCCCGTGAAGACATGCCCACCGGACCAGGAACCCCGCCTGCTGGACCAGAAGCCTTGCCCACCGGACCAGAAGCCCAACCATCAGGACAACTAGCCCCGCCTACCGGTACCGCCCATCGAGCCACACCTCCGGTTACCAGCCGCGTCCAGGAATCCCGAGCATCTACGTTTGACCTCAGCCGACTTATGAAAATGATGGACCAAATGTACCAGGAGCAAAGGGAAATGTGCCGAAAACAAGACGAAATGCGCGAGGACCTGAGCCACAAACAGGAGGAAATGCGAAGGGACCTGAGCCTGAAACAGGACATCATGCAACAGGAGCAAAAGAAAATGCGCGAGGACCTGAGCCACAAACAGGAGGAAATGCTGCTTGCCATTTCGTCAGTTTCGGCCACTGTGAAAAAATTAGAAGAGAGCGTCGACCAAGTAGAAGAAAGAGTAGGGAATTTGGAAACCGACGTAGATGGCGTAAAAACTGACTTAGCCGGGCTTAAGAAGAAGGTGCTGAATCTGCAAACATCAGGATCCGCCGCGTCGAGTGAACACGCCTGCACCAGCCACGCGCCAAGGATAAAAGTACCGTCATACGACGGCACCACATCCTGGACCGCCTATCGGCAGCAATTCCAGACCGTTGCTGCTGCAAATGGGTGGACAGAGGAGCAGAGCCTGACAGCTCTCACCGTTGCTCTTCGAGGTTCAGCCCTTTCTGTTCTGGAGGCGCTACCAGGCTCGGGTAGCACATTTAAAGAACTTATGGAGGCACTCGAAGCTCGCTATGGAGAGCGTCATTTGGAACACGTCTTCCGCGCCCAACTACGTGACCGGATTCAACGCCCAGGAGAAGGACTTCAGCAGTGGGCTTTGGAAATTGAAAAGCTCGTGCGCAAGGCCTACCCGTCTGCTGATGCGAAGATGGTGGACTCCAACACCCTTCAGGCATTCGTCGATGGAATTCGTGACATGGAGATTAGGGCTGCAGTGGGACTTCGCCATCATGTCTCCCTGAAAGAAGCCCTAGCGCACGCGTTGGAAATTGAAGCCCTGCGCCGTGACGTACGCCCAACTCACAAAGTGCGGGAAGTAATAGAGGAAGTACAGGAGATTAAGACGTCGTTCCCGCCCAAGAAGAAAACAACCGGGCCCATGTGTTTTAAGTGTGGAGAAAGGGGCCATCTGCAGTTCACCTGTCCGAAGAAGGAGACTCAGACAGCGAAGCTTGCCGAGAAAATAAGTAAGCTGGAAGAACGCCTTGATGAAGTGACCAAAAATCAGGAGACCCCATCTCCTGCTGGGAATCAGGGAAACGAGTAACAGCCAGAACTAAGGGGCGGGTACTGGCTGGAGCGGAAGGAGCCCCAACAACGATCGTCTCCCAGGTGTGCAACGGAAACAGTTTAATGATACATGGCTCAGTGAACGGAACAAACTGCAAGATGACATTGGATACAGGAGCTTCCAGGACAATAATCAAGCCAAAATTGGTAGAATCCGCAATCAGGCGCAGAAACAACATCGACTGCCGACTTCTTTCCGCTTCCGGCCAGCAGATACCCGTCCTAGGAGAAATTTCGGTCACAATTCAAGTAGGTGAAACATCCTACTCTCACAACGCTATCGTGGCCGATATCATGGATGACTGCATACTGGGGCTAGACTTCATGAAAAGATACGACTGCAGAATCGACGTCACCAACGGAATTTTGAAATGTGGCAATGAAGAGATTTTTATCCTGGGAGGACCCGTGGGAAAAGTGACATGCTTGAAGAAGATCTGCATACCAGGACGCACGCAAGCAGAAGTACCAGTGAAGCTACCACGTGCTAAGAAGAATAGATGCGTGCTGATAGAGGATACCCGAGGAAAATCGACACAGAAGATTCTGGCGGCCAGGACACTTGTCAAAGGAAACACCACTGCGGTAGTCAGAGTTGTTAATTTAGAAGATCACGAGATACAATTAAAGGAGGGCGACATCATAGGTAAATGCGAAGAAGCTGTCTGGGTAAGGAAGTGCCAATCATCTCTGAGTACGACGAAAACCAAGGAAAGTTCTATAATCGCAGAACTTCTCGAAGGAAGCAAACAAAACCTGAGCTATTCTCAAAGCATGAAAGCCAAACACCTGCTTCACCGGTTTGCAGACGTGTTTTCGTCTCAAGAAGGAGATTTGGGGAGAACATCTTTAGTGCAACACAAGATAGACACCGGAAACGAAGGACCTATTCGACAGCGAGCCAGGCGAATACCGATAGCAAAGGAGCAAGAAGTTCAAGACATGTTGGAAGACATGAAGAAAAATAACATTATCGAACCATCTGCGAGTCCATGGTGCTCTCCTGTCGTCCTGGTTAAGAAGAAAGATGGCAGTACAAGGTTCTGCGTGGACTATCGGCGACTCAACGATGTGACTAAGAAGGACAGTTATCCACTACCGCGCATTGACGACACCCTGGATACCCTGAGTGGCAAGACATGGTTCTCGACCTTGGATTTGAAGTCTGGGTACTGGCAAGTGGAGATACATCCGAAGGATAAAGAGAAGACGGCATTCTCTACAGGGAAAGGTTTATGGCAGTTTAACGTAATGCCATTCGGATTGTGCAACGCGCCAGCCACTTTCGAGCGACTCATGGAGTGTGTACTGGCAGGATTAGTGGGAGAAGCCTGCCTCGTATATTTGGACGACGTCATAATTATGGGTCGAGACTTTGAGGATCATCTGCTTAACCTGGAGAAAGTCTTGAGGAAGATTCGAGGAGCCAACTTGAAGTTAAATCCGAAGAAATGCACTTTATTTAGAAACAAAGTGAACTACCTCGGCCACGTGATCACCAGTGAAGGGATACAGACTGATCCAGCTAAAATAGAAGCCGTACAGAACTGGCCAACTCCTAAAGACAAAACAGAAGTACGTGCATTCTTGGGTCTATGTTCATACTACAGGCGCTTCGTTAAAGGATTCTCCGAGATAGCCAAGCCGTTACACCGTCTGACTGAAGACAAGCGAGCATTCTGCTGGGACGAGGCCTGCGAGGATTCCTTCCAAAGATTGAGGAAATGCCTATGTGAGACACCAATCTTAGGATACCCACAAGCGAATGGACAGTTTATCGTCGATACGGATGCAAGCAACACAGCGATTGGTGGAGTACTGTCTCAAAAGCAAGGGGACAAGGAAGTTGTGATTGCTTACTTCAGCAAGTCTCTATCGAAGCCTGAAAGGAACTACTGTGTGACGAGAAGAGAGCTCTTGGCTGTGGTTAAGACTCTTCATCACTTCAGCAAATACATCATCGGCAGGAAGTTCACGCTTCGTACCGACCACGCCGCTTTAAAATGGCTGCTTCAGTTTAAAAATCCCGAAGGTCAAGTTGCAAGATGGATCGAACAGCTTCAAGAATATGACTTCATCACTGAACATCGCAGCGGGAAGACTCATGGAAATGCTGATGCCCTCTCAAGGAGACCATGTCCAGAGGAATGTAAGCACTGCGTCAAGCAAGAGTCTAAGGAAGAAATTGTGCAACTCACTAGGACTAGCCCTCCGAGATCCTGGGAAGACGAGTCAATGAGAGAAGCCCAAGAAGACGACGAAGATATACGACTTATCGTCGCATGGAAGCAACGTGGCGAGGAAAAGCCAAAATGGTATGAAGTTGCGCCTACGAGTACCATCACCAAAGCATATTGGGCACAGTGGGACAGTTTTGTCCTGCAGAACGGGATACTTTACCGAAAATGGGAAAAACCCAACGGTAGAGAGTTTCATCTGCAGCTGGTCGTGCCAAAAGAACGGATCAAGGATGTTCTTCGTGAAGTACACGATGGCATATCAGGTGGTCACCTGGGTGTCAAAAGAACTTTGACGAAGTTACGGGAAAGATTTTACTGGCTAAACTGTCGAGCGGATGTGCAGGATTGGTGCCGAAAATGTACCACTTGTGCTGCAGTAAAAGGTCCATCAACCAGGAGCCGAGGACACCTTCAACTTTACAACGTTGGTGCACCATGGGAGCGAATAGCAGTAGACGTTGCCGGACCATTCCCCGTGACGGAGTCGGGAAACAAATACTTTATGGTGGTTATGGATTACTTTACCAAATGGCCAGAAGTATTTGCTATACCCAACCAAGAAGCTACGACCGTGGCCTCCAAATTAGTGGAAGAAGTCATATGCCGATATGGTGTACCACTAGAAATCCATTCGGACCAGGGCCGGAACTTCGAGTCGAACGTGTTCCAAGAAGTATGCAAAATACTGGGCATGCACAAGACGAGGACTACCTGTATCACCCACAGTCCGACGGCATGGTGGAGAGGTTTAACCAAACACTGGAGAGACATTTGGCGAAATTAGTAGACAACCACCAGAGAGACTGGGACAAATACATCCCACTTTTCCTTCTCGCCTATAGAACCTCGGAACATGAGAGCACGAAGGCCACCCCGGCATATGTGAACTTCGGACGTGAGCTAAGATTACCGGTTGATCTTCTAACAGGAGGAACACCAGAGGACCCCATCACCTTACAGGATTATGTGTCTGAATTGCGAGACAAAATGAGGGAGATTTATGCGATGGTACGAGAAAACGGTCTACAATCGAGCGAAAACATGAAGACTAGATATGACCGACGAGCAAATACCAGTGGATTTGAGGAAGGAACACTAGTCTGGCTCCATAACCCAACACGCCGAAAAGGAAAGTCACCCAAACTACAGACGAGATGGGAAGGACCATTCAAGGTAGTTACGCGAATCAATGACGTAACGTATCGGATACAACGGCATCCGAGAGGAGCACTAAAAGTGGTCCACGTCGACCGCTTGGCGCGTTACCATGGCAGTAATGAAGAAGCTCGGGACGAGCATCTCTAAGAGGAGGGCAGTGTCACGAACGTGCCATAAAGTTCGAGAGATCGCTACTCAAATTCGATATAAGTACATCTATACAACTATAAAGGATGGGAAATTCCAATTGCATCCACAGAGGGATCACGGTGCAAACGAAGATGGACTTTCTGTCAACGCCGCAAGGCACAAAATCACCTAAGCAAGTCACTTGTTTACTCGAATTTAGTGACCTCGCGCGCCCATTGTTCTGTGACATGTATTGTCTGAGAACAAAGGAAATGTTCTAGTAATTTCCCGATTACGTGATTACAATGGGATTACTCCAGAAATCGAGCATCGCGTAAACAACCCATTGTTTCGTGGGGGTATATAAACGCCCGAGACGACGGCCAACGCCAGTTCATTTCTGAGCTATCTAAGCGATCTCAACAAGCGATCTACAAGCGATCAGTGGAAGAAACCTGCGACTAAAGCGATACCTACGGACTACGAGTGACCCTGTGATTTGGCTACAACGTGATTGGAGTGATCAGTTGAAGATACCTGTGAACTCAGCGTGATCAACGGACTACGAGCGACTTTACGATTTGGCTACAGTTGTGATTGGACCTGCGACCTGTTTATCGTCGAATAAATTCTCAAATCAAGTTATTCGGCTTTTCTTACAAATCCCGAACCCCACGTCCGTAACAGTATGAATGCAGTTTTAATAGTTTTAAGAAATAAAATAAAGTCTTCTTTCAGTAAAATGTTCTAACTATAATATTTAAGGTACTTTCCCTCCATGTGGCATAGCTGTGGGACGCCCTGTATAATAATATTCCTCTTTAAATTTCCTAGATTGTCCACGCACTAAGGTTTTGATAAACATCCCCCTTTTTTTTTAATCAATTAAAAACCGATGAAAACTGTGTTTCGCCGCGCTGGATTGCTCGTTCCGCGCCGCCCGCTACCCCGTCTGGCGCTTGCCAAATTTTCGCGGGAATACCTCGCCTTAAATAAGTAATCTAAAATATCCTAAAGTTAAAAAATAAATACTTCTTTACTTTGTTTATAGGTACTTTATACCAAGGATGACATCCTTGCTTTTATTACTATCACTATCACTATCATCACTACATAGTATAAAAACAAAGTCGCTTTTTCTGTCCCTACGTCCTTATGTCCCTATGTATGCTTAAATCTTTAAAACTACGCAACGGATTTTGATGCGTTTTTTTTAATAGATAGAGTGATTCAAGAGCATGGTTTATATGCATAATACATGCATAATATACTTAAGGATAACCCACAATAACCATTTTCCCGTGCGTAGCCGGGGCGGGTCGCTAGTACAAAATAAATGTGGGTGGTGCGTGGTGACGTTCGCTTCTTGAACCACTTCAACCAATACATGACCAATACTAAGCCGAGAACCACTGTGAACCAGCCCCCTTAGTGTCTGTATGGAGTGCTTTGAGTTTATCACGTTGAAATATCCTCAATTATCCTCCAATAGGATAAAATAATATGCACGACAAAATTATGTATGTCATTTGTAAACGGTCATACTAGGGGGAGTGGCCAGGACAGATATTATTTAACTTTCTTGGGTTCAGTAGGTATTTCATAAAGCAAAAACGGAACTCTTACAGCACTTATTATCACGGATTTAAATAAGTGCATATTTGGTATTCTGTGATCCAACTCAATCAGTTCAGTTGTTTAAGCTGTTTATATAAGACTTCGTACTTCGTACATAGGGACCCAGAACCGTTAGTAACTATTTATTAACCCCCGACGAAAAAGATAGGTGTTGACGTGTCTGTCTGTCTGTCTGTGACATCATAGCTCATAAACGGATGCGCCGATTTTGATCTAGTTTTTTTTTTCTTTGCAAGGTGTCACAATCGAGAGTGTTCCTAGCTATGATCCAAGAAAATATCTACAGCCATTTGAAGATTATCAGCTCTTTTATAGTTGTTGAAAGGATCAAGTAACGGTTTTGTGTCGGGGTTATTTTTTTTTAAATGTATTGTTATTAATCTGTGACCAAACCTAGGTCGTAGTTTCTATTAGCTAAGTCCCCACCGAAGAAGGACTCGAATCTGAATTAAGGAGAACGGTCATAAGTCGACCCAAAGAAATCTAAGTACCTGTATAAGTCGACGGACCTAGTCCAGTGCAAATTGGTCGATTTCACAAAACATTTTGCATTTGAATTTCTTCGCAGCTATCACAGACATAATCTCCTCCTAATATATTGAAAGTCTCTGGCAGCTATGGCTATGTGAAAGTATACTCAAGATGTTTGAATAAATAAACAATATACACCTACATTTTATTTACGTACGCAGTCACATTGGTACTCAATCGTGTGATGGGATGGGACTCCAGAATTAGAAGCCCGACCCCTTACCCCATTCGGAGACGATCTCATAAGTGCTTCATTTTACTCATTCGAAGCCAAATCTGACGCAGGACCAGCCAGTATGTAATATCACTATCACTACATAGTATAAAACAAAGTCGCTTTCTCTGTCCCTATATCCCTATGTATGTTTAAATCTTTAAAACTATGCAACGGATTTTGTTGCGGTTTTTTTTAATAGATAGAGTGATTTAAGGGTAAGGTTTATATGTATAATACATGCATAATATACTTAAGGATAACCCACAATAACCATTTTCCCGTGCGGAGCCGGAGTGGGTCGCTAGTTCTTTATATATTATTCTGTATTGTATCTCCACCATCGTTTTTTCCTTTCGTTACGTGATGGTTATATGTATAATGTTATGTAATAAAATAACATAATAAAGCACCAGTCGGCGTTCGATAGAGTATTGAGAAAATTGATCCAGTTGAAAGTGATAGTAATAGTAATAGTGTGTGCGCGATAGTATCTGTCTGTAGGGTGAGCCTAGTTTTTGTCTGTAATTATTGTTATAGCAGACAATCCCTTTCTATACCTTGGCAATGCATTACGGGAGTTTCCGTGTTCCATCATATAAAACGTCCGATCTCGTCTTACCTATCAGCACACTGGCCGCAACTGCCTTCTTGTGAACGTCTCAAGAAAATCACTTGGAGAGAAATGGAATTCAAAGCTTTGGTAAGAAAACATCGATTTTGTGAAAACTTTCGTATCAACAGACTGATCAGTGTTTATGCCTTCTCTGCGAAGACCAAATAAAATAATTTAACTGAAATACTTCAATTGCTGGACAAAAGCTTCGTAAAGGATTTCCACGATGAGAGATAATTATACACAACATAAGTAACACTTTGGAGTCGGCACCGTTCCTAGGTATGTCCTTTGAATAAGGGAATCACGGTGCGCGAGTTCTGCTTACCAACTTCACCGTAGATATTTATAATTTTGTAAGGTAGCGTTCAGCAAAAGAAATTCCGCTGCATCCGATTGAACCAAAAATCAACTTTATAGCAAAATGTTCTTTGTCTAGATTTTGGTCGTTTTCCTGGGCGTTGTCAGCGCAGAGTCGCGGCCAGAGAAACGCAGCGCTATCCCCTGGGATACCCTGCCAGGATGGGGACCACACCCCAGCCCCCCGTGGCAGCCAGCTCAAGGTCAGTTCTCTAACCAAACATAAATAATTTTATGAATCAAATAGGGTTACTTTTCTAACTGACGAACAAAACGAATTTTATTCATCGAAATAATATATTTTAATAAAATAATATCCCAAGCCACGTCATGAAAACTTTGATCGGAGGAGGAATTCCTGCGTTCCTCGAATGGTGGAAAAAAAGGTACTTTTTATTCATTCAAAATTCTAAAACGTACCTATCAGAGAGTAAGAGATTTGGTAGATTATTATATTATATTTTTTTAGGTATTGTCTCCCAGACGGAAAACTATGTCCCCTAATAAACACTGACAGAAGATTGCCCATGAATTTATTACACGACCGCGTAGCCTAGATAGCACGTCTGCATTCGAAGCACAGAGTTGCGGGTTCGTATCCCGCCCAGGGCAAACTTTCGTGTAATGAGCATCTGTGTTTACTTTTTGTCTGGTTGATTGTTATAGTTATATTTATATTTGTATGTATGTATTTATATCGGGTGTCTGACACCCATAGTACCTGCTCTGCTTAGTTAGGTTAGGGGTAATGATCGTGAGTGAGAAGTCTCCACATATTGATATTTTTGAAGTTCCATATTTTGAAGAAAATGACGAATCTTCAAACCTAACCCAACTTGGCTCAAAGCTGTCCTACAACTGTGATGCCTTATCAACAAGGCTATAGTCCACCACGTATCAAGTTTATTGGCCAGCACTTTTTAAATAGCCCTAAAGGAATCATGTTGTTTGTGTCAAGACCCGAGCTCGGACGTGGCCGGCGCAGTGGCAGCGGCGAAGGCGGCGGCCCGCGCGGTGATGGCGGCGCAGGAGCAAGTGGCAGCTGCCAAACATGCCGCCTTGGAGCAGCAGAGCATTGCCAGCACCAAGGAGGCTGCTGCTGCACTCGCCGCACATAAAAGGTATTTTTGGGGTGTCATTAGTTTGACGTGTGTGTCTGTCTGTGGCATCGTAGCTCCTAAAACGGATGCGCCGATTTTGTTCTAATTTTTTTTTTGTTTGCGAGTGTGTTCTTAGCTATGATCAAAGAAAATATCTTCAGCCATTTGAAAATTATCAGGCTCTATTCTAGTTGTTGAAAGGATCAAGTCTTAGTAGGTAATGGTTTTGTGTCGGGGGTTATAATTTTTTTTAATTTAGTGTTTACATACTAACATATTGTCGAGATTGCATTGTTAGAATGCCTATCTTTGTTTTAGAGCCTGGCTGTTTTGGTGGTTTACTTACTAGATTAAAAGTAATTCTTCTGTTAATTAACATGACTTAATTAACATTTACTCATGATGTTTACGTTCACCGTAATAAGAGCGTCGAATAATGTTGAATTCGAAAATTTAAAGCATTTTGGTACGTGCCGGCCGAGACTTGAAACCACGAACTTCCACTT